>JARHVA010000339.1:5585000-5905000 GCA_037957365.1 Torreya grandis
GGACAAGTTGTAGACCCACCGAAGATAGTTTAAAAGCTTGAAGATGAAACCATTGCATCTTACCTATTGAGGGTTGATGAAATTATCAATATCATTAGAGGATTGGGAGAAGAATTGTAAGAATCTACCATTGTCCAAAATGTGTTAAGATAACTAACTCTTAAGTTTGACTCGAAGGTATTTTTAGTAGAAGAGATGCAAGATATGGACAAGCTAGAGATGGATGGGCTTCATGGCATCTTAATTGCCTATGAAATGAGAACTAATGAAGGAAGACCTCCCAAGAAGGAAACAACTTTCAAATTTGAGAAGTATAAAGCCAATAAGATCAAGTATGAGGAATGTTCAGATGTTGATGATGATCAAATGATAGCCATGTTTGCAAGAAAGTTGAGGTTTAGATCTGGTAATTACAAAGGTAAGTTGTCCTTAAAATGTTTCAATTGTGACAAGATTGGTCACTTTGCATCTAAGTTTCCTAACAAGAATAAATATAAGCATAATGAATAACACGATGAACATCATGGAGATGACAAAAAGGCCTATAAGTCTGACAAGAAGAAGAGAGATTTCAATAAGAATGAAGGTAAGAAATGGTCATTCAAAAATATGAAGAGTTTCTATACCAAATAAGACAACTCATCTGATATAAGTGATTCAAGCACATCTAACAGTGATGATGGCAGTAATGAACATGAACATGACAATAATGAAACTTTTTTCATGGCCATAAAATCAAAAATTAAGGGTCACTCAAATGGAAAAAGTCTTATGGTTGATATAGAATTAGATGAAGAAGTAGAAGTAAATCTTGAGGCAGAGTTGGTAAGTGCACTAGAGGAGTTGAAGTTCAAAGAAGAAGTAATCACAAACTAAGATAATTAATAAAGTACTATGATGAACATATTGGATTGTTTGAGGAAAGGCTGAGCAACACTTCCAAGGAGTATGATGAGATCCTCAATCAAGTTGAGGCACAAATGAAAGTAGTTAATGCAAGCCTAAAGGCTAAAGAGGAAGAATGTATCAAGTATGAAACTAAATTAGAATCCCTGAAAGCTAAGTTGGATCAAACATCTAGCAAGGTGAAGAGCTTTGTGAAGTTTGAAAAGAGTGCTAAAGGTTTAGATGATATCTCGAGTAATCAAAAGTTTGCAAGTGACAAGATAGGTCCTGGTTTCAAATAAGACCAAAAGGAGGCACCTCAAATCAAAGAAAAAACTATTGAAGACAAGAAGGTCAACATGAAAAGATCTATCAAATATCCTAGCACTATAAGGTATGCTAGTTATTTCAAAGGTTACTATTTTATGTGCAGTCAGTTTGGACATGGAGCAAAAGAATGTAAAAGACCCTCTAAGAATGAGGACTTATGCAACTATGGAAGGAGTCATAATTCACATCAATCAAATGGTATGTATAAGGTGGTTTGTTAAAACTGTCATAATGTAGGACACATTTCAAGATTCTATCCTAACAAAGTTAAAAGGTCATCAAGTCAAAATAGGAAGTTTGAAGCTCCTAGAGTACAAGAAAGAAGGCAAATAAATGTTTGAAAATCAAAGGTAGTAAAAATGAGTCATGATTAGTTTACAAGCTCAAGTGAACTGTCTTTTATGATAGAGCATGTCTCAGGTGTGAAATGAAGTCAGGAATGTCTGTTATCAGCTAACATTGATGATCAAATGGTTGATGATAAGATCAGGCCTATAGTGTCAATCAAGCCCAAAAAGACATTGAAGAATATTCAGTCTTGTGAGAATATGGAAATCTAGGAATCTCCCGAGTTCATGGTATTTTAGTTCCTTGAGAAAAGGGTTGGTCTATTAGGCTTCATGAAGACATTATTCTATTAGTAGAAGCATGAGGTTGCAGTTAAAAAAGGTTTCATCTTAAGAAGATTCTAGGTTATCTGTTTTGCAAGCAAAGAGATGAAGATGGATATTATCCATTCCTATGTTGGTAGCTCTGAGGTTTGAAGTGTAGTAAGAATCATGATAAAAGATCTAAGCTTGATATCAGGTATCTAAGGTCAAAGTGCAGTCAATTGGTATATGAGAGGTAAGCTTTTGGTATCTATTTGTATGAGTAGTTGAGCTTGAGATGTGATTAAGAAGGGGTATTGGTGTCAAGTTACTAAAAGGAAGATGATTATGGTTTAAGAGTCCTATTGACTCATTTGTTGAGTTGTGAAGACAAAAGGGGAGTTCTTAATTTTCTAGTTATTGTCAAGAGTGTGTTAGCCCAGTGCATGATCAAGAATTTGATCTTCTTTAGTCATGTCAAGGAAGGTAAGTGATCTTGAGTTTCTAGTTCATTTAAAGGAGATATGCTTGGTCTAAGGGGGAGCTTGGTAGTTTTGAGTTCTTCGTCAAGAGAGTGGTTTATTTTGATATTGTTGGTTGAATATTTTGTCGATCAGCATACTGATAAACAAAATAGCTCTGATCAGCTAAAGTAGAAAGATTAGTCATCCAAATGTGTAGGTTTACCACATCAGAAGGGGACTGATCTCTCCTCCAATCAAGGGGAGGTTCTCTGTAGGTATGCTATATATATGTACATATACATATATATATATATACATATATATATATATATATACATATATATATACATATACATATATATATACATATATATATATATACATATACATATATATACATATACATATACATATACATATACATATACACATACACATACACATATACATATACATATACATATATATATATATATATATATATATATATATATAAACATAAAATAATACTCATGGGTAGGACAAACCATCCATCTCTCTTTTTTTAGAGATGATGCATGCGGATCAAAGGAAAAACTCAAAGGAAATGACAAACTTTACTCCTCTTCTTTCAGAAGTACTATTCAACAAACCACAAGAATACTCCTAGAAGTAACAACAAAATGTAGCAAAGGATGTAATAACAAGCAAATCGAGATGCAAAACAAAGTCTTCACCTGGATTGATCAAGAGTAAGATACGAAGGACAATGAGGGCACAAAGTCGCCCCAAGGTCCTTTACACAAAAATGAAAAGAAAACACACTAAAGGCAATATGGGGGCACAAAGTCTCTCCACACTTGACTCTTTAGGACACCTTTCTGACTACTATCACTAATTCTGCTTATTGAATTAAAGGAACATAAGATATATTGGAGAAAAAGACATAAGAACAATTTTCTTAACAACAAAGATGTTACAGCACAAAGTCTGCAAAACCACTTGCTTTCTTATTCTAGTAACAAAATATGATCGGTAATCTGAGCTCAAAGTCTCAATAATGCCTTACAATTTGGGCAAAGTTTCATTCTAATTGTCAAAAAAGAGATCCATATTACAATATAAGAGAGTCCCTTATATAGCCTCTTCAAGAAGGACTCGAGAACAGTAATACATCATTTTGCATTGGAATATGTTAAGAAGACACGCTGGAACTTAGGGGCATTTTACCCATTTGATTTTATCAATGCAGGGAAACAAATTGCGTTTATTGAAAGTTTACAACTTTCAATGTCCACCTGGCGATTTGATCTTATCTTCATCATTCCTCTTTTTCTAGTTAATTGAATCAGGTCCTGGATTTAGTTTGATGTTCTATTCCTTCCCCACTTTTTGCTGGTCTTGGCCTTGAAATCTGTGAATGTATTTTGGTCTATATGTTCAAAGGATCAACGGCTAATTCACTGTGTTGAATTTGACATTTTTGGGCGCGTCATTCCTTTGTCCTCTTTCGGCTTTTTTGTTTGGCACTTTTCTATATTGAACTTGCCCTTTCCGGCCACGAATTTGAAAAGATCCTTGAATGGCCTTCGGGCTTCTTGTTTTACATTCTTCTCGAAGGGAAGGTGACCCTTCGGCTTCAGGAAGTGCCCTTTAAGTTGACAGCCAAGAGTCCCCTGCAAGGGCACCTGCCCTTCGGGGTCCTTCAACGGCCCTTCATAAATTCCCTCGAGCTTTTCCCTGTGGACACTTCTTAGTCTTTTTGAATTCTGAAAGAATTACCTTTGCAAATGACCCTTTCGAAAGGGTACTTTCATTGATCAAGTGTCCTCTGCAAGGACACTTGTCCTTCGGGAGACTTTTTCCTTTTGCATTGAACCGCCCCTTTGAACTTTGGTGATGAACCAATTGTTGAACCATTCCATTGAACCAAGGTTTTGAACCTTTTCGTTGAACCAATCGTTGAACCAAGTTTTGGTTCAACGGTTCAAACAAAGCCTTAAACCGACTGACGAACCGTTTGATTGAACCATAGAATGAATCAAAGCATTGAAACAAAGCGGATGAACCAAATGTTGAAACAAAGCATTGAACCACTTGATTGAACCCGCCTTTGAACCATTTGATGTTGAACCAAAGGATGAGCCAAACGTTGAACCTGTTGCTGATGTTTGCCGATGGAGATTTTTGTTTGAACCAAGGCGATGAACCAATTCCAAAAATGACCAATTGTTAGAAACCGATTCTTTTGATTGAACCCACCTGCAGAAGCTGTGAAGCCCATTGAACTTGTAGAAATGAGCCTGTTTGTAGAGTCCATAGAAACCAAGTCCATAGTTTTCTCTAACCTTGAAAGGGTCCGTAGATTTTTTAAAAGCTTGAAAAATGAGGAATTTGAATGCCCAAGACAAATTTTGGAAAGGGAAGAGATAATTTTGGTCTGTAAAACCAAAATAGTTCAAATGTTGTCCCAAAAATAGCTGATATTTTTGGGGGACAACAGTTGGCTCCAGTTGGGGAACTTCTGTCAATTGCAAAAAAAATTGAAAGGAGTAGAATCCAGAATCTCCAGTGTCTTCAAGTATGCCATTGGGTTACAGAGTCATGCTACCCAAAAATGAAAGGCATCAAAAACAAAAACAAACAAAACAGAATTAAAAATTGTACAAATATACATATATACATATGCAATGATCTGATAATTCAATAATTAAAGTATTTCAGATGCTGCTTCTTTAGAGACAGTGAAAATAGTGTGCCATCTTGGTAAACCAACAAGAAGACATTTTGTCCCCAGAAATGGTGACGAGCGAATGGAGCTCTCCACTAGGAAACCAATTTTTTGCATCTTCCTCTTGGTCTTTCCTTTTTTTTGCTCTGTGGCAGGACGTGGTCTTCAAACTGAAAACCATAACTCCTTGCTCTCCCTGTGAAGGGTTCCTTTGCTTGATTTTGATTTACAGCAGCATGGTCCATTACCATAATTGGTTGTTCTTCTGGTTTAGTCCAGCATATGATTGGATTGTCCATATCAAACTCTTGACAAACTATCAGATTAACATCTCCTTTGATGTGAAGGAGTTTGACTTCTTCATCTTGAGCAATATTCAATTTAAGCAACAGAGATTCACATCCAGCAGTGTTGTTGGTGTTGCTGACTTGAAAATTACATGAAGGAAGAATATCTCCTCGAGGAGATATCAACACAGTTATAACTTCATCATTGGTGGAAGAATTACTGTCATCATCAGAAGTTGATCTCCTATCAGATTTCTCTTCATTAGAGATGGAAGATCCTTCCTTATTTATACTGCATCTTACAAATTCTCCTGAAGTCTTGTTTGGATCAATTCCTAGATTATCAGCTACAAGACTTTCATCTATAGAAACATAAACATCCTCTGTGGTAAAAAAATATTTACCCCTGCCTGAAGACTCAAACAAAATTTATGTTGCAAGCGCTGATGTTTGGGTAACCACGTATTTTGTCTCAGACAAGTCTGCATCTGGTTCTCCATCAATGTCCAATTGCTCAAGATTGACTTGCAAAGATTCAAACTCAGTCATTTAAATTTTGGATTCCTTGACATGATCAATCATGTCAAATGACTAGAATGGATTTAGAAGAGAGGATGGGAGTTCATCCTTTTGATTTCTGGGAGGGGGAGGACTGATTTGTGAAGTTGAAGTAGAAGGTACAGAGATGTTCGATGTACTTACTTCTTTGGTAATCACCGAGTCCTTTGATTGAAAAGGAAGAGGGGTTCTCTGCTCAGCAATTGAAATTGTTGGTTGGGGTCACTCCTCTGTCTTCTCTTTGTCGGCCTGTTGGGCTGACTAATTCTAGGACTGGGTGAATACTGCGTATGATCCTTTGACTGCTTTACCTTCACTTCTGGGTTCATCCTGGTAATTCAAGAAATTAATGTGGGAGTCGCCAGCTGATTCTTCTAGATCCTCCCTAAAGAGATCAGTACCATTTTCTTGCTCTAACTCGGGTTGGAAATAGGAAACATGCTCTGTTTTCAGATATCCAACTATTGAGTTTGTTGGAGGTGCTTCAAGGGTAGGATTCCTCTGTGAATGAAGAAAACAATTTAGTTGCCCTTGACATCTGGTAGTGTTACCTTGATATGGTGATTAGGGAATGTCCTCCTTGGTATATCTTTATATAGAAGAGCAGAAAACATACTTTGTGCCATTTGCCTTTTCAAGGCTAGCAATTCATTTGCCAGCTTTTGCACCATTAGATCAGTGGTGCTTATAAATGAATATTCAGAAGATGATGAAGCTCTATTTTTGTTAGGATCTCTCCTTATCTTTCTTGCCAAGATAAGGTCATCTTCTAGCTCAGTAGCTAAGTCTTGAGCAACCTCAAGGTCTATGTGTCTAGCCCGTCTCAACAAAAAACTCACTTCAGGCAGTTATGAGTTGATGAAGAGACACATGAGATTCTGAGGTGTCGACTGGGCGACCATGGGAATCATGTGCCTCAGCGTGTTGAATCTAGCAATGAAGTCCCTCATAGGTTCATGGAGCTCTTTTTTCATCTGAGTGAGCTGGGCTAGCAAGGCATGCATATCTTCTGCAGGCTTGAACCTAGCTTCAAACTTAGCTTTGAGTGTATCCCAGTCAGTCACTGATCCAGCTTGTAGATGGTAAAACCAATCTACAGTAGCACCTTGTAGGGTCTCCACAAAAAGCCTGACTGCCACGTCTTCAAATTCCACCCCTATCACACCATAGGCTATGGTGAAGGCTTCAATGTGTTCATCAGGGTGGACTCTTCCATCACCAAAGAATTTGGGGAAATTTTTCCTTGAACTAAGTGGTAGCTCATGCAGGGGTGGAGTTAGATTAAGTGGGCTAAATGATTTACCCTAGGGGGCTCAAACTACCATGATCGGATTATGAATAATAGGGATAACACATCCGAGTGGAGTTGCCAAATTATAGGACAAAAATGGAAAAGAAACTGGCCTTGCTTCAGCTTAAAGCTTGAGGCTTCAAACTGCACTTTCTTTCCCAGCAGCTCTGGTTTTGCAGACTAGATAATATAATGGAGATGGATGAAAATGGTAAGGCTATAAATGGATAATGGGTAAGACACGGAACAAAGTCGCCAGAGTCTGTAATGGATAAGGGTTATAATGATAATGGGTTATATTCTCCAGCGGAGTTGCCAAAAACTGTTGGTTGAATATTTTGTCGATCAGCGTACTGATAAACAAAATAGGTCTGATCAGTTAAAGTAGAAAGATTAGTCATCCAAATGTGTAGGTTTACCACATCAGAAGGGGACTGATCTCTCCTCTCATCAAGGGGAGGTTCCTTGTAGGTATGTTTTATATATATATAAACAGAAAATAATACTCATGGGTATGACAAACCATCCGTCTCTCTTTTTTCAGAGATGATGCATGCAGATCAAAGGAAAAACTCAAGGGAAATGACAGACAGTATTCCTCTTCTTTTAGAAGTACTATTCAGCAAACCACAAGAATACTCTTGGATAACAACAAAATGTAGCACAGGATGTAATAACAAGAAAATCGAGATGCAACACAAAGTCTTCACCTAGATTGCTCAAGACTAAGATACGAAGGACAATGAGGGCACAAAGTTGCCCCAAGGTCCTTTACACAAAAATGAAAAGAAAACACACTAAAGGTAATTATGGGGGCACAAAGTCTCTCCACACTTGACTCTTCAAGACACCTTTCTGACTACTGTCACTAATTTTGCTTATTGAATTAAAGGAACATAAGATATATTGGAGAAAAAGACATAAGAACAATTTCCTCAACAACAAAGATATTACAGCACAAAGTCTGAAAAAAAAACTGGCTTTTTTATTCCAGTAACAAAATATGATCGGCAATCTGAGCTCAAAGTCTTAGTAATGCCTTACAATTTGGGCAGAGTTTTGTTCTAATTGTCAAAAAAGAGATCCATATTACAATAGAAGAGAGTCCCTTATATAGCCTCTTCAAGGACTCGAGAACAATAATACATCATTTTGCGTTGGAATCTGTTAAGAAGACATGCTGAAACTTAGGGGCATTTTACCCATTTGATTTTATCGATGCAGAGAAATAAGTCGTGCTTATTGAAAGTTTACAACTTTCAATGTCCACCTGGCGATCTGATCTTATCTTCATCGTTCCTCCTTTTTTGGTTAATTGAATCATGTCCTAGATTTAGTTTGTTGTTATGTTCCTTCCCCGCTTTCTACTGGTCTTGGCCTTGAAATCTGTGAATGTATTCTAGTCTGTATGTTCAAAGGATCAACGGCTAATTCACTGTGTTGAATTTGACATTTTCGGGTGCATCATTCCTTTGTCCTCTTTTGGCTTTTATGTTTGGCACTTTTCTGGATTGAACTTGCCCTTTCGGGCCACGGCTTTGAAAAGATCCCTGAATGGCCTTCAGGCTTCTTATTTTACATCCTTCCCGAAGGGAAGGTGACCCTTTGGCTTCAGGATGTGCCCTTTAAGTTGGCAGCCAAGAGTCCCCCGCAAGGGCACCTGCCCTTCAGGGTCCTTTGACGGCCCTTCGTAAATTCCCTCGGGCTTTTCCCTATGGACAATTCTTAGTCTTTTTGAATTCTGAAAGAATTACCTTTGCAAATGACCCTTCCGAAGGGTACTTTCATTGATCAAGTGTCCTCTGCAAGGACACTTGTCATTCGGGAGACTTTTTCCTTTTACATTGAACTGCCCCTTTGAACTTTGGTGATGAACCAACTTTTGAACCATTCCATTGAACCAAGGCTTTGAACCTTTTCGTTGAACCAAGACGTTGAACCAAGTTTTGGTTCAACGGTTCAAACAAAGCCTTGAACTGACTGACGAACCGCTTGATTGAACCAAAGAATGAATCAAAGCATTGAAACAAAACAGATGAACCAAATGTTGAAACAAAGTGTTGAACCGCTTGATTGAACCCTCCTTTGAACCATTTGATGTTGAACCAAAGGATGAACCAAACGTTGAACCTGTTGCTGATGCTTGCTGATGGAGATTTCTGTTTGAACCAAGGCGATGAACCAATTCTGAAAATGACCAATTGTTAGAAATTGATTCTTTTGATTGAACCCACCTGTAGAAGCCGTGAAGCCTATTGTACTTGTAGAAATGAGCCTGTTTGTAGAGTCTGTAGAAACCAAGTCCGTAGTTTTCTCTAACCTTGAAAGAGTCCGTAGATTTCTGAAAAGCTTGAAAAATGAGGAATTTGAATGCCCAAGACAAATTTTGAAAAGGGAAGAGATAATTTTGGTCTGTAGAACCAAAATAGTTCAAATGTCCCAAAAATAGCTGATATTTTTGGGGGACAACAGATATCATAATAGAGGTATGCATGGAGTTAAGGGGTGTATGTGTTTGAGATGATTAATAGATTATGTTTGTTGATTTTTTTATGGACCAATTGGGAGAGTGACCTGATTAAGAGAAGTTTTGAGAGTGGTTGAATCAGCTCAGGGGGGAGAAAGTGTGATTCCAATAGCTACATGTGACCCTTTGTCATTAATTTTGAAGGGGGAGAAAGATCAGAAAGGGTGAGAAAAGCTAAGAGCCAGATCTGGGAAATGGTTGCCATCAAGAGTGGTTTCCATAGTTTTCTGAGTATGTTCGCCATTAATGACAAAGGGGACATTATTGAGCATTGTCATTGATTTTTGAGTTATGGCATTGATGTTTTCATTGATGCCAAAGGTTCTTATGAAGGTGATGTTGACCATTTTGCCCAACAGGGCAAAAAATCGATCCCCTTCTTCCACTCCTGTTTAAGGCCAATTCATTTTTGATTTTGCACAAGTCTAGAAGTTTCTATCGACTCAACATGTAAAATCTTTGGTTCAATCTTCAAGTTCTTCGGCTTTGGTTCAACCAGTTCAAGTTTAAGATAGGGTTCATCAACAAAGTTCATCGGTTGGTTCAATGCAAGAGTTCATCGCTTGGTTCAATGCCTTGTGGTTGAATCGTTGAACCGATTGAACCATTGAACCAATTTTGGTTCAACGGGTTTGGTTCAATGGCTGGGTTCAACGGCTTGGTTCAAGGAGGCCACCAATTCAAAGCGAAGGAGCCCGAAGCTCAGAAAAGGCCAAAGGAAAGGCCCCATGACTTTTGCCACGGACGATGACGTTTCAAAAGTCGTCAAATATGAGGAAGTGAATTAGTCATTGGTTTTTTAAAGCGATGACGGCCGTGTGAACGTCAATTCTAACATAGTGAAATAGCCATTTGCTTTCGAACTGAAGAGTGCTAACCATGGAAAAGGCCCAAAAATGTAGCAACCCACCAGAAGTTCGCCCCCGAGGCTCGAAGGAGTCAGAAGAGACAAGATAGGGAAAAGACAAAGTGCCAAGCATGGAGCAGGTAGATAATCCAAGTGGCAAAGGGAGGTGTTGATTCCAAAAATTACTCCAGCAGGTGAAATAGTGGCTGTGAGTTGACCATTAGAAGGCACGAACGGCCAACCGTGCACCCCTTTTTCTCCATTTCATATTTATGAGCAGACAAACTGCATAGGTGCCTTCAAGGAGCAGTCTCGGTTAATGAGGAAACAACACGGCCATGTCAAAAAATGCCTGAAGTCAAAGCCAACGCTGACATAGCATTTATGTTTAAGTAGCCTGCTCTTCCCAATGCTCGTAAGGCACATGGGTCACTTGTTAAAGGGGCGCTAAAAGGCCTCCTTTCTTCTCCCATATATTAAGGACTTGTCACTCTTTGTAATCATCTTCCACATTTGTAAGGCGTAGCCCTGGCAAAATTTCACTCGAATCAATAAACACATTTTTTACCTCTATCTTGGATAGATATTTCTGAGTATGTCTTGAGTGTTAGTTTGTGTTTAGTCATTGTTTCTTGATGCTTTCACAGGTTCAACACCAACATACCTGTTGTCTACAAGGTGCCATTTCTGCAGCTGATAAGGAGAGCTATATTTGAAAGTGCAGAAACAAAAAAAATTACTTACAGTGTGCATTTCACATCACTTTGGTGAATCTCTATTTTTTGTATTTTCATTAGAGCCTCCCTGCCATGTTTCTTGTAGCCTAGTCCTTTTGCCAAGTCTGAAGTGTATGTATGTGTTTGTTTGATTTAAGTGTGAATGTGAGAAAGTTGATTTATTTTGGTGCATCACCTCTTTTAGAGTAGTTTGTTTTCCTGTAATCTCTCTCCCTTTTCATCCCCCCACATTATATATATATGTGTGTGTGTGTGTGTGTGTGTGCATTTGCACTTATTAGAACGAACATGATGCATCAAAGGGAGCTAGCCCTTATCTAGAGACTCTCCTCCTCCAGCTTCGTCGGTCCCACAGGTGAGAGGGGAGTTTCCATTATTGTGTGTGGAAGGCAGGAGCTTGGTCTCCTGCCCATGGGTGCAATCCACTGCGTCAACAGTTTTTGGCACGCATGATGGGACCAACTAAGACAAGTTGTGTCCACAGAGTTGAAGAATTTTGGTGTGTTCTTTGACCAACTAGCCTTTGGAGGCTTTTGCATCAAACACCAATGGTGACTATGAGTTAAATCAACTGGTTAAGCAGTTTTGGTACCGTACCATCAAGAAGCATATTCTGGTATGTATACCCCCATCGTTCAGAGCCATGGACCCTATTTTCCTTGGCCAGCATGGCTATGATCCTTACCAGCCTTATGTTAATCCTTATCAGGTTCAATATGGCCAGTCTCAACCATGCCATAAGCTATATCATCCTTATGCCCAGTCTTCTCAATGTGTCACTTCTCCTACTCAACCCAGTCTCTTTGCCAATCAACTCGTTTTTGCCTTCAAACGAGCACTGCTGGGATACAAAAAGTATGTAATAGATCTTAACACCAGAAGGAGATGTGGCCAAGAAATTCTTGATCATATCGTCCATCAAGTGACGAATGCACTGGATCAGGTTAAGAAGGAATGGGCTCCTATTGAAAGAGCCAATTGGCACAGGCTTACAAATGAAATGCCGGATGTGAGTGGTTTGATTGCATCTTTGGAAGAGACGCTGAGTATTTATGAGAGGCAACCTTACCAAGTCTATCAACCTGCATACTCGCTACACCAAGCATCATATCAGTCATATACAGCCCCTGCTTATAAGCCAAGTCAAGCCTGTCAAAGTCCTTTCCCCAATTATGTTGAGGAGAGTTTAAAAACAACAAACCTTGTGTTTAAGGCTAATCTTGATAGACAAATAAAATTGGCAAACCTTCAGATGCAACAGTCCATCTTGGTAGCGAGGGAAGTGGAATCTAAATCTTCACTACCCTCTCACATTGTGGCCCCATCACCCCCAAAGGAGATGCCCAGTCCGAATTTCTTGAGCTGGAATAAAGTGGTTGAGTCATGGAATAGCAAGGGGGTGAAAGACATTGTCCAAGAGTGTGAGGTACAAGATGAGGTTAGTCCTTTTCATGTCCCTCCCATCCTTCCTCAGGAAGCTCCTTGCATTTCATGGCAATCTTCATGCACTCCCCATCTCTATGTTATTTCCCACAAGCTCCAAGAAGTACAAAATGAGGATGACCTAGCCAAGCGAATTGAGGAATTAGAAAACAAGATGAGACTGCTTAGAAAAAGAGAGATGGAGCTTTCAGACCTTATAGAGGAGCCAACACCAAAAGACACCCCTTCCACCAATCCACAAGCTAATTTCAATATTGATGAAATATTGGTAAAGTGGAGGGACGAAAATCAAGAAATTTTGGCCCAAGGTCTGCCCCCTCCTATTCTAGATAAAACTCCCTCTTGTATGCCAAATCCTTTCTATCAAATGACACTTGATCTTTCTGGCTCATCCGATGCATCAATCGATCCTACCCTCAATCCCGTGTGCCTAGCTTTTCAGCACGCCTCTTTTTAGATAGCCCTTTTTATACATGAGCAGACCCTCCCAAATCTTCCCCAACCTCCTCAAGTCTTTCAACATGATTTCCAAATTTCGAGCTGGAAGAAGGAACATCATGAACCAGCTCAGGGCCTTGAAGAGGATAAAGTTGTTGCTTGGTCACAGGAGCAAGATTCCAATCTCAAGATCATGAGTTGGAAGCAAATAGTGGAATCTTGGGGCAGAAAGGAAGAAGAAGAGAAAGGTTTTGCTCAAAACATTTTAGAAGATGGGGCTGCTCCTGCTCCCGATGATGATTGTGACTTCCAGGAAAGGCTTTTCCAGGAAGATATGGATAGGTGGATTACAGAGTTGGAGTCTAGAGCAGGTCTCCTCAGCGAATGTGTGATGGACGTTTCAAACCAAATAGCAGATTCTGTGTCTGAATACATTCCATCCATACACCTCTAAGAAAGCTATCAGGCCTTACCTGATATAGATTATGCTCAGTTTATGACTGACCAGGGAGACTTCATGAGTACAGATGAGGAGGAGATCACCTTAGGTGACATGGAGGAGCATGGAAATCTCTTGTTCATGCTTTGAATGATTTGTTTGAAGTCATTGAGGTAGGCTGCACTATTCTTCAAGGAGGCTATGAGCTGGATAAGAGCAGAGAAGGCAGCATTGGGGTTCAAACAAACATGTAAAGAGGCTACAATTTTTCAGATTTACCTCTTCAAGAGGTTGGTGAATCTGAAGATATCTTCTTTGAAATCATCAAAGAAGATGGTCATACCATGGAACCTGAGCATGAGGCAGAAGAGAGCAAGCCAGTCAAGGGTGTGTATCAAGGGGCTTATGGTGATGAGCTGGCAACAATGGATTTCTTGATGAGAATAGGAGGCAAGCTTCCAAAAACAAATAGAGTACGTATACGTTGGTAGCATGTTTGAATCTCCACTTGGGTACAAGCCAAATTAGGTGACAGGCAAGGGGAGCGGGTCACCAACTCTCCTTTTCATTCAGCTACTTGCCTGGCACCATAAGTCTTCTTGCCAAGAAGGGGATGTTAGAAGTTTCCCCTTTGATCTAGGAGGGAATAAAAAATAACTGGTTAGCTGTATATAGTAGGTTGCTTTCAGTTTTCTTTTCTTGTTTTCCCTAAGTGTTGTTTGCACAAGTAGTTTTCTTAACTTTGTGTGTGTTTTTCTTTTCCTCTTAGAGTGAATCTGCGTGATTGATTCTAGAATTTCTCAGAGCTGTTGATGTTTTAAAGTTACAATCTGACTCCGTGCCTAATGGATTTTTAAGGCAATTGGCTTCTAAGCATTGGAGGCATGCTTCCCTTGGGATGCGCCAATCTGTTGACCATTTTGCCCAACAGGGCAAAAAATCGGTCCCCTTCTTCCCTTGTTGTTTAAGGCCAATTCATTTTTGATTTTGCACAAGTCCAGGTGTTTCTACGGACTTAGCAGGTAAAATCCTTGGTTCAATCTTCAAGTTCTTCGGCTTTGGTTCAACCAGTTCAAGTTCAACACAAGGTTCATCGGCAAAGTTCATCGGTTGGTTCAATGCAAGAGTTCATCGCTTGGTTCAACACCTTGTGGTTGAACCATTGAACTGATTGAACCAATTTTGGTTCAATGGCTGGGTTCAACGGCTTGGTTCAAGGAGGCCACCAGTTCAAAGCGAAGGAGCCCAAAGCTCAAAAAAGGCCAAAGGAAAGGCCCGATGACTTTTGCCAAGGACAATGACGTTCTGAAAGCCGTCAAATATGAGAAAGCAAATTAGCCATTGGTTTTTTAAAGTGATGACGGCCGTGTGAACGTCAATTCTAACACAGTGAAATATCCATTTGCTTTCGAACTAAAGAGTGCTAACCATGGACAAGGCCCATAAATGCAGTGACCCGCCAGAAGTTTGCCCCTGAGGGCCAAAGGAGTCAGAAGAGACAAGATAGGGAAAATACAAAGTGCCAAGCATGGAGCAGATAGATAATCCAAGTGGCGAAGGGAGGTGTCGATTCCAGAAATTACTCCAGCAGGGGAAATAGTGGCTACAAGTCGACCATTAGAAGGCGCAAATGGCCAACTGTGCACCCCTTTTTTTCTATTTCATATTTATGAGCAGACAAACTGTGTAGGTGCCTTCAAGGAGCAGTCTCAATTAATGACGAAACAATGCGGCCATGTCAAAAAATACCTGAAGTCAAAGCCAAGGCCAACACATCATTTATGTTTAAGCAGCCTACTCTTTCTAATGCTCGTAAGGTACATGGGTCACTTGTAAAAGGGGCGCCAAAAGGCCTCCTTTCTTCTCCTATATATTGAGGACTTATCACTCTTTGTAATCATCTTTCACATTTGTAAGGTGTAGCCCTAGCAAAATTTCACCTGAATCAATAAACGCATTTTTTATCTATATCTTGGATAGATATTTTTGAGTATGTCTTGAGTGTTAGTTTGTGTTTAGTCATTGTTTCTTGATGCTTTCACAGGTTCGACACCAACATACCTGTTGTCTACAAGGTGCCATTTTTGTAGCTGACAAGGAGAGCTGTATTTGGAAGTGCAAAAACAAAAGAAATTACTTATAGTGTGCATTTCACATCACCTTGGTGAATCTCTATTTTCTGTATTTTCATTAGAGCCTCCTTGCCATGTTTCTTGCAGCCTGGTCCTTCTGCCGAGTCTGAAGTGTATGTATGTGTTTGTCTGATTTAAGTGTGAATGTGAGAAGGTCGATTTAGTTTGGTACATCACCTCTTTTAGAGTAGTTTGTTTTCCTATAATCTCTCTCCCTTTTCACCCCCCCATTATATATGTGTGTGTGTGTGTGTGTGTTTTCACTTATTGGAACGAACATGATGCATCAAACGGAGCTAGCCCTTATCTAGAGACTCTCCTCTCCAGCTTCGACGGTCCCACAGGCGAGAGGGGAGTTTCTATTGTTGCGTGTGGAAGGCAGGAGTTCGGTCTCCTGCCCACGGGTGCAATCCACTGTGTCAATAGGTGCATGGTCAAGTAAACTTTGAGGTATGTGTATGACGAGTTCTTATGTCAACATGAGTGGGTACAGGTTAGTGTGTGGGGTATAAGCTTGTATGACTGATATGAAGATTCAACATAGAACACAATAAGATAAAAATATTCTCAATTGATCTTTGAAGATATGTTAGAAAACTCTGAAGACATTCATTTGAAGCTCTGAAGAATACTTGACAGTGTTTGAGCATGAGAGAAGTTATTTGCGCTTATACATGAGGTATTGAGAGCTTTAACAATGGTTATAAGGTCAGCTTTGAAGATGTACGTAAGTATCTTCAAAGATTCTATGTCAAGATACGAAGATGCTCTATTGAGGCTTGAAAGAAGAGGATGTATGCTAAGAAGATGCTCCAAGTGAGCCATGAAGATGATCTGTTGAAGCTCCAAAGAAGAGGTTATATGCTTCGAAGATGCTCTGAGTGAGCCATGAAGATGGTTTGTTGATGCTCCAAACAAGAGTGATTGTATAAGGTTACTTGAGCATAAATAAGAGTCATTGGAACACTCAAGAGAGTTTCAAATTGAAGCCTACAGGTGTAAGTACTTCAAACCAAGTCTGCAACTAGACTAATTCTAGACCCTGCTTGGCCTAATAAGGCATCATGAGCTATTAACAAGTCATATGAAGAATGTTTGATAGTAGTTAATAATGATAAGAGGTTTCATGGCATATGCATGAGATGTTAATAGCATGGATAATGGTTAGAAGGTCAGTTTCAAGACCTAGTATGACTTATAGGTTAAGGCCTAGAAAACAAAGAAAGAAATGGTGGCTAAATGGGGTATCAGGATCAATTTTCAAGGCATGGGTGAGTAGGTGAGCATTGACAAAGGTGATTCAATTTTTTTTGAGAACGTGCATAAATTTTTAGGTCATGGTTTATAAGAAAAGGTTTGAAAAAGTGTTTTAGGGTCTCTCAAGTACACATGATGAAAAATTGTCTACCAGAGAAAGTTTTTCAAGTGCTTGTTAGCACATGTAGTATCTGCATGTAGATATAAGTTGTTCATGGTAGATGGGGAAGGGTCATATCTAAAATTTATAATCATTGGTTTATGGAATAAGGGGCTAAGCTTTATGAATGATCGTTAAGACTGTAAGATGATTTGAACCCTCAAAGAACTCTAATAGTGACCCGATATGAAAGAAGTTGATCAAAAGTGCCCATAATAATTTGGTATGGCTATAAAAGTGATTGGATGTTGTATTCAACTCTCTCAATAATCTCTAAGTGTGATTGGATTGTTAGGAGAGTGAGCAAACCCTATAAAAAAGACCTTATTTCTTAGAGATTAGTTGTAGCAGGTAGAGTTGACCAAGTCAAAGTTGCTAAATGAATGAATGTCAAATATTGAGACTTGTATTAGATGCACATGGTGGTTTATGATCATGTTCCAAACCTAAAATGTGCTAAACTGGTCATACAAGTTGACCTATTGCTAACAGACCTAATGGTGCAGATAGTGTGAAAATCAAGTAGAAGTGAGAAGATGATTAGAGATATGTTAACATGGATTAAGGATGAATCCAAGTGAATAGATAATTATTTCAAGACCTTTAATACATTTTATGTTGGATGAATGTTTTGGAGGTTATTGGATATGATGAAAATGTTGCTCATTAGTTGACTTGTCTAGTGTAGATGAAACATTGAATGTGTGAAGTTGTGAGATTGGTCGACAAAACCAATATTACCATATAACCATGTTATCTATCTATTTAAGATTGGTATAATGATCTTTTAATATCATACATATGCATTAAAATTCTATGAAAGTGTCTACACATGTATTGAATGTCATTATCACCATGACTGTGTTTGGAGGTAAACTGGAAGAACTAAGTAAGCAAGTTGTAGTAATGAGTTAGAGGCTCTTTGACCTAAGTTTAAGCATTAAATGCATAAGTTTAAGAAGGATATGATCGACTTGTATAAATACTAGGTAATTTTAGGCCTATTTGAGTGTGTGGAGAACAAAAGAATGAAATAGAACATTGATAAGTATAAGAAGGTATTTTAGACCATCATATGGGTGTCATGGATATCAAATAGGAGGTATGCATATGAGGATCAAGTTCATATAGCCTAATCAAGTCAATAAGAGGGCTAGTTGAGTGAAGAAGGCTAGGGGCCAGTTTGAGAGGGATAGAAGTGTGCGAAGAGCTAAGGAAGAAGATCATCATCTATTGTATGAGAAATAAGGTATCCTAAAGGTGATCAAGTGTTTCAGGTGGTTCTGAGTCATCTAGGAGGTTGGTGCCTCCTTGTAAGTGGGTGCTTGCTAAAACCTAGCTGAGTTGGTGCTTAGCTAGTTGGGGTTGGTGCTCCATGTGAAGTGGGTGTGTCACTAAAATTGGTGTTTGTATTATATTATTTTAGTCCATTTGCATAATCAATGAATTTTATTTTCCTTGAGGGTTTCCCACATATATAATGTGTTCATGTGTTTCATGCACTTGTAGATTGGTGTTTATGCTTGCTAAGATGTACATGCTTGTTTAAAGGATCTATGATTGCTTAAGTAAGATTGTTAAATAAATATTTTGAAGACTGATTCACTCCCCCTCTCAGTCATTTTGATTCCAACATAAATTTCACATATTCACACTACATTGTTATGACTCAAAGTTACATATACATTGGAGGCACATTGCTTGCCTTCTTTTTTCTCATGCTATGATTTTTGCACTTTACTAAGAATTATTAGAATCCCTCCTACTTCCTCCATTTTCAAAACATTTTTTCTTAGCACCTCTTTTAAAAATCTCTTTTAGCATTCAAATAGTGTTGACCATTTTGCCCAACAGGGCAAAAAATCGGTCCCCTTCTTCCCCTGCTGTTTAAGGCCAATTCATTTTTGATTTTGCAAAAGTCCAGGAGTTTCTACGGACTCAGCAGGTAAAATCCTTGGTTCAATCTTCAAGTTCTTCAGCTTTGGTTCAACCAGTTCAAGTTCAACACAGGGTTCATCGGCAAAGTTCATCGGTTGGTTCAATGCAAGAGTTCATCGCTTGGTTCAATGCCTTGTGGTTGAACTGTTGAACCGATTGAACCAATTTTGGTTCAACGGCTGAGTTCAATGGCTTGGTTCAAGGAGGCCGCTAGTTCAAAGCGAAGGAGCCTGAAGCTCAAAAAAGGCCAAAGGAAAGGCCCAATGACTTTTGCCAAGGACGATGACGTTTCAAAAGCCATCAAATATGAGGAAGCGAATTAGCCATTGGTTTTTTAAAGCGATGACGGCCGTGTGAACATCAATTCTAACATAGTGAAATAGCCATTTACTTTCGAATTAAAGAGCGCTAACCATGGAAAAGGCCCAAAAATGCAGTGACCCACTAGAAGTTCACCTTCGAGGGCCGAAGGAGTCATAAGAGACAAGATAGGGAAAAGACAAAGTGCCAAGCATGGAGTAGGTAGATAATCCAAGTAGTGAAGGGAGGTGTCGATTCCAAAAATTACTCCAGCAGGTGAAACAGTGGCTGCAAGTTGACCATTAGAAGGTGAGAATGGCCAATCGTTCACCCCTTTTTCTCCATTTCATATTTACGAGCAGACAAATTGCGTAGGTGCTTTCAAGGAGCAGTCTCGGTTAATGAGGAAACAACGCGACCATGTCAAAAAATGCCTGAAGTCAAAGCCAAGGCCGATACAACATTTATGTTTAAGCAGCCTACTCTTCCCAATGCTCGTAAGGCACATGGGTCACTTGTAAAAGGGGCGCCAAAAGGCCTCCTTTCTTCTCCTATATATTGAGGACTTGTCACTCTTTGTAATCATCTTCCACATTTGTAAGGCATAGCCCTGAAAAAAATTTCACTTGAATCAATAAACGCATTTTTTACCTCTATCTTTATTAGATATCTCTGTGTATGTCTCGAGTGTTAGTTTGTGTTTAGTCATTGTTTCTTGATGCTTTCACAGGTTCGACACCAACATATCTGTTGTCTACAAGGTGCCATTTATGCAGCTGACAAGGAGAGCTATATTTGGAAGTGTAGAAATAGAAGAAATTACTTATAGTGTGCATTTCATAGCACCTCTGGTGAATCTCTATTTTTTGTATTTTTCATTAAAGCCTCCCTGCCGAGTTTCTTGCAGCCTGGTCCTTTTGCCAAGTTTGAAGTGTATGTATGTGTTTGTCTGATTTAAAGTGTGAATGTGAGAAGGTCGAATTATTTTGGTGCATCACCTCTTTAGAGTAGATTTGTTTTCCTACAATCTTTCTCCCTTTTCATCCCCCCCATTATATGTGTGTGTGTGTGTGTGTGTGTGTGTGTGTGTGTGTGTGTGTGCACTTACTGGAACAAATCAGATGCATCAAAGGGAGCTAGCCCTTACCTAGAGACTTTTCCCTCCAGCTTTGCTGGTCCCACAGGCGAGAGGGGAGTTTCCATTATTGCGTGTGGAAGGCAGGAGCTCAACCTCCTTGCCTCGGGTGCAATCCACTTTGTCAATAGTTTTTGGCACGCCCGGTGGGACCAAGTAGGACAAGTTGCGTCCACAGAGTTGAAGAATTTTTGGTGTGTTCTTCGACCAACCAGCCTTTGGAGGCTTTTGCATCAAACACCAATGGCGACTCTGAGTTAAATCAATTGGTTAAGCAGTTCTGGTACCATACCATCAAGAAGCATATTCTGGTATGTATACCCCCATCGTTCAGAGCCATGGACCCTATTTTCCTTGGCCAGCATGGCTATGATCCTTACCAGCCTTATGTTAATCCTTATCATGTTCAATATGGCCAGTCTCAACCCTGCCATAAGCTATATCAGCGTTATGCTCAGTCTTCTCAATGTGCCACTTCTACTCAACCCAGTCTCTTTGCCAATCAACCCATTTCTGCCTTCAAATGAGCACTGTTGGGATACGAAAAGTATGTAATAGATCTTGACACCAAAAGGGGATGTGGCCAAGAAATTCCTAATCATATCGTCCATCAAGTGAGGAATGCACTGGATCAGGTTAAGAAGGAATGGGCTCTTATTGAAAGAGTCAATTGGCACAGGCTTACAAATGAGATGCTGGATGTGAGTGGTTTGATTGCATCTTTGGAGGAGAAGCTAAGTATTTATGAGAGGCAGCCTTACCAAGTCTATCAACCTGCATACTCGCTACTCCAAGCATCATATCAGTCATATACAACCCCTGCTTATAAGCCAAGTCAACCCTGTCAAAGTCCTTTCCCCAATTATGTTGAGGAGAGTTTTGAAACAGTAAACCTTGTGTTTAAGGCTTATCTTGATAGACATATCAAATTGGCAAACCTTCAGATGCAGCAGTCCATCTTGGCAGCGAGGGAAGTGGAATCTAAATCTTCACTACCCTCTCACATTGTGGCCCCATCACCCCCAAAGGAGATGCCCAGTCCGAATTTCTTGAGCTGGAATAAAGTGGTTGAGTCATGGAACAAGAAGGGGGCGAAAGACATTGTCCAAGAGTGTGAGGTACAAGATGAGGTTAGTCCTTTTCAAGTCCCTCCCACCCTTCCTCAGAAAGCTCCTTGCATTTCATGGCAATCTTCATGCACTCCCCATCTCTATGGTGTTTCCCACGAGCTCCAAGAAGTACAAAATGAGGATGATCTGGCCAGGCGGATTGAGGAATTAGAAGCTAGGATGAGACTGCTTAGAGAAAGAGAGATGGAGCTTTCAGACCTTGTAGAGGAGCCGACCCCAAAAGACACCCCTTCCACCAATCCACAAGCTAATTTCAATATTGATGAAGTGTTGGTAAAGTGGAGGGACAAAAATCAAGAAATTTTGGCCCAAGGTCTCCCCCCTCCTATTCTAGAGAAAACTCCCTCTTGTATGCCAAATCCTTTCTATCAGATGGCACTTGATCTTTCTGGCTCATTCGATGCATCAATCAATCCTACCCTCAATCCCGTGCACCTAGCTTTTCAGCACGCCTCTTTTCAGACAGATCTTCCTGTACATGAGCAGACCCTCCCAATCTTCCCCAACCTCCTCAAGTCTTTCAACATGATTTCCAAATTCTGAGCTGGAAGAAGGAACATCATGAACCAGCTCAGGACCTTGAAGAGGATAAAGTTGCTGCCTATTCATAGGAGCAATATTCCAATCCCAAGATCATGAGTTGGAAGCAAACAGTGAAATCTTAGGGTAGAAAGGAAGAAGAAGAAAAGGTTTTGCTCAAAACCTTGAAGAAGATGGGGCTGCTCCTGCTCTCGATGATGACTATGACTTCCGGGAAAGGCTTTTCCAGGAAGATATGGATAGGTAGATTGCAGAGTTGGAGTCTAGAGCAGGTCTCCTCAGCAAATGTGTGATGGACGTTTCAGACCAAATAGCAGATTTCGTGTCTGAATACATTCCATCCATACACCTCCAATAAAGCTATCAGTCCTTGCCTGATATAGATTATGCTCAATTTATGACTGACCAGGGAGACTTCATGAGTACGTATGAGGAGGAGATCACCTTAGGTGACATGGAGGAGCATGGACAATCTCTTATTCATGCTTTGAATGATTCATTTGAAGTCATTGAGGCAGGCTGCACTATTCTTCAAGGAGGCTATGAGCTAGATAAGAGTGGAGAAGGCAACATTGGGGTTCAAACAAGCATGCAAAGAGGCTACAATTTTTCAGATTTACCCCTTCAGGAGGTTAGTGAATTTGAAGATATCTTCTTTGAAATCATCAAGGAAGATGGTCATACCATGGAACCCGAGCATGAGGCAGAAGAGAGCAAGCCAGTCAAGGGTGTGTATCAAGGGGCTTATGGTGATGAGCCGACAACAATTGATTTCTTGATGAGATACACCAGCCTAAAGAACCAACGGGAAGCAAGCTTCCAAGAACAAATAAAGTACATATACGTTGGAAGCATGTTTGAATCTCCACTCGAGTACAAGCCAAATCAGGTGACAGGCAAGGGGAGCAGGTCACCATCTCTCATTTTCATTCAGCTACTTGCCTGGCACCATAAGTCTTCTTTCCAGGAAGGAGACGTTAGAAGTTTTCTCTTTGATCTAGGAGGGAATCAAAAATACTTGGTTAGCTGTATATAGTAGGTTGCTTTCAGTTTTCTTTCCCTATTTTCCCTAAGTGTTGTTTGCACAAGTAGTTTTCTTAGCTTTGTGTGTGTTTTTCTTTTCCTCTTGGAGTGAATCTATGTGATTGATTTTGGAATTTATCAGAGCTATTGCTATTTTAAAGTTACAATCTGACTCCGTGCCCAATGGATTTTTAAGGCAACTGGCTTCTAAGCATGGTAGGCATGCTTCCCCTGGGAGGCACCAATTTGTTGACCATTTTGCCCAACAGCGCAAAAAATTGGTCCCCTTCTTCCGCTATTGTTTAAGGCCAATTCATTTTTGATTTTGCACAAGTCCTGGAGTTTCTACAGACTGAGCAGGTAAAATCCTTGGTTCAATCTTCAAGTTCTTTAGCTTTGGTTCAACCAGTTCAAGTTCAACACAGGGTTCATCGGCAAAGTTCATCGGTTGGTTCAATGCAAGAGTTCATCGCTTGGTTCAACGCCTTGTGGTTGAATTGTTGAGTCAATTTTGGTTCAACGGGTTTGGTTCAACGGCTTGGTTCAAGGAGGCCGCCAATTCAAAGCGAAGGAGCTCGAAGCTCAGAAAAGGCCAAACGAAAGGCCCGATGACTTTTGCCAAGGACGATGACATTTCAAAAGCCGTCAAATATGAGGAAGCGAATTAGCCATTGGTTTTTTAAAGCGATGATGGCCGTGTGAACGTTAATTCTAACATAGTGAAATAGCCGTTTGCTTTCGAACTAAAGAGTGCTAACCATGGAAAAGTCCCAGAAATGTAGTGACCTTCCAGAAGTTCGCCCCCAAGGGCTGAAGGAGTCAGAAGAGACAAGATAGGGAAAAGACAAAGTGCTAAGCATGGAGCAAGTAAATAATCCAAGTGGTGAAGGGAGGTGTCGATTCCAGAAATTATTCCAGCAGGTGGCTGTGAGTTGACCATTAGAAGGCGCGAACGACCAACTGTGCACCCCTTTTTCTCCATTTCATATTTATGAGAAGACAAACTGTGTAGGTGCCTTCAAGGAGCAGTCTTAGTTAATGAGAAAACAATGCGGCCATGTCAAAAAATGCCTGAAGTCAAAGCCAAGGCCGACACAACATTTGTGTTTAAGCAACCTGCTCTTCCCAATGCTCGTAAGGCACATGGATCACTTGTAAAAGGGGCACCAAAAGGCCTCCTTTCTTCTCTTATATATTAAGGACTTGTCACTCTTTGTAATCATCTTCCACATTTGTAAGGCATAACCCTGGCAAAATTTCACCTGAATCAATAAACGCATTTTTTACCTCTATCTTGGTTAGATATCTCTGTGTATGTCTCGAGTGTTAGTTTGTGTTTAGTCATTGTTTCTTGATGTTTTCACAGGTTCGACACCAACATATCTGTTGTCTACAAGGTGCCATTTCTGCAGCTGACAAGGAGAGCTGTATTTAGAAGTACAAAAATAGAAGAAATTACTTACAGTGTGCATTTCACAGCACCTCTGGTGAATCTTTGTTTTCTATATTTTCCATTAAAGCCTCCCTGCCGAGTTTCTTACAGCCTGGTCCTTCTACCAAGTCTGAAGTGTATGTATGTGTTTGTCTGATTTAAAGTGTGAATGTGAGAAGGTCGATTTATTTTGGTGCATCACCTCTTTAGAGTAGATTTGTTTTCCTTCAATCGTTCTCCCTTTTCATCCCCCCCATTATATGTGTGTGTGTGTGTGTGTGTTAGCACTTACTGGAACAAATCAGATGCATCAAAGGGAGCTAGCCCTTACCTAGAGACTCTCCCCTCCAGTTTCACCGGTCCCACAGGCGAGAGGGGAGTTTCCATTGTTGTGTGTGGAAGGCAGGAGCTTAAACTCCTTGCCCCGAGTGCAATCCACTGCGTCAATAGTTAGCTTACTTCTTTTCATATGTTATTTATTTTATGCTAAAAAAGTATCATATTTCATATTTCAATTCATAATGATTTTCATGAGGTACTTGAGTGTGATATAGGACATACTTTGACATGATTCTTTGATGTTAGGCTTCCCTTATTACCCAACAACCTTGCTAAACCAACAAAAATAAAGAATGAAGCAAAAATTACAATTGATAATATACCTCAACCACCTTAAAAGCTTCAATTACAATATCCATTAAGGAGCAAAATTTTAAGTTTGCCTTCACCTCTTCATGTTTTATTGCAAAAGATCCTAGAATGCAATGCAATCACTCTTCCTGCACTAATGGAGATCGATATGACTAGCCCTGAATTAAGAAATTTTGATGGAAATGCATATTGTGATTATCATAGATGTATTTGGCATTTTAAAAATAGATGTTTCAAGCTTAAGCATGAGATTCAAGATTTCATTGACAAAAATATCATAGATATTGGTAACCCTATTGAAGAGGCTAAGCCACAATAAAATTACAATGTAATTGTCAAAATGTACAAAGTTACTTTTCCAAATCATGAAGCAAATAATAAAGATAATTCTAAAGTTCATTATGCATACAATGTTTATCCTCCCCTTTCTACATATGGAAATCCACTTGGTAGCATTAATGTTATAGTTACAAGTAACCAAGCATCACGTCCTATGATCACATTGGATGACAGTGAAGTTGTTGATAATGATTCAAACAGACATGCACTTGTTTTCAAGCATGTGTTAACCAACAATCCATCCATAGTGTCATGATAGGCAATTGATCAAGTGAAAATGTGTGCACCATAACACCCCTTCATTCTCTTGGTTATACAAAACGAGATTTACAAGACACTTATAGAATTGTCAAATCATTTGATGGGCATACACAAGATAATCCTAGGAATATAGTGCTTCATTTACAAGTGGGCCCTCTCATAGTGCCTACTTCATTTTTAGTTCTACCAAACACAAGGGTCTTTGATATGATACTCGTACACCTTTGGATACAAAAGATTAGACCAATACCTTTTATAGTGTATAAATGTCTTAAATACATTCATGATAATCAAGTGTTAAAAATTCAAGAAAACCAATATGAATATCCTTTAGATAAAATTATATTTGAACTGACACTTCAAACACTTTTTCTCCTCCATCACTGCCTTCACAAACTTAGGAAGGCAAATTTACATTGCATGGTACGACCGAGAGAGAGAGAGAGTTAGGAGCTAAAATTGTGGCCATTGTTAGGGGTCCAAGCAATATTGAAATTAATGGCATTGTCTTACATAAAGGTGGCCTATCATTTATAAATAATCGCTAACAGTGACAGTAGGTCATTATGGCCTATGCATTTGAAAGGAATCTATTCTTGCACTACAGCTTAGAAATCGATGGAAAGGAATGCTTTTGAGGGTGTTTTTTATAGGTCTTGTATCTCGTTTTAATGGTGGTTTCATTATCCAATTAATCTATATGAGTTACTTTCACTTGGAGAGAGAAGGCCTTGGTGTACAAGTTGTTCTAATGAGTTATATTACAAGTCTATATTTTATCTTCATGGTGGTGATTCTTAGAGGTGTATAGTGTTCCATTTTTCATGGAAACCCCCTTAGTTTCATGCTTTCATCAATATTTTATATCAGATGTGTTTTAATCCATATTAATCAAGCACTTGCTTATGGGAACATGATCTATGTTTGCACAGTCTAGTGGAGGTTTGAAGTTCCAAT
Source organism: Torreya grandis (assembly GCA_037957365.1). Taxonomy (NCBI): domain Eukaryota; kingdom Viridiplantae; phylum Streptophyta; class Pinopsida; order Cupressales; family Taxaceae; genus Torreya; species Torreya grandis. The sequence goes on from JARHVA010000339.1 coordinate 5,611,802, forward strand.
TTGGTTTAAATACCAATAACATACCATAGTGTGAATTTACTGAGATCACATTGCACTGTTGGAGGCATAAGAAGCTTAAGATGGTAGTTCAATGCATACGTTCAATGAGGACCATAAGTGACTATGTATATAGTGGTACAGACTATAAGAGTCTTTGAGGATGCTAACATCAAGACTCTATCTTGAGCCTCTCCTTCCTCTTGGTTCATTTTGAACACCACTTGGTCAAATGTTTCCTCTTTTTGTTTGAACCTATGCATTGAATCAAATAACTCATTTCCTTAATCATTTATCAAACCTGCATTCACATATGCCAAAACATCATTAGCTTGAAATTCATGAGGCTTTCTTGCCCCTTGCTCTATCTTCTTAGGTTGCTTGTTCAACACTTTCAGCTATCTCCTCGCTTTACACACTTTTGCTTGATTTTTCTTCTTCACCATCATGTCCTTGAGAGGCCATATAATTATTTTTTTAATTCCAACTGAAAATTTTAGTCTAAGATCTTCTAAATCTTACTCTAACTCTACCAAGACTACCTTTAACTCAACAATCTCCCTCTTATCAACTTCCTCTTTCTTTACTTCCTTATGGCAAACTTCTTGTTTCAAGTCCTTATATCTCTTTATCTTTACTCTCTTTCTATGTCTTACCTTAACCTATCTCTTATTGACAAGTTTACCTATTTATCTCCTTTGACCTCACCTGGGTCTCTCTCACTTGACTCTCTCTCTCTCTTAAAGTATCTTTTATTTTTAGTCCTCACTTGGGAATCCTATATCTATCTTTAGCTCTTATTGAGCTTATTTATTGGAGACTTCACTAGCTCTCCTTTCTCACTCTTTCTAAGCCTCTCCACTCTTTCCTGCAACTTGCATTAGCAATCTCACAACAACATCTCAAATCAACCTTAGCACAGTGTTCACACAAACTGAATCAATACTTTCAAAAAACTCAAAACATACCTTCTCCACATAACATACCATGTTATGATACCAAATGATGCAAAGATATTCACCAACTTTCCTATTATGGATGTAAACTTGAAACATGTACACCTTTACCTCTACTAACATAACCCAACTTTGGTCTGCAACATGTCCTTCATGATGTCTTTCATAACCACTGTTCTATAAACTAGCCACTTATCCTCTTTATGTCTATATTAGGCTTACAAATCCTTTCTTGTTCATTCATTCCTTCTCTATTTGGATTCACTATACTCAACAACCTCCTCTACTATACTCCTCTGGAACATTTTCCTTCACTCTATTTCATATTCTCTTGCTAAACCTTCAATCCCTTTGATGAGTTTCCACACTTATTTTTTTTCTTGAAACCACTTTACTTTGTTTGGACCTATATGTCCTCTCTGATCTTTAATCCTCTCTATCCTTGATACCTTTCACCCCATCTATATTTTCCATCTTGCATTCTCACCTAACTCATTATTCTTAATAACTTATTTTTCCTCATTGGCTTCATAGCCTTCCAAATCCATAAAGGCCTAATACCTTTTCCTTTTATTAATGTTCATATAATGACTAGTCATAATCCATCTCATACAAGTACTCATTGATCTTCCATCCACTCAACACAACCTTTCATCACAACTCTACCACTACTCTTTCTGCATGTCTTTATTTATACCTCCTAGTAGCCTTTTTTTTACACTATTTCCTCTTGTACGGACAAGTATAAGGGAATATTAGGAAACTAAACACTTTTTTAGTCACCCAGTATTCAAATTCTCTTATCCATGTAGTTTCTTAGCTTATTTCTATGCACAAGTCACTTTTTCTGTCATTTTTAAGGCTATATTTAGGTCTTTACTCTTCCTAAGTACACACAATCTCCTATATTTTGTACTGAAAAGTAGATACCAAATTAAAACTTCTAAAATCTCTTTCTATACCTAAAATTCAAACTATCCACCAATTTTCATAATTTTTTGTACGGTGACAACACCTGCAAATTCAAATTTTATGTTGAAACCCTAACTTAGGGTTTTATTTGTCTATTTAAGTTTGAGAAGGGTAATTTTGATTCCTAAAGCTTTCTATCTTATTTCAAACCAGTATAATGGTGTATTAAGTCCTACTCGAGTCCTATACACCCTCTTCAAGATTTGGTTTCCTCTCTTTACACCTCTTTAAGTCATTTAATGATGTAGGAACATCCAACAAAAGTTGACATTTTTGTGTTTTAACCAATAGAGGGTCATACCTAGTCAAAGTTTGGTGTCTAATTGTGTTAGAGACCTTATTAGGTCCATTTGAGTCATTAGTGTCCATTTGGAGTCATAAAGCTGAGTTATATGGTCTCTAGGAGTTTTCCCTCCAAATTAAAGAATTTGAAAATTCAAATGTTTGTAAGAGCATAGGAGGGCTTAAACATTGTTTAAGGAGGTTAGATGAGTGAATAAATGTTTAATAGGACCAATGTGTGTTGTGATAAGTGTCTAAAGACATATGTGTCATGTTTTAAGTTGAAAATCATGTCTTTGTTTGATAGGACACCACTAACCCTACGTTGGATTGATATGTGTTAGTTATGTTTTGGTAACTAACTTGGAACCAATGTTGAAGTTGGAAAAAGAGGAGATCGTACGAGAGTTTTTAGTGTGTGGTTATAGAAAGGAGAGAGATCTCCATGAAAAATAAGAGAGGGTCTAAGAATGGAAGAAGACATGAAAGCCTCATAAGAAAGATGCCAAGTCCTTTAAAGACTGTACTTTGTAAAACATGATGAATCAATATGAATAAAAGTGAAGCTATTGTGGTTGTGGATTGAACCTTGTTGAAGTATTGCTATGTTTTAATTCTTAATATAGATGCAATAATCCTTATTTTTTTAAGTACAAACACCTTTATAGATATTGCAGTCCAGAACCTTGGATAGAAGGTTGACAGACTCACTAAGGAGAACATCACTTGCTTTTGGAAAGGGTAAATACAATGGGAAGGTTGGTTCATTAATCTTGGATTTGTATCAAGTTATATAACTTTTAATACACCATAGGTAGCATTTGAAACTATGTAGTTGGTGGATAATAATTTGGTACTTGAGGAGACTGCATTCTGCCTAAGAAAAGACAGAGTTACAGAAAAAGGGTTTGGTTAATGAACATTGAGAGGTCAAATATTTTGAGTAATAGAGGGATATTGTTATTGAATATATGGGAGTTTTTTAAGTAACTTGCATGAGGAATAGGTGGCAGAAATGATGAATGCTCAGTCCTTTTGGTAGGTTAAACCACGTTTCACAGTTTAATCCTTAGCATTGTCTTGTATCAAGCAAGAAAAAGTTTTGTATGAGATCAAGAAGTGGATTAGTATATGGTATGAAAGTGAGTGAGTGGAGGATTGAAAAGTATGGGGAAGAGACTAAAGTATGAATTTAGACCAAGAATGCCTCATAAACTGACTAAACCCTACAGATATCCTATAACTCCTATTTGCAAGCAAGAAAACACCAAGTTTCTATAGTGTTTGTCAAGGAAGGATTGTTATATTGAATGAAACAAGAGTGAAACTCAGTTGAAGAACATTGTAGTGTGTTTAGAAGAGGCTAGTTGAAGGTGAGACACTTGTGGATTTTTAATATCTCAAAACAAATATATGTAGACCCTACATATTAGGACAAACTCTATTCATAACAAGATAGAATTGGATAATGGTTGAAGACTTTGGAAAGAGGAGTGTTTTATTATCATGAATAGAGGAGAGATTAATATGTTGTAAATAAATTATTTAAGGACTCCTTGTTTGAAGATGATTAATTTCAGTTCTCTATTTTCTATGTATATAGTAATACCCTATGATTATATGAAATGTCCTTAAGAGAAAACCATATTTATGCAAGGACTCCTTAGTCTTTATGGATGCTGATACATTGTATATGGTTGTAACAAGAATCAGATCCCCATTGGTAGCATGGGGAACATTTAAAAATGTTTGTGACCGCTTAACAAGCTTGGAAAATACCTTTTTCCCTGCACAATCAACACAAAGTGAATTAGAAAACGTGTAAAGAGACTTGAGAAAGGCTTTAAAGTGTTTGGAAGAGTTAGATATGAAGAAAATAGACCTTTTAGTGGAAAAAAAAGCTTTTGAATCATTACCAAGCTTTAGTTATTGAAATTTGTGTGCTCACGGGCCTATATAGTGCCTATGAAACCCTAGAGTAGGGTTTGGCCTTTTTCAAGAGATTCCACCATTGGAAAACTAAAAAAATTTCTAATCGTGTTGCCCTGAGCCTGTTTAAAGAGGTTGAAGTGGGTTTGGAGTTTTAGAGCATGGAATAGTATGGAAATTGATCATCAAGTGAAATAAGGGCTAAATTAGGCCCAATAAGTAAAGGTTAGTGATGGTAAAGAGGTCTAATGGAAGAGTTAGGCTATGAAATTTGGAGGGAATGAGTATATGGTTAGTAAAACATAAATATAGTTTCACATCCTCAATTTGTTATTGGATTTTGACAAACCAAAGGAAAAACCTAAAACATGGATACAAGCATAAGTAAAGCAATTTTGATCTTGTGGTGAAAAGGGAGTGGGTCAGTGTGACTGAGCCTTGTTAGGGAATGAGCCAAGTATGATAAGGGTATTAAAGAGTATCTAGGATAAAATTTGAATTCCTTAATCATATAAATAAAATTTGACCCATGAAGGCTATGAGAAGTTACCTAGTTAAGGCTAAGTAACGTGTAAGATCAATTTAACCAAGAAAAGGAATGTAAGGTGGCAGAAAATGATTAACATTGATATGAAAGGATGATAGCACCATCAGAAAAAGTGTTTTAATATATTATAAAAATAGGTACAAGTTCCAAGAGATTGCTTTGATCTCATCAAACAAGGGTAAGATTGAGCTAGGCAAGGAATTTAAAATAACAAACCATCTAATGCAAGTGATTAGTTGGATCAACAATCAAACCATGATGCTAGAGTGGACTTCTCCCCAATGTCTCTGCATCATTTAACCAATTTTTTTCTAGTTTGACTATGTGTGTAGACAATCTGTGTTACTGAGAGTAAATATTTGCTTGTTCCAAGCTTTGTTAAGGTTTCAATCTTTCTTGTTGATTGGAACATGTTTGTACAAATATCCAACTCCTTTCTTAAGTCATTGAGCCTCATTTATATGTCTTTGTTCACCTTTTAGTACAATTTTGGACTTAACTGTGTATGAAGACACAGTCTATACAGGATCTAAGCACCTTGCTTATGAAATACATTTTAAAATGAATTGAATCCACACAAGACACTTCAATAACATGGAAATACAAACTTACCAATCATGAATGCACTCCAAACAATATCCCATAAAATCCTTCCTCACATATGACATTTAAATATTCCTTTAAGGCATAAAACACAAAACATAGAGTATGTTACCTTAGTTACTGTTGACCATTTTGTGAATCCTACATGCCAAAATAGGCACCCCCCTTCTTTTCACAAAACATGGTTCATTTCCTTTGAACTAGTGAGTGTCCTAGGTGATGGAGTGTTGTTTAGGAAAGACTTTTTAGGGGTACTCTTGAGATGCATTGATTTAGACCAAGTCAACAGGGTACTGTCTGAGTTCCATGATGGACCAGCTGGTGGCCACTTTGTTCCCAAAGCCACAACTATAAGGATTATGAGGGCTGATTAATTTTGGCCCAATTTATTTAGAGACACTCATGCTTGGGTGATGAAATGTCAAAAACGTGCCTTCTTTGATGGGAAGGAATGGCTGTCCACCATGCCTCTTCATCCTATTTAGGTGGAACATCCATTCATGCAATAGGGGTTGGACTTCATAAGGTTGATCAATCCTCCTTCTAGTGGTGGCCACAAGTGGGTTTTGACTGCCATAGATTATTTCACAAGATGGGTAGAGGCCGTAGCTTTGAAAGAGGCCAATGAGAGTAAAGTCCTCGACTTTTATGAAGGCATAGTGATAAGATTTGGGGTCCCAACCACAATCATTTCAGATAATGCATTGGCTTTCTTGGGAACGAAGACAAGTGAGTGGGCATTAAAGTATGGCATCTATCTCAGCACTTCTTCCAACTATTATCCACAAGGGAATGGGTTGGCCGAGTCCACAAACAAGAATTTGATTAGGATCATAAAAAGGACAATGGAGGAAAATCAAAGGACTTGGCATGCCAAGTTGAAGATAGCTCTTTGGGAAGATAGGATCACTCCAAAGAGGGTAATAAAAAATTCACCATACACACTTGTGTATGGAAGGGAAGCTAGACTTCCTATCTCACTTGAGTTACTAGCCTTGGATCTTGCCCATCATCTGCAATTGGTGGAGAGCGACAACCTAGAAGTCATGTATTGTGACCTAATAAAGCTTCAAGAAGTGAGAGACCAAGCCATGGATGCAATGTGCAGTTGCCAACAATAAACAAAGAAGCATTTTGACAAGAGGTCTATGCCAAAGAGCTTCTCAGAAGGTGACATTATCTTTAAGTGGGATGAGGACCGAGCCAACCCTGGAAGGCACACAAATTTGACACGTTGTGGAGTGGCCCATATGTCATCACCCAATGCAAGAAACATAATGCTTTCTAACTCTCCAAATTGGATAGTGAAGAGCTACATATCCCAGTCAATGGGATATATATTAAGCATTATTACTAGGTTTCTTTTGTCATGTATATAGTTTCCTTATTTTTCTTTGTTTTCCCTAAGTGATGTTTTGTATGTGTGTAGTGTTTTTAGCCTTTGTGTGTGTTTTTTCCTTGTTGCTTGGGGTAAAACCTTTGTTGGTTCTTAGGTCCTTACAAGGCTGTTGCCAACTTTTTAAGCTGCATCCTGACTCTATGACTAATGGACTTTTAGGCCACCAGTTTTCTCAACTATAGCAAGCATGCTTCCCTTGTGAGTCGCTAATTTGTTGACTATTTTGTGAATCTTGCATGCCAAAATGGGCACCCCACTTCTTTTGCCTTGAAGCCTTGTTCTTCATGCCCTTTTGCCCTTAAATTAGGTATTAACCCTTTAAAAATCAAGGAAAAAGTTGCTTTTGTGCAGGTGTAGGTGTTGTCTCATCAAGCATTGGTCTTTTCCAGTACTCACAGAGCAAATCAATTTCTCAAAATAGTGTTACTTGTAGGCTTTAAAAATAATAAATAGGAACACTTGACAAACTCAAAGGGGTCTATGGCTAGTTCCAGTGCAAGTCAAGTTTTGCAAGGTCCTTTACTTAGCAGTTTTCATGAGTTGGAGTCATTTACAAACGCAAAAGGTAAGGAAGAAGCAATTGGGTTTTGAGATGTCTTTACTTTAAAGCTTTTTGAGTAAGTCCTTCGAGAGCCCAAATTGGTCTTAGACGCTTCTTAAGACAAGTGTTTTTTCATGGAAGGCACCTGGGTGTTCTGTAGAGTCATTTGCAATTTCCCCGAAGGGTATGTGCCCTTATGGGAGGCACTTCAAAGATAAAATAGACCTTTAAAAAACTTCCAAAGGGTATGTTGGAAGGTAGAATGGACCTTGCTGAGGGCTTTTCATTGGCGTGAGGACCAATACAAAAGTTTCAAAGGGTACTTTTAGCTCAAAATGCCCTTACAGAGGGCAACCGATTGAAATAAAGGGGCAAAGACAAGAAGCCCGAAGGGAACTTACCCTTCAGAAAAAAGTGACAAGCAAAAAGAATTCCTTCGAACAGAATGTCTGAAGGAAAACTGAAGAAGAAAATCCAAGGTCGAATTCCTTTGGATAAAATATTTTCGAAGGAATTCCTTTAGACATTTTGTCCGAAGAAATTCAATGGTCACAAAAAGTGCGAAAGAAAGGTGTCTTTGCAGGGGGCACTTGGTCAAGAAAGAGGACTCTTTTCACTTTTCTAAAGGGTCATTTTAGAGTAATCAAAGGGTTACTTTCTTTTCAAAGTGGACCATTACAGAGTTTTCGAAGGTGTAATCAGTGACATTTGTAATCAGCGTTAGAAATGAAACTTTCATTTCGGGTATGTTTTCATATGCTTTGTATGAGGTGTTTGGTTCTATAATGTCATCATTTCTTGTTATTTGAATGTATGATTGCAACCTTTCCATCTTCACTGCATTACAAATACATCATTGAATGCCACATATCAAAATTCTAAACCAAATTCAAGGAAAACAAAATAATTTTTTTTAGACCAGCAGGAAAAAAATGAGTTTAGATAAGACAGGGTTCTTACAATGGTATCAGAGTAGTTTCTTGCCATCCTGTGCTGGTAATTTGGTTTCATGAGCAGAAAGACTTCACTATACCAGAGGGGCAAAAGTATGGGAGCCACCACAAGTAATAGAGGGTGAAATGGTGTCAGGGTATCTGGGTTTACACAAGAGCGATTCTAGTGATAGTGAGGTCATCACAAGTGCTATGGTAGAGAGGGATAAGGCCCTGACAGGTTTTAAGAGTCTTGATTCACGAGTTGAGAGGAAGTTTGATAGTATGATGGACATGATGTCTCAACTGTTGGAACATGAAGCAGTTGACCCCACCTCAGCACACAGGTAATCTTGGTGAGTTTAGTGGTACAATGGGTTTTAGTCAGCCTAGTGTGGTAGTTTAGCAGTCTTCATCATCTATGGGCTCATTTCTTAGGCCCAACCAACCCATCTTCACTCCCAGAGAAGCACCACAAGATCAACAGGTCCCATAGGTTCAGGTTTGGAGCCACATGTTCTCATTGCAGGGGATGTCACTTGACATTATGCAGAGTATATGACTCTCCCTGTAGAGATTAGAGAGTTATTGACGCTTAATCAGTTTTTGGATCAGAAGAGGCCTAGATGTGGTGGAGCAGTCATGACAGAGCACAAAGCACAGTAGGCACCATAGACTACTTGTGACTTTAAGTACGCTGTGATCAAGGTCACCTTGCCACACTTTGATGGCAGTGATAAATGCACTGCTAGATCATGGGTCCAAAAACTAGATAATTTCGTCATTGAGGCCTATGCTAGAGGATGAGGCAAATAAGTTCACTACTTTACACTTAGATGGACTTGCACACGAATAGTGGTACCATGACATGGTTACTCTTCAACACCACCTCATCACTACCTACCATTTGTTCACTAATAGGTTGATTGAGCAGTTTGATCGAAAAGATTGAGAGTTATACTTTAGAGAACTAGCTCAGCTCAAATAGGTGGGTAGTTTGGAGACATACATTAGTGAATTTCAATGTTTGTCAGTGATGGTGCCGAGCATATCAAAGAGGAGGTTGGTCATCTTGTTCAGTGAGGGATTGCTTGAGCCTTTGAGAGGTTGGATTAGAGCATTTGATCCCCCTACCTTACAAGAAGCAATGAGAAAGTCACATAGTCTAGAACCTGCATCCTGTAGGAGCAAGTTTCCTCAAAATGCTTCCTCTTCAAGCAAAGATAGCAATTTTTTCCCTAAGAGATCAAAAAAATTAGATCAAAAAGATAAATTTGCAGCCAAACATGATCAAGAAACACTTAATGATTTAAGGAGGAAAAAGTTGTGTTTTTGGTGCAAGGGTCCCTACACTCAAGACCATAATTGTCCTCTAAGGCCTAAGGCCAAAGCTAAGCAAATAGAGTGGATTTATGTAGATGAATACAATTTTGATAATTCTAATCAACAATCTGATAATGAGGGTTATGAGTCTGATAAATCTTCAGATGTGTTAGAAAATGAAGTAAAAGACAAGGCACCAATAGTACATCTCTCTACCATTCAACGTGAGGGCTCCTTCAGGATTAGAGGAGTCTTGGCAGGTCAACGAGTGATTACACTCCTTGATATAGGGGCTACACAAAATTTTATAGATGAGAGATTAGTTGCTAAGCGTGGACTCAAAACAAAATACACTCTTACCTGTAACAAGATGATTTCTAATTTGCCTATACGTCTTAATGATTTTGACTTTAAAGTTGATTACTATGTTGTGTGGATGGGTGAGATGGATATTGTGTTGGGCATGAAGTGGCTTCATGCCATTGGGGAGTTCACCCTTAATTTGTATAAGATGGAGATGAAATTTGAGGCAAATGGAAGGAAGCATGTGCTTAGAGGGATAATTGATGGTAGTCTACGGATGATCTCTTTCAGGAGGATGGAGAAATTGATCTGTCATGAGCAAGTAGAGTGGGCAACAGAGTGCCATATGATGCCTTCTCAGTTGGACCAGTAAAAGCAAAGTTATCCCCCAGACATTAAGGGCTTGATGACTAAACACACAAAAGTGTTTAGTGACATACCATTAGGTAGACCTCCAGATAGAGGTATTGAACACAATATTGAGTTGGAGGGTGGTGCAAAGCCCGTCATGATCACCCCATTCAGGCACCTCAAGAGGTTAAAAGATGAGATAGAGAAGACCGTTAAGGATTTGCTTAACATGGGCCATATTCAGCCAAGTAAATCTCTTTTTGCTTCTTCTGTGGTATTGGTAAAGAAAAAGGATGAAACTCCACGTATGTGCATTGGCTACCATGCCTTGAATAAGAGGACCATCAAAAACCGATACCCCATTCCTCGCATAGATGAGCTAATTGACGAGTTACATGGTGTTTGCTTCTTCTCTAAGATTTATTTGAGATCCGATTACCATCACATCTGGGTTAGGGAGCAAGATGTGGAGAAGATAGCCTTCTGATGCCATTGTGGACACTGAGTTATTGGTTATGCCCTTTGGCTTAACCAATGCCCCTGGTACATTTCACTCTACTATGAACATGGTATTTTAACACCAGTTGAGGAGGTTTGTCCTTGTGTTTTTTGATGACATTTTGGTATATAGCAGAACATGGGAGGGACACCTTGCACACTTGGATACAATGTTGAGCATTCTAGAGAGGGAGTCCTTGTATGCCAAGGAGTCCAAATGTGCTTTTGGTCTATCTAAGTTATTGTATCTTGGGCACATTATTAGTGCAGAGGGTGTTCGTATGGATCTGCATAAAGTTTAGACTATCATGGATTGGCCTACTCTCGAGAATCTCACACAGCCTAGGGGATTCATGGGACTATGTGGCTTCTATAAATGATTCGTCAAGGGCTTTTCTTAGCAGGTTGCACCACTTAAAGACTTGATGAAGAAAGGAGCTTTGTTTGGACTGATCAGACACAATAATGTTTTGAGAAGTTCAAATATTTGATGAGTACTAGCCCAATTCTTGCTATACCGGATTTTACTAGATCATTTGAGCTTCAGTGCGATGCTTCTGGTGAGAGGATTGGCATAGTGTTCATGCAAGATAAACAACCCATATCATTTGAAAGCAAGAAACTTAGGGGGCCAGAGTGGAGCTATAACATCTATGATAAGGAAATGTTAGCCATTATGCACACATTGGCTAAATTCAGGCAATACTTAGTGGGCAACAAATTTTGTGTCAGAATAGATCATAATAGCCGGAAACATTTCCTTGGACAACGAGATCTTATTGCCCACCATCAAAAATGGGTAAGTTGCAGGCATATGACTTTGACATAGCCTATGTCAAAGGAAAACAAAATATAGTTGCTGATGCATTATCTCGTAGACCACATTTGAGCTCCATTGTTGAGGTTACAGCTGATTGGAAACACTTGATTTCAGTTAAGTATGCCAAGGACCCATGGGCCTCAGGGATCATTGATGGTACGATACAAGATAGTAGATACTCCGATGTAAATGAGCTCATCATTTACAAGGGAAGGATTCTTTTGGTACCAGGATCGAAGATGAAGAACAAGGTATTGAGGGCCTTTCACGATGTTCCCGTGGCAGGACACCCCGATTACTTTAAGACATATAAAGTAGATTCGGGAACGAATCACATGGAAAGGTCTCAAGGCCGAGGTTCTTTAGTATGTGAGAGTGCCCTGTTTGCCAACAAAATGAATATGAGTACACATTTCCTGTAGGTCTTATTCAGCCACTTCCCATTCCGGATAGGAAGTGGGAGTGTTTGTCTATGGATTTTATTACAGGGTTACCCAAAGCCCAAAGCAGGGATTGTATCTATGTGGTTGTTGATCAGCTTACAAAGTTTGCCCACTTATTTCCAATTTCAGCTACATATTTAGTGACACAGGGTGTTGATCTCTTCTTTCGAGAGGTATTTAGGCTCCACGGATTGCCTCAGAATATAGTTAGTGAATAAGACTGTAGGTTTATGAGCCATTTCTGGCAGGAACTATTCAAGTTTAGCGGGACTGAGCTTACTTTGAGTACGAGTTACCACCCGTAGATGGATGTGCAGATGGAGAATGTTAATAAATGGGTGGAAGGATACCTTCGAAATTATATAGCAGGGCAAGAAAAGACATGGGTGAAGTGGTTCCACTTGTGTGAGTATTGTTACAATACCACTCACCACATGTCCATACAGGTGACACCATTCATAGCTTTATATCGGTATGATGCGCCCAACTTTTTAGATTTGTTGCTGAGTGACAATAAGGTGCCTAGTGCTAGGGATATTCTTTAGGAGAGCTAGGCTATCATTAGATCTCTGAAGGAGAATATACAAAAGGCACAAAATCAGTAGAAATAATATGCAAATTAGAAGAGAGTTGAGCGATCATTTGATGTTGGTGATATGGTGTACTTGATGCTGCAACCATACCGCCAGTCCACTCTCAAGAAGAGTGGTGTCAAGAATCTCAAGCCACAATATTATGGTCCTTTTAGGATTTCCAAGCATGTGGGAGAGGTGGCTTATGAGCTGGAGCTACCGACAAAGAGCAGGGTGTATAATGTATTTCACGTGTCTCGCCTCGAAAAAGTGTTGGGACATAATATTATCCCTTCTACAGCATTACCTCCCCTTGACAATGAGGGGAAATCGATAGTAGTACTTGAGGCTATCATTGATTTTAGAGAGCACTGTTTATGTAACAGAGTCATTAGGGAATATTTGATCAAATGGAGGTATTTGCCGATAGAGGATGCTACATGGGTGACAGAGGATATTTTACAACATCTAGAGTTGAGATTGTTTGGGGACAAGCAATTTTAGGAAAGACGAACTGCAATGTCCCTTTTTTAGCTCGCCTTAGCATCTCGTTAGATTAGCCTATCATCTGACCCTCATAGGCTAATATTGTTGTTTAGGGGGTCCAGTTAGGCATTAATGAGCTCTTCGAGTGGCACTTTATAGTGTTTAGCTCTCTAGACCCTTGGCATTTTCAGAGGGGATGTTATTCACAAGTTTTTAGCTCCGTTTTGATACACTTACTATTTATAGTAGGTCAGTTGAGTGATAGAGGCCAACCTTACTATTTTTGGTAAGACATTTGGAGGGGTAGTGGTTTCAGTGGATGACGTCTTGAGACTGATAGAATGAAAAAATGATGATTATTGAGAGAGATATGTTATTTTATTTATTATTAAAGTAAGATTTTAATAATAATTAATTATTTAAAAAAGTGCACATCCATAATGATTTATTTTGACTTTATATCAATGGGGCCATTTAATGTTATAAGTCAAATTATTAAAAAAAAAACACTTTGGTTTGAACACCCATTTAAAGAGACTTAATAAAGTCAATCCAAAGCAAATTTTAAAATGTATTTTTAAAGTCAAGAAACTACCTAGGGGATCATGCCATTTCATGAGGGGTATATAAGCATTCAAAAGAAAAAGGGAAAGCATTCTACACTTATTTATTTTTCATAAAACCTTGTTGGAGAGAGGAAAAAGCAAGGTTTTTTTGTAATTCAGTCTTGAAGAACGTGGTATCTCTTAGATTTTACTACCCACAGGTGTGAAATATCACCCAAAGACTGCAATCAACAGGGGGCTAGCGTTCAGTGGTCACATTGAGCATATTGGAGGAGTTTTTAATTTAGTTTTTTAGAGTTTATTCGTGCAAACCAAAGGGTTATTTCAGCATTTACCCACATTGTAGATTGAGCACGTTTTAATGAGGCACATGGGAGTTTTACACTTGCTGGCCGTACAAATCTGCAAGCCATATAGTTTCTAGCCTAGACGTGAGGTTTCATTGTTGGATTGCTTGGGGTTTGGCATTGTTTTGACGTCATTTTGGGGGGACTGGGTCAAAACTTCCATCTAGAATTAATTTTGAGCTGAAGAAAACATTAATTTGAGATAGGCGTCCAAATAAAGTAGTTTCCAAGTTGATGTTTATTCCCAGAATTGCAACTATTTTGTATTTAATCTTCCGAATTGGTCGGATGTAACCTATAGCCAGTGACATTTGTAATCAGCGTTTGATTTCAACAAAGAAATGAAGCTTTCATTTTGGGTATGTTTTCATATGCTTTGTATGAGTTGTTTGGTTCAACAATGTCATCATTTCTTGTTATTTGAATGTATGATTGCAACATTTCCATCTTCATTGCATTACAAATACATCATTGAATGCCACACATCAAAATTCTAAACCAAATTGAAGGAAAACAAAATCAAAAAATTTCAGACCAACGGGAAAAAACTGAGTTTAAATAAGACAAGGTTCTTACATCAACACCACTCCCACCTCCCTTAACAAAACAACATCAAAAAACAAACTACCAATAGATTACTTATTAAAATATCAAATCACAAGAGAGCAATGAGCATTAATTTAAGATGCTCTAAATATTCAACAATTCTCTTCATATTTGATAAAAACAATATTACCTAAAAGATGATATGTTACCTAGTGAAATTGACAAGCTTTAGGAAATTCAAATCTTTGAATTAACGGAAACCCAATATATTGGATCTGAGAAGAACACAACTCATACTACACATAATTTAATGTCAAATTTCACTGACTTATTTAAATCAATTGATGCCAACTTTCATCTATGCAAACACTATCAAATGTATCACAAACAAATGAGAATTTAAAGTGAAATATAACAAATGTCAAGATCTTTTGGGTATGGATAGCCATCCTCATCTCCTTCCACAAAAGTGAATGCAACTATTGTTTCTAAAATATAATCTAGAACATTTTATGAAAAACAATCTCTGTTGCCAAAAATAAAATCAATTGCACCCTCGATGATCCTATTATAAGCATTATAGTAGTAACCCTATTACTTTGGATTAACAAAATGTTCTCTTGTTACTTATCAGTAACAATATGTTTGCCATGTAAAAACTGCTCCCTCCCATGGTATTTGCTTGGGTAGGTCATTTCATTAGACAAATTTCTCCTCCATTTACAAACATATTTAATACTAGTCTTTGTGATATTAGTGTCTCATAGTACTTGGTTTCGAGCCAACGTTTATGCTTGAAAAAAAATTGATTGTTTTTCACATTGTTGTAAGGGGAAAGTTTTGGAAGAAAAAATCACAGGAATTTGCATTTCTCTTGATGTTAATCTTATCTATGAACTGATTGCCAACATCATCTTGTTGGATGGGAGCATTCACAAGTTCTCGGATCTAGTCAAGGATGAAGAGATTTTAAAAAAAAATCTAGTTCATATTGGTTGTAACTTTGATGGCTTGGAGAATCTTCCTCGAGATGCAATGTGGGCAACTATATTTTATTCCTTGAAGGAAATTACAGTTTGTTGTGTTTGAAGCTTCAGTTCAAGTAACTTGTGCATTACATGTCAATGCCAAATAAATCGCAATTGTTAGAGCTATCTCAAATGTTGCAAGTGAAGGGTTCGTCTTAATTTCAAGTTGAAGGGTATTTATTCATACAACTCTTTTGTAAGAAACAGTTACATTTTAAGTGATAAGAGATAATTAAGTATACACTTTTTACTCACTAAAAAACATGTTAAATAATATTTTGATTCAATCTGACGAAGTTTCTATATGGACTCCAAAGCCGCTTTTATATTGTATCATGTTAGTATATTTAATAATTAAAAATTAAATTTTGATGATCGTTCAATAAAATTTTGATGATTTGTTTTGCTTATAGGTAGTTAAAAATAATATAAGTTAGGATTTAAACTAAGTACAAACTATTTAAACATCCTTTTCAAACTAGAGTAATAACATTGGTTACAAACTATTGTAAAATGTGTACATATTCTCACTAATGTAAAGGTTCCAAGTGAAAGTGAAAGTGAAAGTGAAATAATTCTACCTAAGGTTTAAATTTAACGATCACGTAAGGTTGATTTTTAATTTTTGAGTTGGATTGTTGGTGTTAAAATTTTCTTCCATATATGTGTACATCGACATGACTTTGAAAAAATTAGAATGATTTTACACAAAAAAAATTAAAACACTAAAGTTCATGAAGGCAAATCATGTCCACATTGATGATGCATTCCAAAAAACAATAATAAAGAAATATCTACATTTAAAACAATAATGATCGAGATAAAAAATTAATTTTTTTAAATAATTGTTCTTGAGAGCTTTTAGTACCAAAGCATCATTTCAAATTTTTAATCGCGATCTTAGATGCCATAAAATGCTATAAAATATAACTATTGCAACAATTCCAAATTAACCTACCAAGACAATAGAGTATGCATCGTGACTCCAATAATCATGATTACACAAGTCACGATTCACGTAATATGCATTGACTACCTAATAGATTAATGATATTGACAAGTACTTTTTAATAGAACCTTCTTTTGTTATTTTCATAATGTATTTATATTTTTATATAGTCAAGTATTTTATAAATTTTAAATATTTTTTTAAGACATTTTAAAACTACATTTCTCTAATGGGTTTGAATCCCTTGGACATGCTATGATAGGGTTAATTTTGATCATTGGTTGTAAGGATTGAACTTTATGGTAGCTTGCTTATCCATGAAGGTAGGTAATTACACACTTGGAATCCTATAAATTGTGCCTAGTACTGAATGGGAACAATAACTTCATGTACCTTATTTTAAAATAGAAAAACTTGAGTTGTGTGGATGGTTTTTGATCGGTATCAGCTGAGTACTTGCTAGTAAGAGGTCAACAGTTTGAAACCTCTACCTCTAGGGACATTATTAAGATAATCATGGGTTATAATGACTACTAACCAGATCAAACCTTAGTTTTTATGAAAACTTGTAAGATGAATTATGAAAGTGATAATCACCATAGTAAAAATCCTCACCTTGACCTAGACAATGAAAGATTGCAATCAAGTTTCTTAAAAAAAATGAAAAAGAAAAAAAAGATAAAAAGTTAATGCTTAAATATTTACAAACTTAAAAAACTTTGAGTTAACTTTAATGTTGAAAGAGAACAAATACTTCTGAAAGCAAACTTTTATAATACAAAATTTTAAATTATTATTTTCTTGAAGATTTTATTCACGTGTAAGTTATCATAAAATGATTTCTCTTTCCTCGTGTATTTTTAAGAACAATTACAAGCTAAAGAGATCCACTTAAAATTCTAACATTATAAGCACTTGTTAGTAGGAGGAACAATAAACATATTTTTTCTTAGAGAGTTTTAAAAACACATTTATTCATCTTATAAATCTACTTGCTTCCTACAAAGTTATTGCAAATCAAAACAAACATATTACAAAGGTCCAAATTTATAATAAAATAAATTGCATATTAAAAAAGTGAACAACACCCCTGTAAATAAGAAAAATACCATAATTCAGTTTTATAATATATCATAAAATTATCATTCGTTAAATAATACTGTTAATTAATTTTCCCTAAACATTTTAGTCATGAAATCTACTATACAATACAATAATACATAAAAAATAAATATGTTTTCAGCCATTGCTTGCAAAAATAATATATCATAAGTAAAATCAACTCCTACCTAGCCATGAATAACAATTACAAATAGTTCTGGGAGTTATAAAGAGGGAGACCATCATCTTGGTACTTTTCCTTAAACCACGACCATCAATCTCCTGCACACATCTTCACTAGAAGTGACCCTTTTTTCAATAAGGGGTAGATAATGATGATCCAAAGACGAAGATAAGAAGAACTCATCTAGAACAATGTGTATTACAATCACTATTAAATACAACAATCATACAAACCATGAAATACTTACTCTATCTAATATGACGTGACACATGCATATAAAATAGAAGGTACAATGAATAGAAAATAGATACAGTTATAACATTACTTAAGCCAAAACTTTTTGTTATAATTTTTGGATTTCAAACAAAACTAATTCATAGTCCACTCCAACAATACTCTCTACTAAAATACATGTACATCATTATCATTCTCATTAATTAATGATAGTTGATTTGAGTGAATTCCTTAAGAGATATTGTTTTGTGGCTTGTGCACAAAGTCATCCTTCACATAAAGAGATGACAAGTGAAAGGTAGGGAATCTTTTTTATTATACTATTTTCACTTAAGATTATTAGAAGATTTTTTCCTTCACTTTTTTAATATTAAACATAAACACATTTGAAATTTATTTAATACAAATAATAATTCAAATGTGAAAAAAATCCAAAAAAAACAAAACAAAACTTACAATGACCCTAATAAAATTAAATGTACAAACTAACACTGAATAAATTAACATAGAAACATAAAAAATATGAGTTACTCTTAACTAAAATATGAGTTATACTTCCCTCTTTTTTATTTTTCTCCCTTCTAACAAAAAATGACACTACTAATATACGTTGTTGGCAATTTATTAACATAATATGAAACCCACCCTTTCATCCAAAAAGTATCATATTCGGAAAATATAAACATAAACTTTTTGCCTTGATTGGAAACAAGTGTCGTGATGCAGTTTTAACCCCTGTTGTTATGAGCAATTTTAGAGTTTCAAGAATAATTATTTAATGTGGTAAAAAATCCTTACAAATTTATGAGTAATTGTTTATTCCTTTTACATGTGACCACAATAACCATGCAAGCAAGCCACCTACACATTTATGAGATGGCCATGAACAAAAGCACATGATTCGAATTGAATAATGTGAACAAAATTATCTAACCATTTCGCCAAGAACCTCGAGTGTAACCTTATTGAATAACCTCCTCGCAAAAATCATGAACAAATTCTTTGAATGCTTATGTAAATGTTTGGTAAATTTAATACAAATTAGACCAAATCTAGTGATTTGATATATGCGTCATATATTTTTAACTCTTTTTATACCCTATTCAGAGTAGCAGTGTCATTGAGTGCCCCAAGTTAATTGAGTACCAATTGCCCTTGATAAAAAAACAAATAATTGGCAAAATGAATAGGAAATTGAAGAAAATATATAAAAAATTATGCCATATAAATATAAATGACACCATTTCAACAACTGATATTTCTTTAATAACTCCAATATTTGTCTTAGAATTTACATTCCATCTGTTTCCATCCATGATAATTTTCTATCTTAAGTTTGATAACCTTTTGTATAAACTAATTTGGGAAAATAAAGTAAATACGACTTTTGATTAATGGATAACATTGATAAGCACATATGTAGTTCAAATATACTTACCATCAATGGCTCGGTGATCACAGTGAAGTGTAATCAACATGAACAAACCCATGCCAAATTATTAATCCACTGCTCCTAGGTAACTTGCTTTTCAGTGGTTCAAACAAATAGGTGTTAATTTAGGCAACTTAACTCATACAATATACAAAACATCTTCAACAAATATCTAGAGCCAAATATTTTATCAATCAAATTTAACTCAACATTAAAAATTAGTGAATTTAACTCATGTTCATAGACAACCAATGAATTCAATTTTTATCAATATGTCCCAAGCTAACTCATACCAATCTAAAACATGCTCAAAATAACAATCTATAAAACACCTCCTTGTGGAGGATTGATGATAGCACATAATTGTTTCATTCCATACGGGCATCCCAAATTGGATATTATGAATGAAACATTAGAAGCAATTTCAAGCAACATGGTGGATCTAGAAACTGTAACTTAAATTATTGTCATCATGGAAACCTACAGGTTGTCACCATAACTACCATTTGGATTGTAGATACTGATATGCATGCTATCTTGTTCTGCAACATTTGTGGCTGCCATTTGTACGCAGGTTGAATAATTTTCAACTATGGTCTAGTGTTTTGACTCTAAATAATGGTGTTTCAATAGTGGGTTCTTTTTGCATTGAATGTGCAAAAAATTGTGGGAACCATGTGGATGGGATGTTCTACTTAGAGCCACAAGGATTCTTGTATCAAGCAAATAATTTTTTTTGTTTACTACCATCATCAATCAAAAAATAATACCATATGACACATGCAGTCCCAAGTGATAGGGTAGTTATTTCAGAGTTCAGGCATATTTTTCAATGCTGCTAACTAATTTTGTGGAGGTGTGCCCTCTAACGCTGGATGATTTTGTTAGAGATAGTTAAAATGAACTAAGGCTACCTACTGATCACCTTACAAAGAAGATTTCAACTATAGAATAAATATAAATCTGCCCTTCAAATGTTTACAAAATGTAAGGTTGGGAAAACAATTTAAAATGACAATTAAAAGCAAAGTAAGACAACCCAAAACCATCAACCATACCCAGAATACACAGAACAACTAAAGTGTTCAAATGAGCTACTACCACATGTGAAGATTGGTTAGACAAACCAATCTTCAATAAATAATGTGGTTTTGCAACTAGAACACAATTTTTTTCATAAAGAAAAAAAATGATAGTACAATAAGTCTTTGCACATTATATAGAAGGAAGCCCTCTCCTATATTATGACACAATATTAAATAGAGGCTTCCTCTAAAAGCAACCTTGGTTGTTGCACAACTTCATTTTATCCTATTTTCTTAAAATAGACTTATGATTGGTTCACATGTAGCATTCACCTGCATCAAGAGTCTTAGTGAAACATATCAATTGGACTCATTGCACGACTATAATTATCTTTTCAATCTTTTGTTGGAGGTGAGAGACATATTCAAAATGACATCCCTTGCATCTCCAGATGACAGTGAATTATCCAGAGCATAAAATCATATTCCCCCTCCTGTAGTGTTCACTTTTTAAATATAAATCCCATTTTACTTTTAGAAAACTATGAAGTTTGCCAGCATGGGTCATGAAGATATCCTATGGTTTGGTGTTTCTAATCACACAATAAAACACACAACTAAAGCCTAGATCACATGACAATGAAAATCAAAATGATTGCATACATAAGCATAATAATCAATGATTAAAATCAATTGGTGTACCCCTACAAAGGACCAAATTGATGCCCATGTCAAGATTAGTAAGCACAAGACAAATATCCTTCACAATAGAGGTTTGAATCATAGAAATGTTAAAATATCATCTTATTGTATCTTGAGGAATATGGCAACAAAGCAAACAATCACCCTGTTATCCCAGGCCAAGGTGAGGAAGTACAACACATTCCTCACAGCATATCGATTTATGAATAACTGAAATGTTCAGATAATACCAATCATCCTATTTGGATCTCCCTGAAATACCCTCAGAGAAGAATTAGAATCAATGTATGAACAAAAGTAAAATATTGCCACAGTAATTTAAACCTTAAGTACTTAACATTTGTTAACAGTATACATACCAATTGGGTTGACATTGCCCCAATATTCCTCCTTTTGAGGGTGCTCAAGAGGATCACCATAGACTTCAGATGTACATGTCAGCAAAATTCTGTGGAAAATACTTCAGTCAATTCATAAAACACAATTCCAGCACAGGAAATTCCACCTAATATTATGAAGGATAAATTGCATACTATATCTGTACATAAATATGACATAAATACCAAGGATGTTCAAGAACCAACCTTGCTCCAACTCTCTTGTCAAGTCTCAACTTATTCAATGTGCCAATCACATTAGTCTTTATCCTCTGTTAGGCAAATCACACAACATGAATTTAATAACCACTAAATCCACTTGGATTTTTGAAATACAAAACACTAGTTTGTAAAGGTTTAGCTCAAGCAACATCGATATAAAGGTTCCCAAAACTGAGTCTGTAAGTTAAACTCCAGCCTTACAAGCAAAGGTAACTATTCCACTAAGAAATTTCACATGGCCATTTAATATTAGATGATAGGTGTCAACATATTGAGCAGTGGGTGACCAGGCGTTAAATACCTTCAGCAATTACACTTTCCCAAGAAAGATTAGGCAGTGAGAACTAAATAAGGTTCGGGTAAATGTTGAATATGCAGAGCCAAACATGTACTACTATTGGAAAAGAAATCAGTTAGGTCCAAATTGCAAAATGCAAACCTTCACAGGATTGTACTTGTAAAATATTGGAGATGCCAGGCATGCTAGATGATATATTTGACCCACCTCTACCAGTAGCGGCTTAGTCATATCTGCATGTAATTCATAGAACTAAAACCATCAGCAAAATTTTATTAGATCTAAAATTGGCACATACAACCTAAAACATTAGAATCACATTAAATAAAAATGAACTTTCGATGCATAGTTCATGGAAAACATGCCAATATCTGTAGACAAAATATGCGGCCTACGTAAAGCATAGGTCACAATCAAGAAATATAAAAAAGTTCTTTAAATTTCTCCCTTGACATCAACCCACCCAAAAAAAAAAAAAAGTTAAGTAGTCACTATAAATGCCACAATATAATTTTTTTAGCATAACCAAAAACATTATTTTGCCTAGGAAACAGACTTAAACATCTCATAAAAAATAAGTACTTGAATGCTGAAGTTTGCAAATATTCAAACACAGTCTCAGCATTACAATGGATTGGAAAATCAGGGATAGAAAGACAATTTCAAATATCAGATAGTTGGCTCATTTAAGGTTTTCAACCACTTATTAGACTAAGTACTAAAATAAATGCCGGTAGGTATACTAAAATTACTTTTAAGAAGATTACAAGAGGTCCTCCAATTTGAATGTTCAGACCAATCACATGAGACCATACCATGTCTAATTAGCTCAAAATTTGAATGTACAATCCAACCCCTGATATTATCCTTTGATCTAGTAAATTTATCTGCTACAATTACCTGACCACCAAAAAAGACATTAGCACTGACTTTACAATCTATGGAAAATAATGAGACTTAGAAATTAAAATACTTAATATATGGAAAAGACTTCTCCTTTCCAAACATTAATTTATATTTGCAATGCATGAAGAATATAAGTACACAATTAAAATCATATTTGCCTAAAAACATTACTGTTAGACTCTAGTACTATTTTAGTTTAGAGATGATGGCTACCAACTCAGACATCTATGGAGCAATGGTGCTTCCCCTTAGGATGGACAGGGAAAAACTCATAATTTAGTAAACACCAAAATTTGTGCTATCAAGGAAGCAGTGCAGTTAGGCTCAAAAGAAAACAACAGATTGCTGTTAATGCCTTGTAATCTTCCCTTAAATGGATAAAAGCAAGATCAAATCATCTTTAGGAAAATTAAGCCCTACATTCTAATATCATATGGAAGTAGACTACCAAGTTAAAGCTGGCAAAGAATTCAATATACATCCAATGAATTACATAGTGTTTATATGTATGTCTTTAGTATGCATATGCACACACTCGTTGACAAATTCCTAAAATGCATGTGACATATGATCACAACACTTAAAAAATAAGGCTGTACTCAATAATATAGTATATTTTTTTATTGTATATGCAAAACAGTACATTACATTAATTACAAATCAAATAATAAAGTCTCAGTATATAGGATTAAAACTGTGATGAACTCACTTCTTTGCAAATATACAATAAGAGTATACTAGTTAGTTAGATCCCTTTTTACTTATACACGGACACAAAGTAACAGAAAAAGGTCAACACAAACAGTAAATTAATCATCTCGGGCAGCTTTCTAGGGGGAGTGCGTGCATCTAATGCCAAAATCTCTATGAAATTGCTCTTCCTTGGTAATAAACCATTAGGGATCATTTTAATGGCTAATAGTTACTAATGGGCTATTTTTTCCCCCAAAAACTATTCACAATTCGGAAAATTTTGAATTTTTTAAAATTAAGATCTGCCTCAATTTGTATAAAACAATATGATTTCTTGATAATTTGTCAGCTTTGTGTATAAAAGTTAAATGTCAATTTAAGAATTGAATATCGAAAAATATTCACTAGTTATTCTAAACTTAGAAAATTGTAGGCTTCATTAAAACTACCCCTAGTACTTATTTCTATAGATTGAAATATCGTCAATATCTTGTTAGTTCTCGGCATTTCTTGTGGTATGATTGTCGGCCGAGATACTGGGGGGTTTCTTGCGAAACGAGAACCCTGATTTTCTTGGCGATTTTCGCTGAGAAAATCCAATATCTCGGCAACTGAAAAAAATAAGCCAATGCATTAAAAGAAGTTAAAAGTTAAAACCATTATCGCGATTTTCTTATTTGCTCATAAAGTGAACTGCAAATTTTATTATTGCGATTTTCTTGTGCCCTTATTCATCATTGCAGTTTGTATTTCAAGGCTCAAACTGTAAGTTTTAGACTTTTAATATTTTATACTCAGCAATATAGTGCAGCAGTGCCCTCATAATTCATTGCAGTTTGCCACCCGACGCCATTAGTGGACTGTGCACAGCCGACCAGGATTAGAAGTTTGAAGTTCAGTTGACTGTTGACTCTTTTTTGATATCACATTGATAGAAAATATACTTATGGGCCTATGGCATTCTCTACATTCATTTTTCATGTCATTTAAAAATGTTTTACATTTAATTTAAGTTTATTTTATGAATTTATATATATATATTTTAAAATAGCGATAAAGTTGCTAAGAAATGACGAGAAATTCTCGAGATCCGAAATACAGTTCATATTTTGCCCACTTGAGAAATCACCGAGAACGAGATTTCAAACTATGCTTATTTCATTCTAATATATTAGAATGAAAGATAATTACCTCTTTGTCACCAACTTCCATCAGCCGATCGGCTAAAATGAGATCCAATGAATCCGACTCCCCCTGTTACCAATACTCACATTTTATATAAGTCAATAAAATACTTATAATGTACTAAAATATAACAATATATTATATAATGGTAGGACTAAATTTATCTAGTTCCTAGTTTTCTGAAATTCAAACTACAAACTTAAGCTAGTATAGTTAAAACTTCCTTCGCATCCAAAACCTGTTTTGACTTATTATTTCTTTGGATCCATACTGACAAATTTAATTTCATCTCATCGTACTTTTCATTTGGTAATTTATTTCTACAGGTGAAACATGTAGAATGGGTGCTATAAAGAGACTTAAGTTTCAAGCACACAGTCTAGAACATGTTTTAAAAGGTCTCAAATGTATCCCAGTGCTAAAGATCTGATTCAAGGAATTTGAATAAAATTACGCCAGCCAAGCATATCACATATGACAATAAATCATTTTAAATATGAATAAAGTCATCAAGGGTTTGATTTACCTAACTAGATTTACAAGTTCTACAAGTCACAAATAGCAACCTTTAACCGATAACACTCTACATTTTCCGCCATATAAGTTTCAATTAAATATTATGTTGAAAGATTAGCAGATAATTTGACAACAAACTAATTACACAATGTATAGGTAAATAAAACATGATATCTAACAGTTCAACATCACTCAAAATTAATGAGAACATATTCTAGTAAAACATTACATAAAATATAGCTTTAGCTTGACATGTATAAGGTTGATATTGTAGGATGTATATATGTTTATTTACTGTCCAAAAATAGTCTCCAAAATTTGCAAGGCACAAGCATTTTGAAGTAATATTTGGGCTAAATAGACAGCTCACTTGTCAACGTACATGCATATGCATGTAAATTGGGTAAGAGGTAGAGATAGATGAGAATATGGATGGTTGTACGCAAATATATAGATGGTTGTAGGTAAATATATAGATGGATGAATCTGTAAAAAGCAAATTACTAGTTCTACACTTCATACTTAGATATCTGTTACACATAAATAAACCACATTATAACTTCCATTGAAAGTAAGGATGGAAAACATTATATGTCATAAAGTGGAGTGAACAAACAATCGTGTCATAGGATGAGCTTGTACCTGCAAAAACATAGAATAACGTAATGGGGAGGGCATTGGAGGCAGCCTTGAGATTGTCTGAGAAAGGATTGCTTCACCCCTATTACCAGAAAGTGCAGCCATTGTTAATATTGTTTATCTGCATTGGAAAATCAACCATGTAAATAATTAAAGTGCAGCCATTGTTAATATTGTTTATCTGCATTGGAAAATCAACCATGTAAATAATTGAATGGATTTAGCAAACCGTACTCTAAGAATGCACAAAAAACAGTTGTGAAGTGCTTAAACAAATTTAAATTACTAAATTTAACACAAAAATAAATAACAGCATATAGATGTTACAAAAATTCTTCAAGGGAGCCTATAGGTTGAGGCAATAAATTAGTTTGATTTTATAGGTGCATTTTCCTACAATGAAATCAAAAGAAAGGAATATGAAAGATCAAAATCTTAGAGAACAGACCTAACCATACATTTTGAAAAATCTCAGAAATCAATGCCATATAATATTTTATTAGATGTTGAGAAAATGAAATAAGATAGTACTGGTTTAGTCATGATTATCAAGGACAAGGTTTTGATTATACTTACACTCAATTTCTGAGGGCTCAGTTGAACATGGTCAGCAGTTAAACTATTCTAACTAGTTCCACCTTTATTGCAGGGAAATAAAAAGTGCAATAAATAATTATAAGTTAAACCATTATGTCAGAACATTTGTGATTCCTAGAGGACCTTTAAGGGTTCCCTCAACATTTGTTAGCATATTTTGGAAGTGTTCAAGAAGTTCATGTCTAATTGTACAAAAGCTACAAATTGATTCAATGCGGATTTTGCATTTTCCATATCAGTTGCAGGGTTCTCCAATAACTGTTGATTTAGGATAACTATATGAAGAACTCAATTTTGAGCTAGCAAGCTTCAAGGCTCAAATGCTAACCCAAACTGATTAGAATGACAACGTTCAAAGACGAGCTGTATAAAACTTCTTTGGCAAAGGGTTCTCCAATTCGAACCCAGCTATTTCAAATATTTGCACAAAACAGAAAATTTCTCAATATGGTTCAATAGCTTAAAAAAGATGTTCCTTCATCACTCATTTAACAGAGATCATGCACCATGCTTCACATCACTTCCAACACATTCACACAGTGAATGGAAATAACATGCAGAAAATTCAAGCCAAAGTGCCCTCCTACAACACATTCCTCCCTTCATATCTACTGAGGACAACACTCTGCTAAGGCCTAATGCTGAAAAGGAATTAAAAGCTATGGTTTTCTCCTTTCATCCTGGCAAGGCTCTAGGCTTAGATGGCTCCCAGCCTTTTTTCCATTAAATCCTTTGGGACATCAACAAGTTAAGTTTTTTGGGACATCAACAAGTTAAGTTTTTTGGGACATCAACAAGTCAAATCTGCTTGAGGATGCTAGACTCTCAAGCAAAATCCATGGTCGTGAAGTGTCATAAAGGAAAAACAGATACACAAATTTCCATTTTATAGAAAATCATCTTCTTCACTTTCATTCTCTGATAAATAAAAAGGTTGAACCACATCCTTAACAAATTTCAGATTGCTTCAGGTCAACAAATAAATCATGTAAAATATCATGTCATTCATAAATATGCCGGCAGTGCATGAAATAGTGACTGAAAAACTTCAACAAAGATACACCCAATGCTCTAGATATCAAAGGCAGGGGAATACAACACAAGCAAATTAAAGAATAAATTTTAGAGAAAATACAGATGGAGAAATGAAAATCTACCACTGCAGCAACATGCCATAAATTTGATTCTCTCTCGATATAAGATGTAAGTTACCAAAATTTTCCATTCTCACGCTGTGCAATCATAAATGCCCATCCCTACATCCTTCGCCCACATAGACATCAACCTCACCTACTAAGCGAACATATGCCTCCGGCCTTACCATGCTATAGTTAATGGGTGTAGGTGGAATAGAAACTCGAGTTTCTAGCAAATTCAATTTGAAAAAGGAAACAGTCACGGCCATTGACAGGGATACAGTTGATGACGTCCCTGCACAGTGAATCCAAGAAAATCAACGATGCATACCCATTTATGACCAATTCACATCTAAATCATATTTTTGCTCGCAAAGTGCTCATACAACCGCGACATGTGATACTTGAATATTTGACCTTGAGCAAGATGACCATTTTATGTGCTGAGGTTGGTGACATCCTTGTGCCATTTCGGTGTCTCTTCATCCATCGATCATTGGTTCAAATTGGCTGACCCCATGATTATGCATCCATCGTCCACTAGTACATAAATATAAAGACTAAGTTTTCGTTACATTTTAATATGCAATTGAAAAATCTCGAACCCACAAAAAATTACAAAACATGACCAACGTAATGTCACCAAAAATTACAGAGCACTACTAGACAAGCATTGGAAAAAAAAGAAGAAAGAAAAAATAAAACATACCAATCATATGCTTTGCATGGACATAGATCATAAATCTAGTGTTCAATTGAGCATTCCAATAAGCACTTCCGTGCTCTGGAGCTTTGGGAGCCACATACTCTCCCACTTTCCTTTTCTCTATGTTTCTCAAGCAGAAGAAACTTAAATATTCTATAGGACTTTCCATGCTTCTCTGCTCTCTTAGAGCATCCCATACATCATCTCCATGGTATACCTGTTCCAATGCAGGATTGCCTGCACTATTTCCCTATTAGGTATCCCTTCAGGCCACATGGGAGTCACCACAGACAACAAATCTCTCCTTGGCTCTGATATTACTCACTATTTTAATTGCAATCTCAATCGGAACAAGGTGCAGGCACCTACAGTGTTGATCCTTGGCCCACAAAGCACAACTGCCAAAACAATACTGGTTCTTAGTGAAGATAAAGTTCTTTGAGTGGTGGATGGCTTCCACATAAGCACAGTGGATGCTCTTATTAACAACCTAGTCCTTCATAGTAATGAGCCCAAGCTCAAGGCTTGGATTTGCAAGAAACTGAACAGCTGAGCCATCCTCTATGGACCTGAAAGTTTGCACAATCCACACCTCTGGGCCATAAGGAACTTCATAGTCATGCATATGTTGCAAATCAGGAAGCAACCTTGGATCTAATTGCTGTGGCCACCGCTATGTAAAATTTGTAATGACATCCCATGCTCTAGGGCCTTCAATCTTAGAATGTGCACCATGCCAAGTCTCTCTAGGCGCCCCATGGCAAAGATCAGTGCCATCGAAATTATTCTAAAGAAAGTCATCCTCATAAATAGTATCTAAATCTCCAAATAGGGTATGGGTCTTCATATCGTACCTTCCATTGCAAAGATCGATTCCTCCCATGAAGCTCAATGCATGGCAGGCGTCGACCCCTTTGTTAGGGATGCATAGACTCTTACTGTCTTCTGGTGGTGGGTAAACTACGTGCCGATCTATGCCCCCTAAACTAAGCTCAGCAAATGACGGTCTAGGTTTTTGGGACATAGAACATATTGCGCATTGCTACCCTTAAAAAACTCAAAGGTTTCTTCACAATGGGTCTTCATTAAACCTTCTCTTTTCAGAATTTTAACTATAGTTCTATCTTCCCAAATTAAGACCAGCACCCTTACACCCTACTTTGCCTTTTTCTTTAAAAGATCCCCAACTATGACCCCTTTTGCCCCTGTTATCATATGCTCCTTGACCCTCACATAAGTAATCTGGTTATTGATGGACCACCCAGTGATGTATATAAATTTCTCTGCTCCGTTGATGTACTCATGCATCTCCTCCCACAGTCTTGGAGATGTGTCTAGACCACCTCCCTACAGTTCAATTTTGAGATGAAATCTCTTTGACAAATGGGCACACTCTGATACAGAGTAACTTTTTCTTTTAATTGAAAATGTTGCTAATATTAATAAAAAATATATTACAAGAATTAAAGGGTTAAATGAGTGCAAGATATAAAGGTTCCATGAAGGGAAAAAAGCCAACTACTACAAAATAACCTCCATAAAGAAAACATGCTGGAACAAACTAAGATAATCAAGACCCCTCATAAAGAAAACACATTGTAACAAACTATGATAATCCTACTCCTATCTCTTTTGCAGCATTTTAAATCTTTTCTTAATCTTATCAAGTACAATACACAACACATGCTAATCCTACTCCTATCTCTTTTGCAGCATTTTAAATCTTTTCTTAATCTTATCAAGTACAATACACAACACATGCTTTCCATTGTTGGTTTGTTCCAACCGCAAACAAATAAAGGACATACTATGAGTTTGATGAATAGCTAGCATAGTTCATTTTCTAGAGTACACTTATTGACAATGATTATTTCAAATATGAAAGAGGATGACAAGTGTTCAATATGACTGAGAGTGGAGGGGGAAAGAATGCCTAGCAGGGCTATTTTTTAATTGAAATTACTAGGAAAGAGTTTTGGAATAGAGGAGAAAAGTGTGCACCAGAGCTGAGAGTAGGATGGACAATGCTAGAAGAGGCGAGGAATAATTTCGAGGGTAGGGCAAAAGGCACATTTTCTGGTAGCAAGCCCAAGCTTGGACAAGGTTTAGGCAATGGGAAGTTTCACATGCAGAATGAGCCAGCCTAATAATTGAGATTTGGCCTCGGGGATTGCCAAATCAAATTCGTTATGTATTGCCATTGAGAATCGAAGAATGACATAGACCATTTGGTATTAAGAAAATCGTCTAGAGGGAGCAGGGGCTGAACAAGATGATACAAAAACCTTGGCGAGGCAGTGATAATGGCCCCTTGGTTTGGCCATCACCAATCAATCCAAGGGAGCGTAGGATAGACAATAATTTTAAGGACTTCTTGTGGGATTAGTTGTATTAGAGAAGCATAGACATGATTGAGTTTTGCAGGTAGTTCAGACATATAATGTAGTGAGTTCCAAGAGAACCAATTGTTGGTGTCTTTATCCGAGATATCCTTAACTATATTAATGTTTTTTTTTGCAAAGGATTTAACCCTGAATTTTTTAGAGCAACAAGGGGAAGATTATTAGACTAAATAACTCAGTTCCACCAAAGACTAGAGTTGGGAATACTCAATCCATGTCGAAGGGATTAGTGGTGCCATTAGAGAAGACCATTTCTTGTCAAGCTACTCGATTATGTCTCAAAGGAAGAGAACAAGAAAAATAAAAAAATTATGCATTTAGGATTTTGTCTTCCTGAGGAATGGAGGTCCAAGAGCCTTTACGAGAGGCACATTAAACACATTCCATAACAAGGATCTTCCACGACTCAGTAACTTGGGTGGCTCTTGTAAACCATTTAGCAACAAGACATTTTCCTTGTTGTAGTGGATCAATTATTCCAAGCTCACCCATAGATTTAGGCTAAGTACAAAGCTTCCATGAGATGGCTGCCATAACATTCTTACCGACATTGTTACTCCATAAGAAACCATAGACCAGCTGCATAAGCTTATCGTAAGCTGATTTCGAAGGAAACCAACAAGATGAGTAGTATGCATGACTGGCCCAAAAAATGCGATTGATAACAATCAACTTGCCTGCTAGGGACAAAAATTTACAAGACCAATTTTCCACCTTTTTTTGAATTTTGTTAAGGACCCAATCCCACATGTTTCGGGAGAAAGGGTGAATGCTAAACGGAATGTCAAAGAAACATGTAATCTTCCAATAGGGAATGACGTTCCAAGTTGGAAGGATCCAACTCAAATTTGGAGCACTTTTGATGAAAATGACTTCCGTTTTGTGGCTACACAGCTTGGATCTAGACATATGACAATATACATAAAAAAATAGACTATGAATTAGAAATTTCATCCTCAATACTTTGCAAAAAGAGGAGAGAATCATCAACAAAATGGGAGTTAAGAGCAAAAGAGCCCTTGTGAAAGAGTAATTCCTTTCAAATCTCCTTGGTGGTGAGCTCGTTGGAGCATATATCCAAGGGGATCAACAACCAACACATATAGTGAAGGGGCTTGTGGATAGCCTTGATGAATGGACCGTTGGAGGTCCAAGGATGTTGTGACGCTGCCATTAACCACGACCTAACCCTGCACTTCAGTGAAAAGCATTTGGATGTGATGTTTGAAACAAAGACCAAATCCCAACCACTCAAGCATCTTGAGAATAAATTGCCAATGAATCCAATCGTATGCATTGTTAAAATCAATTTTGACTAATAACACATCTTGATTAGAATATTCAACCCACTAAGCAGGTATATACATTTTGGATACGGAGTAACTTTGTTCTCATAAAACATGAACAGGGGAAACATTAGGGGAAGGGGACTTAGTTGTTGGGACCCTTAACTTCGGGGTCCCACATCTTTCATATTACACTACCTTGTGCTCTAAAAATTTGGATTTCAATAGTTTAACATTTTTAAAGTTTGAAAAGGTCGTCTGGGAGGAAAATCTATGTTCTGGGAAGTCATACGACAAATTTTTCGGTGACCTCATTTTTTCCTCATATTTTTGGTCTAATCGTCATTGGGACCAAAGGAACCATTTAAACACAACAAATTCACCAATAATAATTTTTAAACAAACACATTATTTTATCATTGGATTATAATTTTGAGAAGGCATGAACCAAAATTAATATGGGTCATTAATATGAAATGATGTGCCATGTTGGAAGATGCATGACTCATTAGTGTGGAAGCCAATGCCATTTTCCACATGGCTTGGCAGGATTTTCACCATTAATGTGGCAAGTTAATGCCACCCCGCACGCCACCAATTAATGTCTCTCCTACCTTTTTATGTACTTCCCCAAAATGGATGGTATCTACTTGAAAGTTCTCGGCCATGTTGCATTTTGCAAAGGAAATTTCATTGGCATAATGGACGGATGAAAGCTTACGCGTAGATGTGTTGCCTGTAACTAAACCCACAACTGTGTTGTTTATGTTTTTGCATGGTTGCTATTGTTATTCTGCCATCTTGTGTCTTCTACATTCCTGGATTTTTTATATGCCTTTTTTGTTCATAGTTTTTAATGTGTGCATTCACATCTGAGTAAACATTTACTGATATGTTAATAGAGTGATGAAATGTTACTCCAAAAAACATCTCCTTGGCTTTCGCAAACCTCCTCCCCTCAAACAACCATGGAACTTACCCAAAAGTTATCAACCATGCAACGTTTCACAAAGGAATTTCTGTCAGTAAAATAGAGGGATGAAAATTATTGTTATTGTGTTTTCTATGTTCATGGTTTTTTTGTGTGCCTTCACATCTGACTAAACATTTATTGGTATGTTATTAGAGCTATGAAATGTTACACAGAGGTATGTTTCCTGTAACTGAACCCACAACTATATTCTTTTTCTTTTCATGTGCATGTTATTGTTATTGTGCCTTTTATGCTAGTCGTATTTTTGCGGGCCTTCGCATCTGACTCAACGTTTATTGGTATGTTTATGGTGGCTGTCAAGGTATTCATTCACATACCAGTAAATGTTATTGTTTCACTATCAACCCATATTGTTTTCTAAATTCGATGCCCATGTTAGAAGATGCTTGTGTTATTATTATGCAAGGAAGTGCCATGTTGGAAGATGGCAGTATTCTTACTGTTGACGCTGTGGATTGCACCCTTGATAGGAGACTGAGCTCCTGTCTTCCACGCATCACAATGGAAACTCCTCTCTTGCCTGTGGGTCCGGCAAAACTGGGGGGAGAGTCTCTAGATAAGGGCTAGCTCCCTTTGATGTATCTCTGAGGTCCTGGATTTCCTACTGCTAACAATGGGGGGGGTGAAAAGGGAGAAGGATGCTGAAAACAAAACCTAAACTAAATGGTGATACACCAAAAAGTTGATCTACTTAACTTGAGCATACACTTTTCACCAAGAACACGCTGATATACACTTCATTTGATATGAGAAACTCTTCTACATCAGTGAGCTAGGGGTCCTCTGGAGATACAGGGAGGAAGAACTATCAGAGATGTTCTGAGACACACTATGGCAGATCTGCAAAAGAAGAAACTTCACAATACACTAGACATCCTGGAATCGTTCTGTGAAAGCATAAGGAAAATGACTTAACACAACAAAAACATAGACATATACGAAAGTGCAAGCTCAAATAGAGGTAAAAATGCTGTCTTGATTCAAGGTAAAATCCGGCTGAGCTCCGCCTTACAAGCCAAGATATATCTCCTCAAATGAGAGATTACAATATATATATATAGAGGAAAAAACTTTGGCGCTCCCTTGGAAAAGACTTTGACGCCCTTTTTACAACGCATCGGGAAGAGAAAAACGTTGAAAGAGAATGTTGTGTTGGCTGTGAGTCTTGACTTGGGCGTTCAAAAATTAATGTGAAAGCATAGGCTGCACCTCTTTTTCTGCAAACAAGACCGCCCCTTCAAGATATTCACGCGATTTGTCTGCTCATCAATGCAAAGTGGAGAAAACAGGGCGCGCCGTTCACTGTTTGCGTTCTTTGATGACCACTTGGCGGACACTATTTCAATTGCAGGAATAACTCGCCTCCCCTTTGCCACCTGGACTGTTTTGTTCATTTCTACGCTTGGCTCTTTGGGCTCCCTTTTTGGTGGGTCGCTGAGTTCAATCTTGACTTTTGTCCTTTCCCAGCTTTGTCTTTTCCTGATTTTGTTTTTTCCTGGAATTTGAGCTCTCGGGGCTATCTTCCCAGCTTTGCTAGCTCCTTGGGATCTTCCCTCTGCGGTTCTTCCTTTTGGCCTTAAGGCCTTTGAATGCATTCGGGTCCGTGCTCAAGCCTTTAAAGATCAATAGCGATTTCATTGCCGTAAAGTTGACGTTCGTGCACCCGTCGTTATATGAAAGCCAACGGCTAGTTCATGGTGGCCAACTTTGACGTCCGTGGGCCCGTCACCCCTTGGTCAATTCCTTCGGCTTTATTTCCTTCGGATTTTTTGCTTCCTTTCTTTCGGGCTTTTGTCTTTGGAACCTCTCGAAGGGAAGGTGTCCCTTCGGGCCTTGAGAAAGGTCCTTATTCCAGCAACCGAGAGTCCCCCGCAAGGGCACCTACCCTTCGGGGTCCTTCGACGCCCTTGCTCTTTAAATCCTTTGGACAAAATGTCCGAAAGAATTCCTTGTTTATTCCCTCGGGCCCTTTTTCTTTCGGGCAAATTCCTTCGGAATTCTTCTTCGGGTTTTTTTTTTTTTTTTTTGCGGCTCTTTCTCCGAATTTCTTCGGACAAAAGTCCGAAGAAAGTCATTTTACTGAAGGGGCCTTGTCTTTTATTTTCGCGGGATTTTGTTTCGAAGGATTTCTTCGAACAAAATATCCGAAGGAATTCCCTTGGACATTTTGTCCAAAGAAATTCTGCCTTCACTTTTCCTTCTATCTTTGCCTTGCGGAAATTTCCTTCGGACTTTCTTGGCCTTGGTCTTTCTTCCATTTAAGTGCTTTCTTGCCCTCCGCAAGGGTACTTTAAGCCCAAAGCTACCCTTCAGAGTTTTGCAATGGTCCATTTTGCTCATCACCTGCCCTCTGCAAGGGCACTTGTCCTTCGGGCTCTTAGAAGACTCCTTTGAACTTTCCGATTGAACCATTTCTTTGAACCATCCCTTTGAACCAAATGTTGAGCCAACTCATTGAACCGAGTGAACCACCTGAGTGAACTGAACCAAACGTTGAACCAAATGATCGAACCCTCTGATTGAACGGTTCAATGGTTCAAAGTTCAAATTTCAAAACTCTTGGAAAGATCATGTCGTTTAACCCCAACGTTGAACCACTTTTTCCAACCTTAAGGAAAAGTGTTTTGAATCATTTTAGCTCTCTTTCCTTGTGAATTTCTTCGGACAAAATGTCCGAAGAAGCTTTGTAGAACCCCTTGCATTCTTTGAACTGGTTCATCTTCTGCCGAAAGACTTGTGCAACCAAAATTGAATTGGCTTAGAACAGCAGGGGAAGAAGGAGACCGATTTTGGCCTGCTGGACCAAAATGGTCAACACTTACTATGCAACGACCGATTTTTTCATTAATGTGACATGTTATTGCCGCCATGCACGCCATATTCAACTTATTTTACATGGAGCGATGAAACGTTACCCACATCTAAACCCACAATCTCGACATGTTTTCATTCACATCTGAATCCAAATTTGCTCATGGAAGCCTTGGAGGTTTTCTAAATTCATGTGAGCTTTATATCTGTGTTGCATTTCTATTTACCAGCATAACATGGGTTGAAAGACGCAATATTTACTGGTATGTGGATGTAAGCCTGAAGACTTTCATTCACATACCAATAACACTTATTGTCTTTGTATCAAAATTAAAGTTTCTGTTCACATAAGAATGAATGGTATTATTTTTGTATCAAACCAAAATGTTTATGAATTCATGTTGTTGTGTGCTTTATATCTTTCACGCATTACTACTTCCCTACATTACACATACTAGTAAATGTTTGTCTTTTAGTAAAAAATAAGAATTTCATTAACATTGAAATATTCCGAGCCAATTTTTTCGGTTTTTACAAATTGCAAATTACAATCAATGCACCCGTTAAGGTTAGAGGATAAACCAAAACATGCAGAAAGCAACTCTAACCAAAATGTACACCAGTATCCCGATGTGGGCCAGATGTGAGCATTGGTCAGAGGATCTGAAACAAAGTGCTTATGCAGGAAGTAACTCTAACCAAGGATGGTGCCGATGATGGCGAGCATATGGTCAGAGGATCTTCTACTTCTAAATGCTGAAAGGGAACTCAACGTCAAGTATGTGCTACCCAATCCAATGCGGAGTGAGGGGCGACCATCTGACGGAGTGATTACAAATAACAGTGTTTGAAAGAAAACG
The DNA here is from genome assembly GCA_037957365.1 of Torreya grandis. Taxonomy (NCBI): domain Eukaryota; kingdom Viridiplantae; phylum Streptophyta; class Pinopsida; order Cupressales; family Taxaceae; genus Torreya; species Torreya grandis. The sequence goes on from JARHVA010000339.1 coordinate 5,648,498, forward strand.
CTGAAAGCTGGAAATACTCAACACCCAGAATGTGCTTGCTAACCCAAAGTGGGAGAGTAGCTACCATAGGGTGGAGATTTATCTATTACAAACAATTACTGAACGAGAAGCTGAACATTACAAACTATGATGAGCAAGAATAACTATACTGTCAGTACTACTGCCAGTTTACAATATGAATGATAAGATCTTGCTTTGAATGTGGATCAACATATAAATCAAGCTGCAATAATATGTATTGAACTTCCTTCACTGAATAACAAGGATTAGATCTGAAAGTACAACAAGCAGACCAACCTCAAATTCTGATTTATGACAGTCCAGATTTTCGTGTGCACGAACAGCAGCCCTGTACTTCACAATTTTACTCACAACTTGCTCAAAACTTCATCAATTCTCATGAAACGAATTGCACAATGACTCTAGTATGATGGCTACCAAATCAGAACACTGAAACTCACTCAAAAGATACTATTTATTTGATGCACGCAGCCCAATGCAGATCTGAAACAGTACGGACCAACAACCTATGAATTTACTCATATGCTCATAACTCTCTCATTTCTCACCCTAATGATCTCAAATTTGATGCAATAGACCCTCAAAATGATGGCACCTAACTTAGTAATAAGAAATGACATCTAAATATGGTTATTAATTACTGACACGAATCCCAATGCACTCTAGAAAGTACAACCTTCAAAGAATGACGGATTTGCATTATAAAATCATAAGCTTCGTATTAAAATCTGCAAATATTCATGAAGGGGCGCCCTTACCAATAAGATGCAATGACACAATACTCAGAACAATCTTTTTGGTATTTTTGGATTTACAAATTAAAATTCGAATCTGCTGTAGCTAAAATGTAAGATCTGGAAACCTCTAATATGCAAAATCAGAATACTAATTAGACACAATGCAGATTACAATGCACAAAACCCAATGAACTCACAAAACTAAACTAAATCACCACTAATTGTTGTCTCTCAAACAAGAAGCGATCCCTGAGCTAGGAGGCCTTCATTCCTCGAAGCGATCCCAAAGCCAATCTGGCAGCAAAACATTCCTGTAGACAAAGATAATAAAATGAGAGCACTCCTTTTATACTTTTCCAACTGGGAGTCTCTAAAATCCTCTTGTATATGGGATAAAACATGAGAGAGAAAATAATATAATCCTCTTTAATTTTTTTTTTTTCAACCTCAACATTAAGTCGTTGAGCCTAGGCACCAAGGTCCAAAATTAAATAATAATGTTTAATTTACGGACTTTAAAACGGAGGCCAAGATGATGTCGGAAACCAATGATCTATAGCTCGTTGGAAAAGTCTTGACAAGACGAATCCAACCCCACTCTCAAAATCCCATTCCGGTGCCAATCCCGAACTTACTAAAAATAGTAAATTCCTGAAAGTGCTGTGTGCCAAGTAGAACATATCAATGCGAAGCTTTCAGAAAACCCAGAAGGAATCCGCAATCCAAGTTCAACATTTCCAAGTGCAAACTCCGCAAAAAGATGAAAATGTCCTCCAAGAAGTTTGGAAACCCTTATTTGAGCTTCTGCTTAACCTACGAGTTCTCAAAAACAGGCTAAATCCAAAAGAAGAGCGTAAGGCCAAATTGGGGACATTACAATCCACCCTTCCCAAAATTGCTTGTCAAACAATGCCACCACAACTCTAGAAAAACTCAAACTGCACCAAACCAAACCAAGTACAATCCCAGGGTCCCATATCCGTCTGAAGGAGGACCCACCATGCCGATGCTGCACCACTCTGATCACATCTGTGAAATCATCATGCCTGTGCTGTACTAACCTTCCTTGTAACCCCAACGTGTTACCATCCATGATACTCAAACCGGAAGATCTTAAAGGAGGGGGATCAAAATCATGCAACCTCTCATGTCCACAATGCCTCGAATTAACAGTATCAACCATACTACTGTCAATCACAATTCTAAGCAATAGGAAAGATAGTCTACTCAAATCAAAATCGAACTTCTCCGCATACCTCCACATGGTAACAAACGGAACCATGACTGCAAATGTGACATTTGCAAATCTTCTTGCAAAAAGGAAGGCAATCCTTTGCAAGAGCTCAACAAATTCAAACTCAGGACTCCACATGAATTCCCTATGCCTCAACTGAATTATTATGGCACAACTATGAAGTCTGAAGAATTTTTCCACAATTCCAACCCCAAGAGTTTCAAAATTTAGAATCAAAGCATGGGGTAGCTTGTTGTCATGAACCAATAATGAAAATAAACCATCAGAGTTTGCATCACAAACCTCCAAAGTGGCTATAAAACAAACTAAAGCCATCTCCACCAGAAAACTACCACTTCTTTGATCAGGAGTGAGGAACCAACTCTCTTGAATGAAAGTAACTCCATAAGTAAGGTGGCTGGTCTGCCTCCAGCCATCAAGCTCGTGTCTCAAAATCTGCCCTTGTCTGAGCTGAAAGTCACTTCCAAGAACCACCGATCGTGGATCTCTCCAACCCATATTCAAGATTTCTCTCCAATCCATTTGTTGATGAACAAACAGAACCATCAAGTAGCTGGAAATGAAGGGAACAACATCAACAAATCTGGAAATTTGTTCCTTATCCCTCCAAAAGTCTTTTCCATAAGTAATAAACTCTAACAACCCAAGTTGAGAATCCCAAGCATGGATACCCAACTGAAAGTGATTTTCAACATACTGCAAAGAAATCCCTACACATTCCCAAGTGTTAGTGAGAACCACGTGCCTTCTCACGAAACTGATGCCCCATCTAGTAAATCCTTGAAGCTTAACCATGAAAGCTTCCACCTTAAGGGAGTATGAAACATAGAGTGGCTTCAAATTCAGCTTCCAAAACTGATTGATATGATTCCAAACATCATTCCACCCAAGGGATGAATTGTCAAGAGTGCACCCACCAAAGTCGAGTTCACCTTTTTCCCATTCCTCCTGAGTAGTAGGTCTGAAATCTTCACTCGTTGCTGCTGTAATGGAGTCACCAACAGCTACCAAGACTTGTCTCATCAACACCTTGATGTCATAGATGTTGAAATTTCCTTGCTTTGTCACCTCCCATGTAGAACCTTCATCCTCAAACCCACTGATGCATTCATTACTGATCAACAAACGTGTCACATCCACATGGAGTGAGATCAAAGCATCCTTAGATTGGAGTTCATGCTTGATCTCATGCTTGGTCACTTCACTACTTGACTCATTTTTCAAAGCAAAGAGGGGATTGTCATAAATTGCTTCAGCACCCACTTCAAAGAAGGGTTTGTCAAAGACTTGGAAGCCATTCCTTTCCCTTCGCTGTCCCAAATCTGCACATGCAACTTCTGACTTTCTTAAAATGCTTTCAAGATCAAACTCCTCTTGAAGACAGTCAAGATCTCCAATCACTTCATGGATTTTTTCAGCTCTTTGTGCATCCTCTTGCTCCTTGAAAAGTTTGAAATCTGCAAACTGGTCTTCAACCGCTGTTAGACCCAACTGAGTTTCTTTCAACTCGTCCTTTATTGATTTAAGCTCCATAGTGAGCTCATCAATCGTACCCTTTTTTTCATGAAAAGCACATATGGCCTTCTTTGCAACTTCAATGACATGATCCCGTTCTCCAATAGAGTGTATGTACTCGAATTTCAAGGTCTCCAAGGAATTTCTGATAAGTTGTATATTAGGAAGAGTAACTTCATCGGTCACTCCTCTACGTCTCTCTTCAAGCTGAGCCTTTCAGTAAAGCTCTTCAACCAAGCTATGTGCGTAGTCAAACAGGGATAGAGCTTGCACTTCCTTGTCAATGAATACCTTGAATTGACCCTCCCACTCATCAGAATGCGAAGATGGTGAATTGCTGGTTGGCTGCTCTTCAAAATCAGAACTTTGTTTTGTGACATCGCTGTCCTCAGAGCTGCTCCAACCTTCTTGTCTTTCATCCTCAACTAACGGAGAATGTTCAATGTCATGGAGAGGGACATACTTCACAGTTTCTTCAACCCAATGCTTACAACCAGCTTCAAGCATTGATAAATTGGATTTGTGTTTAGGAACTCCATCAAACTTTCCATCGTCAAGAGCCATATGATCTTCAAGCTCCACTTCCACTTCACTGTCTTCATGATCAAAGTTTATGGCAGCCCCCTCATAGCTTGCAAAGCAATCAAAATTTTGAACTTCATCAGGATCAAAGGGAAACTCATCCCACACAATTTCTTTGTCATCACTAAATGCCTTCACTCCTGGATCCCAAGTGCTGGAGAATTGATTGTTTTGATCAAAAGGAAAGTGCTCTTTGTGCTTCTCTTGGAGGGTTGACTCTTTGAATAGGTCACCACCCAACTCACTTAAACTGATATCTTCATACATACTTCCATTCAATGGCTTGGTTTGAAGATCAAACCCAAAACCACCCTTGACACTGTCACTAAAATGAAGTAAAGAATCTTTAGTGCTAGCTGTTTGAGAAACCTTATCATCTATATGTATTTTTCTGATCTCATCATGAATAGTCATATGTATGCCAAAAAGGTCTTCTTGATCACTTGTCATAACTTCATCTTGTGAAAACTCTTGAGGAGTTTGAACAGCAACAAGAGGAAAACTATCCATCACTAAATCTTCAACAAGAGGAGGTACAAACACATCGAAATCATTACCAACATCATGTCCACTAATCTTTTCTTCATCACACTCTAACTTCTTCGAAAGTGGCTTCAATTTTTCCTCACACTGATTAAACAATTCCTTAATCAGCATAGAAGTAATAGGAGAATCCTTTTCTTCACACTCATATGTGTCCAAGAGGAGAGATTGGACACTTGGTGGAATTTCATCTGACTCATTAATGGTGAGAATAAGGATTTTCTTCACAGCTGCAATGACATCCTCTTCTTGTTCGCTCCAAGTGGATATGAAGAGGTAATGGAACAAGTGATAAATCTGATCATGCATTTCCAAGGCGAATAGCAAGTTACTTACCCAGAGATCTGAAAATGTCTTTAAGATAGCAACCCTTCTAGCAAATAGATTGCTTCCAGTTTCATCAAGATCTTGGAAACTTTCTACAATCATATTCAGAATGATTTTCATGGTTTCATCATCATAGGGTGTCATGGGGGCCATCATTCTCATCAACTCCATGAAGCAAGAAGAAATCAACAGCTTGATTTCTTCATTTGGATGTCCCAGCCAATAGGGCTGAACTAAAAGGTGAACTGCAAGTGACAATGCCAATTGCATCCATTCAGAAGGTGACTGCTCCACCTGTCTCAAACATTGTTCCAATATTTGAAGATTATTCTTTTCATCTTCCCTTGACTTACATTCTTTGCCAAGTCTTTTTCCGATCTCAAAAAGTGTTTGTTCCAGCTTTATCTCTTCTCTGTTAGCCATGTTTAACTGCCACTTCTAAACTGAGCTGAACTCTGTTCTGACCTCTGGTGTAGAAACTGATTTCTCTATCATTCAACTATCAACTAAACCTTGTTGGGCACAGGATGGCAGGATCTTGGCTCTGATACCACTGAAATATTTCGAGCCAATTTTTTCGATTTTTACAAATTGCAAATTACAATCAATGCACCCGTTAAGATTAGAGGATAAACCAAAATGTGCAGAAAGCAACTCGAACCAGAATGTACACCAGTATCCCGATGTGGGCCAGGTGTGAGCATTGGTCAGAGGATCTGAAACAAAGTGCTTATGCAGGAAGTAACTCTAACCAAGGATGGCGCCGATGATGGCGAGCATATGGTCAGAGGATCTTCTACTTCTAAATGCTGAAAGGGAACTCAATGTCAAGTATGTGCTACCCAATCCAATGCAGAGTGAGGGGCGACCATCTGACGGAGTGATGCTGAAAGGGAACTCAACGTCAAGTATGTGCTACCCAATCCAATGCGGAGTGAGGGGCGACCATCTGACGGAGTGATTACAAATAACAGTGTTTGAAAGAAAATGCTGAAAGCTGAAAATACTCAACACCCAGAATGTGCTTGCTAACCCAAAGTGGGAGAGTAGCTACCATAGGGCGGAGATTTATCTATTACAAACAATTACTGAACGAGAAGCTGAACATTACAAACTATGATGAGCAAGAATAACTATACTGTCAATACTACTGCCAGTTTACAATATGAATGATAAGATCTTGCTTTGAATGTGGATCAACATATAAATCAAGCTGCAATAATATGTATTGAACTTCCTTCACTGAATAACAAGGATTAGATCTAAAAGTACAACAAGCAGACCAACCTCAAATTCTGATTTATGACAGTCCAGATTTCCGTGTGCACGAACAACAGCCCTGTACTTCACAATTTTACTCACAACTTGCTCAAAACTTCATCAATTCTCATGAAACGAATTGCACAATGACTCTAGTATGATGGCTACCAAATCAGAACACTGAAACTCACTCAAAAGATACTATTTATTTGATGCACGCAGCCCAATGCAGATATGAAACAGTACGGACCAGCAACCTATGAATTTACTCATATGCTCATAACTCTCATTTCTCACCCTAATGATCTCAAATCTGATGCAATAGACCCTCAAAATGATGGCGCCTAACTTAGTAATAAGAAATGACATCTAAATATGGTTATTAATTACTGACACGAATCCCAATGCACTCTAAAAAGTACAACCTTCAAAAAATGACGGATTTGCATTATAAAATCATAAGCTTCGTATTAAAATCTGCAAATATTCATGAAGGGGCGCCCTTACCAATAAGATGCAATGACACAATACCCAGAACAATCTTTTTGGTATTTTTGGATTTACAAATTAAAATTCGAATCTGCTGTAGCTAAAATGTAAGATTTGGAAACCTCTAATATGCAAAATCAGAATACTAATTAGACATAATGCAGATTACAATGCACAAAACCCAATGAACTCACAAAACTAAACTAAATCACCACTAGTTGTCTCTCAAACAAGAAGCGATGCCTGAGCTAGGAGGCCTTCATTTCTCGAAGCGATCCCAAAGCCAATCTGGCAGCAAAACATTCCTGTAGACAAAGATAATAAAATGAGAGCACTCCTCCTTTTATACTTTTCCAACTGGGAGTCTCTAAAATCCTCTTGTATATGGGATAAAACATGAGAGGGAAAATAATATAATCCTCTTTAATTCTTTTTTTTCAACCTCAACATTAAGTCGTTGAGCCTAGGCACCAAGGTCCAAAATTAAATAATAATGTTTAATTTACGGACTTTAAAACGGAGGCCAAGATGATGTCGGAAACCAATGATCTATAGCTCGTTGGAAAGGTCTTGACAAGACGAATCCAACCCCACTCTCAAAATCCTATTCCGGTGCCAATCCCGAACTTACTAAAAATAGTAAATTCCTGAAAGTGCTTTGTGTGCCAAGTAAAACATATCAACGCGAAGCTTTCAGAAAACCCAGAAAGAATCCGCAATCCAAGTTCAACATTTCCAAGTGCAAACTCCACAAAAAGATAAAAATGTCCTCCAAGAAGTTTGGAAACCCTTATTTGAGCTTCTGCTTAACCTACGAGTTCCCAAAAACAGGCTAAATCCAAAAGAAGAGCGTAAGGCCAAATTGGAGACATTACAAACATATCACTAAATGTTGAGTCAGATGTGCCAATCAAAATCCCACTTGAATTCATGTTGTGTTATTGATATGTAGCCAAGCTATTCATTCACATTTTCCATTATGTTGTGTTAATGTTATGTTGTTGTGAGGTTGGATTAGAACAGTTGTTTCTAATAGCTTTTCTCACCGTGGTTTTTCCTTCTGTGTTTCCACGTTAAAATCTGGGGTTGAGCATTCTTGTGTGTGTGTGATCTCTATTATGTTCTTTACTTTGCACATACTTTGAGTATCTTGTTTAAAAGTTCTAAGAACCAGGTTTTAGCTCATCTACTGATTCACCCCCCCTCTCAGTAGCTAGTGTGTTCAACAATTGGTACCAGAGCGCAAGTTCCTTCGGAGAAGCTTAATCGGCTCAAGTAGATTGTGGTTGGTGAATACAATGGCCTTCTAAGAAGGATCTTCATCAAACAAGGCTCCTCTGTTCGATGGGTCTAACTATGCTTTTTGGAGCATAAGAATGGAAGCATATTCGTCTTCCCTAGGCTTTGATGTAGGGATGTCAGTAGTAAATGGTTACACAACTCCTGCTGTAACTCCTGCTGATTAGACGGCCAAAAAAACTTATGAAAACAATGCCAACGCCAAAAATGCTATTCTTTGTGGGTTGTCAAACTCTGAGTTTGTCAAAGTTATGCACTGTCAGAGTGCAAAAGACATTTGAAATAAGTTGAAAGTTATCTATGAAGGAGATGTTAAAGTGAAACAGGGCAAGTTGCAAACACACAAAGGATAGTTTGAAGGCTTGAAAATGAATGAAGAGAAGATGGTGGACCACCTCCTCAGGGTAGATGAGATAGTTAATGACATAAAAGGACTTGGAGAAACAATAGAAGAATCAATTGTTGTCTAGAAGGTTCTGAGATCCCTTCCATCAAGATATGACTCCAAAATTTTGGCCATTGAAGTGAGAGATTTGGACAAGCTTACCATGGATGAACTACATAGAACATTCACAGCGTACGAAATGAGGATGTGAGAGACATACACAGTCAAGAGAGAAACAAGCTTCAAAGTAGTAAAATCTGCAAAAGAAGAAACCTTTGTGCTTGATTCCGAAGAGATTGATGGTGAAGAAGCAAATTTTGTTAGAAGACTGAAGAGAGGATTAGGTAAGTATAAAGAAAAACTTTCATTCAAATGTTTTAATTGTGGCAAGGTAGGATACTTCGCTGCAAAATGTCCATTCAATAAGGACAACGTCGAACAAGTTGAAAATGTCAAAAAGGTAAAACCACATTATGCTAAAAACAAAAACTTCTTCAAGAACAAAAAGGGGTTATATATAAAAGAAGAAAGTGACTCAATAGGAGAAAGTAACAGTGACAGCTCTGACGATGAAAATGACTATGCCTTTCTAGCTGAGGGAAATGAGTTCCTATTTATGGCAGAAGAAATCACTTCCTTGAATCAAGAACAAAATGAATATGAAGATTGTAATGAAGGAGAAGAAGGTGAGATTGATCTTGAAGATGAGCTGGTGTGTGTTCTTGAAGAAATTGAAAATCTGAGAAAAGAAAACTCAACGCAGAAGAGGCATGAGAAGGAGCTTGAAAAGGCTAACCAAATGATTGTAACGCTAAAAACTCAAGTTGAGGAAGCCAACAGAATAATAGAAGTCGTCAAAATGGATCTCCAGTCAAAATCCAACGAATGCATGAGACTTGAAACAGAAGTAGTATCCTTAAGAAAAGAACTTGAGAAGGCAAGAGAAAATATAAGCAAAAACTTAACGCTGACGAAAGGATCATAAGCTCTTAGTGAACTGATCAGTGCACAAAAGCCTTCAAATGAAAATTCAAGTCTTGGATACATAAAAAGAAAAAGGATCTTCAACATGTACATCAATGAACTTGTATGATAACTTCAAGAAAAGAGGAGAAGCAAAAACTATGAACAACAGAGACGCGACAAAGGCAAAGACTAGAAAGGACATAAAAACTAATCTAAAGAAAGATGCAGAAGGATTCTTCAAAGTGGCAGATCTAAAAAAGTAGAAAGGTAAAAGTTTTTGGTATACTTCACTAGAGAACGATATGACCAGGTACACTCCTTCCTTTTATGGTTATTGTTTTAGCTGTAATCAATTTGGTCATAGCGCTGTTAATTGTAGAGTCTTTCCTACTAAAAGATTTAATTTTGTCAGTAGAAATTCATTTGCTCATTGATAGATTCAAATTTAATATGTTACAATTGCAATAATTCTGGACATATAGCTAAGTATTGTAGAGCTAACATTGCAATGACAAGAAAGTACAACTTAGGCAAAAACAGGGTTTTAAATGAGAATAGAGTTTCAAAGACCACTTTTAAAGAGAAGAGAAAAGCAAATGAGAGACCCAAAAGGATGTGGAAGGTGAAAGATCAATCCTTGATTGCTCAAACGACACTCCATGCCAAAGAGCAAAACTTGTGGATCATAGACAGTAGTTGCTCAAAGCATATGACTGAGGACAAAAAAATTCCCCAGCTTAAGTAGATGCAAGGAAGGGACTGTCAGTCTGGGTGATAACACTGTAGTCAGAATAAGAGGCAAAGGAACCTTACACATAGATGGCAAGCTTCCTACACATGACGTCTTGTATGTTAAAGGACTTAAACATAATCTGTTAAGTGTAAGTCAGATGCGTGATAATGGTTATGAAGTCACATTTAATGCTGAAGGTTGTAAACTGAAAAGAGCTGGAAAAATCGTTGCACAAAGAAGAATTGAAAGCAACATATACAACCTGATTGAAGAAAATGATGCAAGTTGTCTCATGGAAAAAGTCAATGAGAGCTGGTTATAGCATAAAAGAATGGGTCACGTCAACTTCGACAATCTAGTCAAAATAAGCTCTAACAAGTGTGTTAGACATATGCCCAAAATTGTCAAACTTGCAGACGTCACATGCAGAGCGTGTCAACTAGGAAAGCAGACAAATGTTAGATTTGAAACAAAAGAATACACGACCTCAAAACCCCTACAAGTAGTTCATACAGATTTATGTGGTCCTACTAGGACAAAAAGATCCAAAGGTGTATACTACTTTATGTTAGTTGTAGATGACTTCTCAAGGATGACATGGGTAACTTTCTTGAAAGATAAATCACAAGCCTTTGAGAGATTCAAGATCTTCAGGGCCGTGGTTGAGAATGAAATGGAAAGAAAAATCAAGTGTCTAAGATTAGACAAAGGTGGAGAATTCACCTCCAATGAGTTTGTAGAATATTGTGAGAAGCATGGGATTAAGAGAGTACTCTGTTGCACATACTCCACAACAAAATGGAGTTGTATAAAGAAAAAACAGAACTGTGAATGAGATGGCCAAAACAATGCTGAAAGAGGCCAAATTTCTTGATGGATATTGGAAAGAGGCAATTCAAACAACAATATATATCCTAAACAGAGTTCAACTTAGGGTAAAGAGTGATAAAACTCCATATGAATTATGGTTTGGAAAACCTATATCCGTGAAATATTTTAGAGTGTTTGGAAGCAAATGCTACATCAGAAGAAAAGAGGTCAAACTGAGACATTTCGAGTCAAGATGTGATAAAAAAAAATTTCTTGGATACTCCACTTACAACAAAGCCTATGTGTGTTACAACAGACGGCTGCATAAAAAGTTGAAAGCATCAACGTAAAAGTAGAAGATGGATTCAAACAAGTTGAGCCAAATGAGGAGATCAGAATTGAAGAATCAGGAGCAAAAAATGAAGTAGAAGATAGTGAAGATGAAGAAGAAAAGAACAAAAAGGCACCTGTAAGGTTTGTTTAAAAAGAACATCCCAAGGAGCAAATAATTGGCAACAAAGATGAGGGTGTTCAGACTAGGAGAAGAGCTGTAATAAACAAGGAGCAAGTAAAGTTTGCTCTACTTTTAGAAATTGAGCCTAAAACCTTCAATGAAGCCAACAAAGATGAAAACTGGCTAACAACCATGGAAAGAGAACTCAGCGAAATTGAAAAGAATAAAACTTGGGAACAATTCCTAGACCCTTGAAAAAGAATGTAATAGGAACTAAGTGGGTTTACAGAAACAAACTCAACGAAGATGGAGCAGTCATAAGAAACAAAGCTAGACCGGTGTCCAAAGGATATGCACAAGTAGAAGGCATAGATTTCGAAGAAACATTTGCTCCTATAGCAAAACTGGGAGCTATTAGAATGTTCTTGGCATTCTCTGTTCACAAAAAATTCGAAGTGTATCAAATGGATGTGAAGTTAGCATTCCTAAATGGGAACTTATAAGAAGAGGTGTACATTGAACAACCAGAAGGATTTTAGTTAGCAGAGGAAGAAAATTATGTGTGAAAACTAAAGAAAGCTCTGTATGGTCTGAAACAGGCACCAAGAGCATGGTATTCATGATTGGATCAATCCCTGCAACGACAAGGTTTCAGAAAAGGGTGCACAGACAACAATCTGTACTTTAAATCAGAAGGTGAGCATATACTGATTGTTGTTGTATATGTGGATGATATTATCTTTGGAGGTGGTGATAGTAACATGTGCAAAGAATTTGCCACGCAAATGCAAAATGAGTTTGAAATGTCAATGCTAGGAGAACTCTCCTTCCTTGGTTTACAAATTACACAAATTAATGAAAGGATATTCATATCTCAAGCAAAGTACGCAAGGGAGATGCTCAAGAAATTTAGAATGGAGGACAACAAACCAGTTGGTACTCCCATGATGACTGGCTACAAGCTAAGCAAGGAAGACGGGTCTCCTGATGTAAATAATACGCTGTATGGATCAATGATTGGTAGCTTGCTGTATCTAACAACATCAAAACCAGACATCATGCAAGCAATATGCATGGTTGCACGGTATCAAGCAGCCCCCAAAGAATCACATGTTAATGCTGTAAAAAGAATTTTCAGGTACATCAAGAGCACAATAGAGTTAGGGTTGTGGCACCCAACTAGTGAGAATCTTACTTTGGTTGCATATATTGATGCTGATTGGGCAGGAAGTGTGGATGACAAAAAAAGCACAAGTGGTGGTGCATTCTTTCTGGATAACAAACTTGTGTCTTGGCTAAGCAAGAAGCAATAATCGATTACGCTCTCTACAGCTGAAGCGGAGTGTGTCGCAGTAGCTGCTTGCTGCACTCAAGTTTTATGGATGAAGCAAACTCTCAAGGACATAAAGGTAGAATATCAAGCCCCTGTGTGATAATTCAAGTGCCATAAATCTATCCAAGAATCCAGTGATGCATTCCAGAACCAAGCATATCTTCATAAAATATCATTTTTTGAGAGAAAAAGTAGCAAGTCAGGTGGTCACAATGGAATATGTGCCAACCAAGGATCAGATTGTAGATATTTTTACCAAGCCTCTTTCCAAGGAGCAATTCGAGTATCTGAGAGAGAAGTTGGGAGTTATAGCTCCCGCCCCATATCACTAGCCTCTTGTGATAGGTTATAAGTCCAAGGGAGCATTGCAGGCATCTTATTAAGCTCCTGGATTAAGAGTAAAGGCAATCTGCTATGTACCTTACACATCGTTTGTCATCTGATGTTAAGGAACAAACTAAGGTATGTTGGATCTAGATTTCTATGCTCGTCTATTATTGATTGGTATTTTAGACCAATGCTATATCTAGGATCGGTTGAAGCATACGAAACCCGGAGAATCATAGGAACAATTTAGGTTGGCGTGCATTATTTAATGGGGAGTCTTTTTCATAATGCTCTATCTAGATAGGTCTAAGGATCAAAACAACTCAACAACAGTGTGTCATATTGGTTCAACAAACACTCTTTGTCATTAATGTCAAAGGGGAAGAAATCAGAATAAGAGCAAGCAAACAAAATGTGAAGGGACTTTTGAGGATGTCTTTGCTCATTGAGGATGTTTTGCCATCAATGACAATGGGGGAGATCGTTGGAAATTTGAGCAGGAGACAGTTGATAGCTTTGATATCAAGATACAAAAAATAGGACTAAACAGTTATAATTTCCATCTAGGGCAGCATGGAATTGTCCTTGATGTCATTGAGATTGATACTGATCATGCATTAATGCCAATGGTTGAGTTGAGCAGCCCTGTGGAGTAAATCGCATTTGTGAAGTGCTCTTACTCAGAAAAGGCAATCGGGATAAGTCAAGAAGACTTGAGTTGAGCATATTTGATTGAGGGAATTCTTTCGGAAATATTGGTAAAGACAATTTTCTCGGACAAACTGCCCGCAACTAATAAGGGAATTCTTTCGGGAAAATTGACTAAGTCGCTTTCGGACAAATTGTCAGCAACAAAGTTTCCGAAGGAAATGAGCGCCACTTGGAATTCTTTCGGAGAAAGTGTCTAGGAGATTTCGTTCGAAAAAATTGTCGCGAACAAAAGTTCTGAAGGGATCTTTTTAGAAAGTCCGAAAGGTAAGTGGACCATTAAAAGCTTCCGAAGGGATCTTTTCAAAATGCCAAAGGGTATGTGGACCATTGCAAAAGTTCCGAAGGGTAAGTGGACAGTTGCAAAAAGTCTGAAGGGTATCTTTTGAACGCTGCAAAGGGCATATGGACACTTGCAGAAAAGTCGATTGCAAAAAGTCCGAAGGGTATCTTTTGAACGTTGCAAAGGGTATGTGGACACTTGCAAAAAAGCCGAAGGGTAGATTGCAAAAAGTCCGAAGGGTTTCTTTTGAACGTTGCAAAGAGCATGTGGACACTTGCAGAAAAGTCGAAGGGTAGATTGCAAAAAGTCCGAAGGGTATCTTTTTAACATTGCAAAGGGCATGTGGACACTTGCAGAAAAGCCGAAGGGTAGATTGCAAAAAGTCCAAAGTAATGGCTTGCGGACAAAAAACCGGAAGAAAAGCTTTGTAGACAAAAACTCTGAAGAAATGCCTCGTGGACAAAAAGTCTGAAGAAATGACGTGGACAAAAAGTCCGAAGTAATGGTTTCTGGACAAAAAGTCCGAAGAAATGCCTTGCGGACAAAAAGTCCGAAGAAATGGCTCCCGAACAAAAAGTCCTTGGAGATTGTCTCGAAATGCCCTTGACAAAAACCCCGCAACAAATTGTTCGAAGAGAAAGGTCACTTGCAACTTTGCTGAAGATAAAGTGTGGAAGTCTTATAGGGCATTCTCAAAGGGACAAGGCATGTTAAAGATCGAGCAAGTCTACAAAGATCAACGGTGCAAAAGCATTACAAGAATGCTGAAGAAAATGAGATCACGCCAACATGCCGAAGTTTAACGCTAAATACAAAGGATAAAGATCAAGAATATCGAGAATAATCTAAAGAAGTGGAAGCGAACCCATGGTATAGAAAGCAGCGAGATGTAAAAAGAGAAGAAAAAGAGCTCGATGATTAATGGCAAAGCAAACTTAGATGATCTTCCGAGAGCATGCACATTTGATAGGTGTCAAAATGTCATAAGGAAAGATCTGACAAAAAAGAGAATGTGAACTTGGCGCGACAAAATAATTTGAAAAAGCCCGCAATCAATGTCTTCCAACTGTCTATATAGGAACAATTGGAACTGGTGATGAACTCGATATATCTTCATGGAGCTCGAGATATTTCAATCGAAGTGATCGAGGAAGTGGCACAGTTAAGTAGATGTGCAGATGCCAACAATAGTAATGGCATTTGAACGTTGCCGTTTGAAGCATGAATCGAGACATGAAGTTAGTGACATTGAATGCAGACCAGAAGTGATCGAGGAAGTGACGTAGTTAAGTGCAGATGCTAAAGACAGTAAATAAATTTGAACGTTGCCATTTGAAGCATGAATCGAGACACGAAGTCAGAGCCACATTGAATGAAGACCAAAAGTGATCGAGAAAGCGATGCAGTTAAGTGCAGTAGAAGTGCATATGCCAAAGAAGTAAAGAAATTTGAATGTTGCTGTTTGAACCATGAATCGAGACACAAAGTCAAACTCGCATTGAATATAGATCAAAAGCTTGAACCGATTAAGTTCAATTGAAGTGTGAACACTTCACAGAGAGACAACCCTAAGATGCATCTATCTATATATGCTACGAACAGATCATTTGAACGGTGTTGTCTTTCTACTACTGCTGCAATAATAATTAGAGTGTTAACTCAAAATTGTCGAGAGAGGACATATGTAGAGAGCGTGAAAGGGGCAAAAAAAATGTGTGTCAAAGTAGAAGATACCCAGAAACAAAGAGAAAAAGGCAGAAAAGCCAAGAAGACACACAACTAAGACACAATTACAGAGTAGACTTGTAACAGAAAAGTGTACAAGATTTATTCTGAATCTCTTCTGTATTTTTGAAGTTGAAGCTTCATTTCTCTGATAGGTTGGTGCCATTAGAAAAACTAAGTTGGTGCTCAGTTAGGAAGTTGACGCTTCCTTAGAGTGGGTGCTCTTGAATGTAACCAATGAAGTTTGTCTGTGAGACCTTTTTTCTGAGGCTGGATTAGAACAGTAGCTTCTAACAGCATTTCTCACCGTGGTTTTTTCCTCTGGGTTTTCACGTTAAAATTTGGTGTTGAGCATTCCTATGTGTGTGTGTGTGATCTTTGTTCTGTTCTTTACTTTGCACATACTTTGAGTATCTTGTTTGAAAGTTTTAAAAACCGGGTTTTAGCTCATCTACTGATTCACCCCCCCTCTTAGTAGATAGTGTGTTCAACATCACGTTATCTTGGTGTTGTGATTTGCATTTCCATTTCTATTTCCATTTTGTTTTGATTTGCAAGTTTTAATTTCTGTTTCATAGTCTCCACATTTAATTGCAACTTAATGGAAGATAATTCCGCATTCATTTATCCTAACAAGTGGTATCAGAGCAAGGTTTTTGCTGTTGGATTTAAGTTGCAAAAAGTTAAAGGGTTTTTTAGTTTGAGTGAGAGATATGGCAAAAGATGGCAAGTCAAAGGTGGAGAAATTCAATGGCCAAAATTTTGGATTGTGGAAGATGCAAATAGAAGATTTCCTCTATCAAAAAGACCTCTATTTACCATTGAGAGGAAAATCAAGACAACCTACAACTATGATGGATGAGCAATGGAAATTGTTGGATAGAAAAGCAGTTGGAACCATCCGATTATGTCTTACTTCAACGGTGGCCTTCAACATATCCCAGGAAAAGACTACAAAGAGTATTATGAAAGCCTTGGGAAACTTATAGGAAAAAACTTCTGCATCCAACAAATTTTTTCTTATGAAAAAATTATTTAATATGAAAATGGTTATGTTGCTAACCATTTAAATGATTTCAATATGGTTACTAGTCAGTTAGACTCTGTTAGTATTAAAATTTGATGATGTGTCAAAGCTCTCCTCATCTTGTCTTCCTTACCTCAAAGCTGGAACAGTTTGGTCATGGCGGTGAGCAACTTTGTCTCGAACAACACAAAGTTCAAGTTTCAGGATGTGGTGGGTGTGATCCTTAGTGAAGAAATATAGAGGAGAAGCACATGTGAGACATCCACATTGGGAAATGCATTGTCCATGGAGACACGAGGGAGATCAAAGACTAGAGAAAGAAAACTATGGGAAATCAAAGAAAGGTTCAAGGTCAAAATCCACTAGAAGGATGGAGTGTTGACATTGTGGGAAGCTAGGTCACACAAAGAAAGAATGTTGGGCTCTTCGTGGCAAATCTGACAAGGACCAACATGAAGGTAACAAGGAGGCAAATGCAGTAGGTGAGACACTACAATATGCTCTTATGCTTTCTTTGGATAATAACATTAATGAATATTGGGTTTTAGATTCAGGGGTTTCATTTCATGCAACTTCTAACAAACACTAGTTTAGAGATTATGTTCCAGATGTTGTCAAGCTGGAGTTGCACCATGAATCGAAGACGTGCTGAAATGGCCAATCCTCTCTCCGATTGAAACAATGGGATCTTCTCACGAGGGTGGGTGCTTCAATGGTGAGAAGAACCTCCAGAGAAGGCTGGTTCCTATAAGATGTATCAATGGATCTCTACTTTGTGCTGCAAATCTACCATGGAAAAGGGAGAAAGAAACTTGAAAGGGAAATCCTACCTAATGACGGTGATACACCAAAATATTGATCCACTCTACTTGGAACCTTGAACACTGAATCAAACAAGGGAAAAAGAAGACCTTTGATTTCAATTTATCACTATGAATAATATTTCAAGAGAAGGTTCGATCCAATGACCAAAACGTGAGGTAAAACGATGGAGAGAGGTCTGATACAAGACACTTTGCAGCCACCTAACATCCACTTACAACTTCAACAAAATACATATAGAACACTGAACATGACCTGCATAATATGATGAGCTAGCAACTAGGTACAAATCAGAATTTGGGAAGGGAGAGAAATCTACCACGTATACAAATTGCTGAATAAATATATACTATGCCAACACTTGAAATCTGAAAGTACAATCCTTCTATTGATTGAAGAGATTACACAACTCACCAATGACAGAGTCTGGTCTTACCAAGAGAGGGATACAATTCAAGGTTGAAAAACCAACTTATATAGAAAAGTATACAACAACCAAGAGATTGGCGTTGAAAAAAGAAGAGGTCAACTCAGTCCAACTTGTGTTATTTTAGCCTTCAAATAAAATCTATTTTTGTCTTATGCCTTGCATGAATGCTCTTTGGCATTGAAAATGGACGATGGGCCCAAGCTGCATGATGCTACGCCAATCTCCAACTATAGAACTGCTCTTGAGTTGTTGGAACGTTTAAAAGCATTCCTTTGCATGAAATCAACGCAAATGCCAAATTAAGAACATTTCGAGCTTTTGAGACAAGCGAGAGTGCATGCATGGAATTTCTTGTTGTTTGAAACGTTCAATGGTTTGCCTCGTCATCATGCAAGACGACTCTATTTTCAAAACTGAAGCGTGCTTGCTTTTTTGAATGCGTTTACTTCGTTGGAGTCACTTCATGTTAGTCTGTGCATGATCTTTGTTTATCCTACCTTTGTCTTTATTTTGCATTTGTTTTATTCGTTGTTCATGCTTATGTCCATGTTCAGTTCTGCTTTAATCTTTGCTCATGCATCTATTTTTGCGTTTGACTTTCTTCTTGTTCAGTTCTGGCTCAACCTTGTTTGTGCTTACGTCTCTTTTTTGGCGGGATTCTTATTTTTGTCTTCAACTTCCAATCGAGTTATCTATTTTCAACCCTTTTGCATAGTCAGATTTTCCCTTAGACTTTCCTCTACTCTGTGCTGCGGACTACCATGGAAAAAAGAGAGGGAAACTTGAAGGGAAAATCCTACCTAATAACAATGATACACCAAAAGATTGATCCACTCTACTTAGAACCTCAAACACTAAACAAACAAGGGAAAATGAAGACCTTCGATTTCAATCGATCACTATGCATAAGTATTTCGTGAGAAGGTTTGATCCAATGACCAAAAAACATGAGGGAAAACCATGGAGAGAGGTCTTATACAAGACACTTTACAGCCACCTAACATCCACTTACAGTTTCAGCAAAAGACATAAAGAACACTTAACATGCCCTGCATAATACGATAATCTAGCAACTAGGTACGAATCAAAATTTGGGAAGGGAGAGAAAACTACCACATATGCAAATTGCTGAATAAATATACACTATGCCAGCACTTGAAATCTGAAAGTACAGTCCTTCTATTGATTGAAGAGGTTACACAACTCACCAATGGCAGAGTCTGGTCTTGCCAACAAAGATAATTTAATCAACGCTCAGAGCCAACTTATAGAGAATTACAAAAGCCAAAAGATTGGCGTTGAAAAATAAAAGAGGAAGATCAACTTAGATTAATTCAAGCTTGACTTTGCCTTTCAATAAAATATGTTTTCCCTTTGTCTTTGCATGAAGCTCCTTGGCGCTAGAGGAAGTGGACTTGTCGTTTATTGAAACACCCACCTCTTTTTGCATGGAAATCCACGTCAATGTCAATTTTAGCTTCTTCATGAGCTGCTGGAACATTTGGAAGTATGAGATGACAATAATATACATGAAATCCAATGCCAATGCCAATTTTAGAACTCTGACTTGATCCGTTGGAAGTCGAGTTGGAACGTTTGAAAGACTGAGTTGGACGAAGAAATTATTCTCCTTTGCATGGAAAACTCCTAGTAGATGTGGCATTTAACAATTAGTCAATTATAAATCTAGAACAGTCAACTCGACGTTGGAATTTGGAACTCCGGTTGAGCTGTTGGAACGTTACAAGCTTGAGACAGATGAAAGTGCTTGCATGGAAAACTTACTCAGTGAGATAAATTCAGGTTGAATTTATTTCCTAGCCATTTATTTTTTGTTTCTGTTTCTGTGCATGCTTTGCTTTTGGGTTTATTCCCGTGTACTTGTCTTTGGTCTTGGATTTTTCTTTGGATCTTTTGTTAGTCCACTTTCCCGCGGACAGTTTGTCCTTCTCTGCCTTTAGACTTCGATCTTCAGACAAAAGTCTGAGACTTTATCCTTCCTGGGCTTTACTTTTCCTTTGGCTTTATTTCCCTCGGCTTTATGTCCTCACTTTTCCTGCGGCTTTATTTCCCTTGGCTTATTTGTGCTCGGACCTTGCCTTTTCAAACCCTCCGAAGGATTTCCTTCGGACAAATTGTCAACTTGAATTGTCCTTGACTTATCTTTTCCCACGGGCTTTTTGTCTTTTGAATTTCTGCGGGCTTTTTCCATTTGTTCTTTTCTCGAATTAATCCTTCGGACAAAAAGTTTGAAGGAATTCCTTCAGACTTTTGTTCGAAGGATATCCTTTGTTTTTCCTCTTTTTGTGCATTTTCTAATCTTGCCCTTTTCAAATTTCTAGCTTCTCCTCGGTCCTTTATTCTTGGCTAATTTCCCGCAGACTTATGTCCTTTGAACTTTTCCGAAGCTATGGGAAAACAAGCCTTCTTTGTCCGAAGGAAATCCTATTGTAGCCAAGGCCTTTGCAAATGAGTTATTTCAATTGGTCTACATCTACCCAATGTATTATTTCTTCCTTGGCTAGAGACATGAACTTTCCGAATGGCAAGAGACAATCTGACCTGTGGAGGAATTGTCAATAGGAACTTTTGAAGGGTCCACTATTTATGTCTCTGTGCTCCGCAAGGGCTTTTGTCTCTCCTTTGTGCCCTTCGAAACTTTTGAAGGGTCTTGCCATCGACCAAGTGCCCTTTGCAAGGGCTTCTATCTCTCATCTGTGCCCTTCGAAAAAATTGGAAATGTCCACTTCACCGACCAAGTGCCCTTCGCAAGGGCTTCTATCTCTCATCTGTGCCCTTCGAAAAAATTGGAAATGTCCACTTCACCGACCAAGTGCCCTTCGGGAAAATTGGAAAGTTCCACTTCACCGACCAAGTGCCCTCTGCAAGGGCAGGTGTCCTTCGAAACTGGCATTTCAAACGAATTGAAGGGCACCCGGGCGTTTTGTAAGTCACCTGGGCTTTTTGGAAGGCACCCGGGCTTTTTGTAGGGCACCCGAGCTTTTTTTGAACGACTGCCACTTAGTCATTTTTTTGAACTTTTTGTCAGTCCTTTGAGAGCTCTTTCTCTTGGACAAAATGTCCGAAGAAATAGTCCACCTCTTATACTCGAAAAATTCCTTGGGAAGACAAAACAAATAAACTTATAGCTTGAATATCTTCGCTGTATTTGCATGTTTGGCTGTAAACTTCACCTGGCTGTAGATGGCCACTTGGGTGGCTGTAAATGCTCATTTAAGGACCCCAAAACTGATTCACAAGACCAACTTGGCACCATAACAAAGTTTCGAAGTGTAGGGGTGCCAATTTTGCCCTATGGGGGCAAAAATGTCAACATTTTTGGTGATTTTGCTGGGAAGCATCCCTGCTATGCTAGAGAACTGAGGCCATATAAATGCTATTCGAATTCCCAAATGGTGACCCTGATTTCTGACTGAAAATCTCCTCCTGACCTTGGCTTAAGTAACCTTTCTCACTCAAAAAGGAAGGGAAAACACGAAAGCAGGAAAACTAACAAAGAAGCAAATGTGCAAACAAGCACTTATCGAACAAAATTGAAGCAAACTACTGCGCTTGAACAACACTTGGAGGAAAGCAAAAACAACTATGTACATAGAGCTTTGCTCTTCAATAGCAATGTTTCAGATGTATCCCATTGACTGGAATTGGAAGCTCTTGGCCGTCGATCTTGGCAAGTTGGAAGGCGTTGTGGGATTTGCAGCTGGAGATCGTGTATGGGCCACTCCAAAGGGAATCAAACTTTGTGTGCCTTCATGGTTTGGCTCGATCCTCATCCCACTTGAGGACCAAATCTCCTTCATTGAAGCTTCGTGAGGAAGCTCCTTTGTCAAATGTTCTTTTCACCTGTGTTTGATGACTTTCCATGGCTAGCATGACTTGATTTTTTGTCTCTTCCAACTCCATAAGCTCTGGATACCTGATCTCCATAGGCTCATTCTCCAACAACTCAAGTTGATGCATTAGTTTCAATGCTGGAAACTCGAGAGAAATAGGTAACCTTGCTTCCTTACCATAGACTAACTTGTAGGGAGAGTTATTTATTTACCTCTTGTAGGTGATCCTATCAGCCCATAGAGCTGATTTCAACTTGAGATGCCATGACCTCTGATTGTCTTCAATAGTCCTTCGTATGATCCTTAAGAGGTTTTTGTTTGTAAATTCAACAAGGCCATTTCCTTGTGGATAATAGTTCGATGAAGTGTTGAGATAAACTCCATGTTGGACAGCCCATTCGCTGATCCTAGATCCCACAAAAGCCATTGCATTGTCAAAAATAATGGTCGAATGAACTCCAAACCTAGTAAGCAAACCTTCATAGAAATCAAGAACGTTAGTTTTGTTTGCTTCTTTCAATGCAATTGCTTCCGTCCAACATGTGAAGTAATCCGTAGCTGATAGAATCCACTTATGCCCTGAACTCGAAGGAGGATTAATGAGACCAATAAAGTCTAGTCCCCACTGGCCAAAACGCTGATCCACTGCAATTGGTTGAAGGGGCAGGGCTGCAAGTTTAACTTTTCCTACAAACATAGCACATTGTTTGCACCGCCTAACCTATGTATGGCAATCGCCAAATATAGTAGGCCAATAGTACCCACCTCTCATGATTTTAAGTGTTGTAGTTCTTGCAGAAAAGTGTCCACCAAGTCCATCATGGAATTCTTCAAATAATCTTTGAGTTTGGTTTGGTTCCACACACCTTAGTAACATTCTATTAATATCCTTTTTGAACAAAACACCGTCAAGGAGCAAGAATGAAATTGATTGCAATTTGAAATACCTTATTTTTGAAGCATTTAGATGAGAAGGATAACAACCATCTTGCAGTTAGCTTACTAAATCACGAAACCAGCTGGAAGGTGAGGTGTGTACAGCAGCAATCTCTTCATCATTTGACACTAAAACAACGTCATTAGTTTTTTGCAAGTCTTGAACTAGAAGCTCACAAACTCCTTTGCCTCTAACCAGCTTTGTAACTTTAATTCTACGTCATATTCCATTACCTTGGTTATCCAACCAACGCTCTTTTCATTTGTCTTTGTTCAGAAGAAATTCTTTTATGCTTGGATGAACAACCATTAAATGTATTTTATTATTAGACAACAAGTGCCTAAATTTTTTCAGAGATCTTGTAATTGAAAGGACATGTTTTTCAACAATAAAATACCTTGTCTCATACTCCTCCAAGCCTTGGCTGTAGAAAGCTACTGGCTGCTCCAAATCTTCATGATTCTGCTGCATAAGAATACCTGAAATGGTGTCCATATTAACATACATATACAGAATGAAATTTTTCGTAAAATCTGGATTTAAAAGCGTATGAGCACTTTCTATGGCTTTCTTAACATCTTCAAACCCTGTTACTCCCTCTTTGGACCAACTGATGTTTTGATTTTTCTTTAACATGGTTGTAAGTGGTTTAGCTACAGTAACGAAATCTGAAATGTATCTCCTTATAAAATTGATTTTTCCAAAGAAAAGGTAAGGAGAGTGCAAGAATAAATTGAATCCTTTTAGAATCTATGTTTAAACCGTGCTTTGAAACATGTCCAAGAAGCTTACCTTCATGAACTGAAAATACACACTTTTCGAGATTTAGAGATCCCAAATTGCCTACACCTTTCAAAAACTTGCTTGAGATGAACCATGTGATCTTCTGCATCTTTTGAAAATACTGTTATATTATCCAAGTAAACAAGCACAAACCTGTTAAAAAGGCCTTGGAAGGCCATATCCATGGCTCTCTGAAAGGTTGCTCCAGCATTCGACAAACCGAATGGCATCTTTCTATATGCAAATGTCCCCCACTTAGTTGTGAAGGCTATTTTGAATTGGTTCTCTTCTTTGACCAAAATATGATTGTAGCCACTATATCCATCCAACAAGGAAAACCTCTCTGAACCTGCAATAAGCTGTAAAATTTGTTCCATTGATGGCAATGGATAGTGGTCTTTAAGCGAAGCCCTGTTTAAATCACGAAAATCAACACACATTAATCTCACCATTTTTTTTTCGTACTGGAATGAGGTTTGCCACCCAAGTTGAGTGCTTGATTGGAAATATAATAACTGATTCTATGAGCTTGTGAAGTTCAGCGTTCATCAAAGGCTCAAGCTTCGGATTGATTGGCCTTTGTCTTACTGATTTAGTTTCGTCTTCTAACTCAATAGTGTGTTGAGCCAAACTTGGATCAAAACCTTTGAGATCATTATACTGCCATGCAAATATATCAGCAAAATTTGTGCATAAATCAATGAAAGCTTTCTTTTGTGGAGTGCATTCCTTGCCCAATTTCAAAATTTTACCAGCTGCAATCTCTACATTGGCATAGTGCTCTTCCTTTGTTGACAAGGATGGTTTCTCTTTCCTTAGCTCATCATCTTTACTAAAAATATTTTCAAAGGTGACCAATCCCTTGGGTAGCTTATTAGTTTTGAGTTGTACAATCTGATCACCATACTACTGTAAGTGTTTCAACTGATTTGTTAAAGAAAACTCAATCTCTTTCTGCAAAAATTTCACAATTTGATTGTCATTTTCAAACACCTGCCAATTTTCTTGGTTATTCGGAATAAAAGGCCTTACAACTACCTTTATATGTGACTAAAAAATGTCACTTTTACATCAACCGAAATATCAAATTGTGCCTCAACAACAGCCAACCTATCAGCATGTTTATTCCTATATCTTGGTATTCCCTGAATATTAAAAACTTGAAAATCTTCAAGTAAATCCCAAACTCTGTCTGTAAGATTTAAGCAATAGATTCTTGCATATATTCAAACCTCTTACTTGATGGACTACAAGTTCACTATCTCCAAACACTTGCAAACAATTTACTTTCATCTTCCTAGCCCACTGCAAACCGTGAATTAATGCTTCATATTCAACAACGTTGTTTGAACGGCCAAACTGAAATTTAACAGAGGAGAAATACCTTTGTTCTGTACGAGAAATTAACATCATTCTAGCTCCGGTTCCATGCTTATTTCTTGATCTATCAAAGTATAATTGCCACAAGCCTTCATTAGATTCATCTTCTTTGACCATGGCTGGAATTGGTGCATCGTTCTCATGAAGACAATACACACCAAGACCTTCCTCTTCAATCAGCGTGTAGAGATCATGCTCATGCAAGGTGGAAGCCCACTCATCAAGAAACAAATTTGGAACTCCATCCAAATGCGAGTCTTTTTCTATATCACAAGTTTGTAATATTTCATTTGAGATGATACAATTTGCATTAACAACACTTGGCGTATAAGGCTCCATATGAAAACGTGCAATAGACTCTGAATGAATTGTTATCTTTGTACCATACCTAGTTCTGAACAACAAATAGGTCCAATCAACAGATAAATACCCCCCAATCTTTGAGGTGAAATCCCTTGAAAGACACATAGCGAAATAAGTAGGCAAGTCCACCACTACAACATCCTGCTGAATAGTAACGTTGGGATAGTAATGTAATGTCAATTTCAAATCTTTGATAATGCTTACCGTTTTTGCCGGTGAACCATCCAACTGCAATACCCCTTTAGTATTTGGCTCGTAAACAAGGCCGAACTTGTCTGCAATCTATTTGGCCATCACTGTACTGCTAGCTCCACTATCCACCATACAATTATGAACCTAAGTATCACCCACTATCAAAAAAAGATAAAAATGGGGAGTTTTCTACATTTTTACCTCAATTTTGTTCACTATTAAGCAAAAGCTTATATTGAGAGGGGGGTGAATCAATATAAGATATTTTTTCCGCTTTCGACTATTAATCTTAAATCCAAAACCTCAAATTACTCCGCAATTAATATATTCAAAGCAATCAAAGAATACAATGCAAAACCACACAATGCAAACAGACAGATTTTCGTGGAAACCCTTTCGAGAGAAAACCACAGAGAAATTCTCTTAATATAAATATTCGTAGGCACCAACCTACTGGAGCACCTACCCCAAAAACAATTTTGTAGGCACCAACCTACAGGAACACCAACCTCTTTCATCGAGCACCAACTCAGCAAGAGACACCAATCTCTTCAAAACGAAGGCACCAACGTTCTCAGAAAAATCACTCTTTGATATCAAATTTGTTGTCAAAACAACAGATGATAGAACACTTGCTTTATCTCCTTTCGATTCGATGTACACTTGAGTGTTTTCACTGCTATACTATTCCTTATACTTGCTAGTCTTTTCCTTTTAATATTCTCACAAAAATTTGCTTTTAAAAATTCTGCTCTTCTTTTATATCTTCCAACTTTCGAATCTACTCTTTTGCCATTCGTTATGCACTTATTTATAACCCACAGAAAGCAACAAATTAAGGTCATGCCTCTTCAAGTGAAAAAGTCCATTCAAACGGTCACAACTCCTCCCAATAGGTCGACCAAGGTCGGTAATTCCGTTTACTTTCGTTGACATTTTTGTTCACTTCCGGCAACAATTCCGTTCACTTCCGTCGACATTTCTGTTCACTTTTGGCGACAATTCTGTTCACTTCTGGCAACAATTCCGTTCACTTCCAGCAACACTTCCATTCACTTCCGACAATAATTCCATTTACTTCCGGCAACAATTCTGTTTGACATTTCCATTCATATCCATTAAAATTGCTTTGACATCAATAACAATTATTCTAACAATCCACCTTTGATATTTTATCTCCTTGTTGCACCTATTGCTTAATTGGCTGATTGAATTTGTTAAGACAACACCTTTCTCAACCGGTTTTGGAGACAATTCAAGCGCTGAAAGTTATTGAATGAGTTTATCTTTTTGCCCTGGAATTGAAAGAGAATCCCATATGCTACTGCTGATGTTAGACTTCTTAATTTGATCTACAATACTGAACTGAGATGCATTAACCTTTGATTGTGTTTTCTGTGGTACTTGCTGCTCACGAATTAGAGGTATTTGCTGCACTTTACTAACCTTTATATTATAATTTTTTTGGGTTGTGGGAGCAGCAAGCTGCTCTTTTGTACTTTGAGCAACAATACTAGGAGCACTTGAAGTATTTGCTACCGTTTGAGCTTCCTCAACAACTCTTCTTTTAGTTCTCTGATAGGTTATAGCTGCAACTTGGCCATTTGAATCGTTAGTTTTAACAACCTGAGTAAAAGCGACATGATCATCTACCTGCGAATTTACATTAATAGCATCACGCTGCCCTTGAGTCATTCCTTGTGATGTCAAACCTGTATCTTGATATTGACTTTCTTGAGAACTCTTTTTGTGTCATCTGTGGCATGGTGATGTTTGATGATACCAAGACCTGGTTTTGAGCATCATAGAGATTTGACGGCTGCCAACCTGAATCTTGCACCAAATTATTGAGGTGGGGTTGGAACAATGGCTTTTGAAGTGGAAGGAGCACTCAGATCA
Organism: Torreya grandis; assembly: GCA_037957365.1. NCBI lineage: Eukaryota > Viridiplantae > Streptophyta > Pinopsida > Cupressales > Taxaceae > Torreya > Torreya grandis. Next base: position 5,675,937 of record JARHVA010000339.1, read on the forward strand.
AGAGAAGCATATGGCTTAGCTAGAGTTATGGCTCCTTGTGCTTGATGGGTGGTCTATTTTCTCTGAAACCTTGATAAGGAGACCTTTGATCTTTGAAGAGTTGATAGTTTTGATTTTGCTGTTGATAGGACCTATTTGACTGAAATTGTTGTCTTTTGAGCTGTACTATTTCATTTTAAAAAGATTGTAGCAAACTTTTCAACTCTCCTATCTCACTAGATTGACTAGTAGGGGCTGCAATAAGAACTTGAGGTGCTGGAATTGGAGCCAAAGATGGAATTTGAGGAAATTGAGGCGCTGATACAAAACTTATTTCTGGAAATATGGACATTGAAGGTCTTGGAAAAAGCTTACCTGTTTGTATCAAACTATTTTATGCCTTTATTGCAATTTCATAAACATCTGGCAAAGTAGTACCACCCACTGACTGTATCATCACACTAATGTCAGAATTAAGAGCTTTCAAAAAATATAGAAATGCATATTTAGAGGATGGCCTAATCAGAACCAGTATCCTGATCCATGTCTTCTGAAATCTGAGATTAAAATCAGACATGAACTAATGAGGAGCTCTCTATATGACAGTTAATTGCTCAACTAAAGATAAGTGATAAGATTTGTCTTCAAACTGTTTGACTAACACTGCACCCAATTCATCCCAAGTGGAAACGGATCTAAGTGGGAGGGTTCTATACCATTGTAATGCTTTTCCTTTAAATGAAGCAACAAGCAATTTGATAGCAACATTATCCTCAACAACATTATAAACTAAACAAAGATTAGCCACATCCTGGATATGTTCAATAGGGGTCGTCTGATTTTCTCTTAAAAATAATGGAATACTTTTGAAGGCAAATATAGGAATGTCATCTAACTGTGATAGATTCAGTGGACTTCCCCTATTGAATGGAGCAAACACTTGATTTCTAATGGCCATCTGGATGGTGAGGATTGCAGTGTTTAGAACGATAGGATGAGGGGGAGGTAAATATTCCCTTTGAGGATATGGATTTGTCCTCCTAGACCTTTTATAAGTTACAAATTCAAAAGGAATACCTTTACTTGCTGATCTTGTGGTAACCTTGGGCATGAACGGATCGCCTGAATGATGTTATTTACTTTGTAACTGGATGTAGATGAATATCCTCCGCTGCTACGAAAACTCTATGCAAAGAACTTTTTTCGTGGTCCCATCGGGGGTGCCAAAAACTGTTGTTAACCTGGAATTGCACCCTGAATCTAAGACGTACTGAAATGGCCAATCCTCTCTCCGATTGAAACAATGGGATCTTCTCACGAGGGTGGGTGCTTCAATGGTGAAAAGAACCTCCAGAGAACACTGATTTTTTTAAGATGTATCAATGGATCTCTACTCTGTGAGGTGAATCTACCATGAAAAAGGGAGAAAGAAACTTGAAAGGGAAATCCTACCTAATGACGGTGATACACCAAAATATTGATTCACTCTACTTGGAACCTTGAACATTGAATCAAACAAAGGAAAAAAAAGACCTTTGATTTCAATTTATCACTATGCATAAATATTTCATGAGAAGGTTCGATCCAATGACCAAAACGTGAGGGAAAACGATGGAGAGAGGTCTGATACAAGACACTTTGTAGCGACCTAACATCCACTTACAACTTCAGCAAAAGGCATATAACACTGAACATGACCTGCATTATATGATGAGTTAGCAACTAGGTATGACTCAGAATTTGGGAAGGGAGAGAAATCTACCACCTATGCAAATTGCTAAATGAATGTACACTATGCCAACACTTGAAATCTAAAAGTACAATCCTTCTATTGATTGAAGAGGTTACACAACTCACTAATGACAGAGTCTAGTCTTACCAAGAGAGGGATACAATTCAACGCTGAAAAGCCAACTTATATAGAAAAGTATACAACAGCTAAGAGATTGACGTTGAAAATAGAAGTCAACTCAGTCCAACTTGTGTTATTTCAGCCTTCAAATAAAATCTATTTTTGTTTTATGCCTTGCATGAAAGCTCTTTGGCATTGAAAATGGAAGGTGGGCCCAAGCTGCATGATGCTACGCCAATCTCCAACTATAGAACTCCTCTTGAGCTGTTGGAATGTTTAAAAGCTTTCCTTTGCATGAAATCGACTCAAATGCCAAATTAAGAATTATGTTTGAATTGCCGAAACGTTTCGAGCTTTCAAGACGAGCGAGAGTGCATGCATGGAATTTCTTGCTGTTTGAAACGTTTAACGCTTTGCCTCTTCATCATGCAAGACGACTCTATTTTCAGAATTGAAGCGTGCTTGCTTTCTTAAACGTGTTTACTTCATTGGAGTCACTTCACGTTACTCTGTGCATGATCTTTGTTTATTCTGCCTTTGTCTTTATTATGCGTTTGTTTTATTCACTATTCATGCTTATGTCCATGTTTAGTTTTGCTTTAATCTTTGCTCATACATCTATTTCTGCATTTGCCTTTCTTGTTGTTCAGTTCTGGCTCAGTCCTGTTTGTGCTTATGTCTCTTTTTTGGCGGGATTCTTATTTTTGTCTTCAACTTCAAATCGGGTTATCTATTTTCAAACCTTTTGCATAGTCAGATTTTCCCTTAGACTTTCCTCGGATATTCTGCTTCAAGTTAGTCCATCCCTTCCATTACTTGTATTTGATTTAGATTATTTTGCTTGTCCCTTTGTTTCATTTCCTGTGGCTTTTGTCGACTTTACTTATTCCTTCGGACAAAACGTCTGAAGGAATTCATTTCCTTGTTAATTTCCCTGAATTAATTCTTTTTAGGCTCTTATGTCTTGCCTTTGTCTTGTCTATTTTCCTCGGGTTTTTTCTTTCTCCCAAATTTCTTTGGACTTTTTGTCCAAAGGAATTGTCTGAAAGAATTCGTCTCCTTTGGCTATCTTTTCATGCCCTTCGAGAACTTTTGAAGGGTCCACTGTTTATTTCTCTGCCCTCTGCAAGGGCTTTTGTCTCTCCTCCGTGCCCTTCAGGAAAATTGGAAAGGTTGTAGAAACTCCAAGTTCCCTCTGATTCTGAAAACTGACTGTTTATATGTTTTTCTGAAGTTTTTGATTTTTTTTGATGTTTTTGGGGTTTTTGCATAAAATAGGAAAAATGCGAATTTGCATAAAATAGTAAATAAATTCTATGAAATTGATTCAGATCCGTAACTAGATAGCATACTGCAACTTCAAGCTTATATTTTTTTTTATATATAATCTACTAGAGACGATTTCAACTGAAAAGTTACATGCAAAGTATAAAGTAATGATATTATTTGAAAACCTGGTTTTCTTTTGCTGTAGCAGCTGAAAGTACAGATCCGTACAGCTGCATTAAATGCGTCCTTCTAAAAATCGGTGGCAAATGATCTCAGATAAAGGCGCCAATGATGAAACAACTGGTAGGTGAAGTATGGCTGCGCCTCCCTCAGAGGATGAGTATAACCTGGTGAATGGTACGACCCAGGTATAGAAAAGTACAGTTCTGTACCAGCAGCAAGTACAACAGTACGGCCAGCCAAAATCAATGCCTAACCCTCTGAAATGAAGCGCCCAGTATGAGGAAGGCTCTCTGGATGCAACACTGATAAAAACTCTGTAGGTAATTGACCTCTGAAAGCTCTGTGATTTCTCCTGAATGAAGAAACCTCTGCTGCAATAAATCAAGTGTTATTTCACACTCTCTGAATTGCTTCCAATGGAGATGGCACGTTCCCCAAAGAATTCGAACTTGAAACCCTGAAGCTTCTTGCTCAGACCAAAGTTGATCAATTTCAATTCTCAATAATGACATAATGGCTCGATTCCCAAGGCAAATGCATAAGTAACCAAAGAGGTGCGATTTCCTCCATAATAGGGCTTTCCATTAAAAATTCGCACTTCTTTAATATTTTAATCTTTCCATAGTTTAGGCCAAATTTTATAATAAAATATAATTATAAATTTGGCCCCTTCCTAATGATGGGCGACCCCCTCAGCATTAAAATCACTTAAGTTATAATTTTTAATTATAACTTAATATAATAGTCTCGCATAATTAATATTTAATTAATACAATTAAATATTAATATTTCCCTCGTTACTCACCCGATGACTGAACCGTCTGAAGCGGTCATATACTGAAGTGATTCCGAACGCTGCCAACCCATATTGCTAAAAATAGCAGGGGTCCCACTCTGACCACCAGGAACTGCTAAAAATAGTAACTTCTGCCAGAAGTCTCCGATCGAGCCCAAACGAAAGCCAACTGATCAAACTCTGCCAACTGAAGCATGAGCCAAGCTCCAAAGTGACCCTCTATCCAGTCTATCAGCCTACGAGGGTCGTATGATAGGCTAATCCTGTGCTCCGAGAGATGTCACTGAGAAGGGGACATGACAGTCCGCCCCTCCTGAAATTGCTTGTCCTCAAGCAATCTCAATGCCGGATGCTGTAAAATATCCTCGCTCTCCCATGTCGCATCCTCAACAGGAAATCTCTCCATTTCACCAGATATTCCCTGATAGTCCTCCTACGCAACTGTCTCTCCCTATACTCCAGGATGGACTCAGGTACTAAAATCAGCTTTCCCTCATCTAAGGGAGGTAGAACCGCAAACGGTACCACACGATGACCCAACGCCTTCTTGAGGCGTGATACATGAAAAACGTTGTGTACCCTGCTCTCTACTGGAAGCTCAAGCTCATAGGCCACCTCGCCAACCCTCCTCAGGATCCTGAAAGGTCCGTAATAGCGTGGCTTAAGCTTCTCTGACCCACTCTTCCTAAGAGTGGACTGACGGTAGGGCTGCAACATGAGGTAAACCATGTCACCCACCTCGAAATGCCTCTCCGTCCTCTTCTGATCCGAATACTGTCTCTGCTGATTTTGTGCCTTAGCTATATTTTCCTTGAGAGCCCTCATAGTGCCCTGACTCTCCTGCAACCAACCTCCTGCACTCGGCACTCTACTGTCGCTCAGTAGCAAATCAAGGAAACTCGGCGCCTCATACCCGTACAACGCCATGAAGGGTGACATCTGAATGGTCATATGGAATGTCGAGTTATAACAATACTCACACAAATGTATCCATTTGACCCACGCCTTTTGCTGCCCAGCTATATAGTTTCGGAGGTAACCTTCCACCCACTTGTTTACAATCTCCGTCTGCCCATCAGTCTGCGGGTGGTAGCTAGTGCTTAGAGTGAGCTCAGTCCCACAAAGTCTGAAAACCTCCTGCCAGAAGTGACTCAGGAACCGACTATCTCTGTCGCTCACGATACTCCGAGGCAACCCATGAAGTCTGAATACCTCGCGAAAGAATACCTTTGCTACCTGTGTAGCTGTGTAAGTCGTGGTGATCGGAAAGAAGTGGGCATACTTCGTAAGCCGATCCACAACTACATAAATGCAATCACGCCCTTGGGCTTTAGGCAAGCCCGTGATAAAATCCATCGACAGGCATTCCCACTTCCTGTCAGGAATCGAAAGTGGCTGCAACAAACCTGCCGGGTACGTGTTCTCCTGTTTGTTCTGCTGACAATCAGGGCACTCACGCACATACTGAAGAACATCTGTCTTGAGTCCTTTCCAGGTGAATCTCTCCCAAATCTGCCTGTAGGTTTTGAAGTAACCAGGATGTCCTGCTGTAGGCATGTCATGAAAGGCTCGCATAACAATGTTCTTCACTTCTGACCCTGGGATCAAATATATCCTGTGCTTGTAAATGATCAAATCATTCACAAGTGTATACCTGGTGTCAACTGCTGATCCCTCAACAATGCTGGAGGCCCAACTGTCCTTGGCATACTCTGCCACTATCATATGCCTCCAATCCTCTGAGATATGAACCATAGTGCTCAAAAACGGCTTATGTGAAAGTGCATCAGCCACTACGTTCTGTGTACCTTTGATATATGAGATATCAAAGTCATAACCCTGCAACTTACTGACCCACTTCTGCTGCCTATCATTGAGATCTCGCTGCCCTAAGAAGTGTCTCAAACTGTTATGATCAGTTTTAATGCAAAATTTGCTGCCGACAAGATATTGTCGAAATTTTGCTAAGGCATGCATAATCGCGAGCATCTCCTTATCATATATACTATACAACCTCTCTGGTCCTCTGAGCTTGCGGCTCTCATACACAATTGGGTGCTTGTCCTGCATAAGCACCGCACCAATGCCCTGACCTGATGCGTCACACTGAAGCTCGAACGGCTTCGTAAAGTCGGGTAGCGCTAAAACAGGGCATGTGGTCATCAACTCCTTGAACTTCATAAAACACTCCTGTGCCTCTGAAGTCCAAACAAATGCCCCCTTCTTCAATAAATCTGTCATCGGGGCTGCATGTCGTGAATAACCATTCACGAATTTGCGGTAGAAGCCACATAAATCGAGAAACCCTCTCAACTGTGTCAGGTTTGCCGGTGTAGGCCAGTCAATAATGGCGCGGATCTTTTCAGGATCCATGCGCACTCCATCTGCACTGATGATGTGACCGAGATATAGCAATTCGGTCATCCCTACGTCGCACTTGGATTCCTTGGCGTACAAGGACTCCCTCTCCAAGATACTCAATACTGTCTCCAAATGAGCTAAGTGCTCCTGCCAAGTCCTGCTATAGATAAGGATGTCATCGAAAAAGACCAACACAAACCTCCTCAACAATGAATGAAAAACCTTGTTCATCGTAGACTGAAAAGTGGCTGGTGCGTTAGTGAGCCCAAATGGCATCACTACGAACTCGAAGTGCCCACAATGGCATCGGAAGGCAGTCTTCTCTATGTCCTGCTCTCGGACTCTGATCTGGGGATAACCCAACCGTAAATCAATCTTAGTAAAGTAACATGCCCCATGGAGCTCATCAATAAGCTCGTCAATCCTCGGTATCGGGTATCTATTCTTAATTGTCCTCTTATTCAGGACCCTGTAATCAATGAACATGCGTAATGTTCCATCCTTCTTCTTCACCAAAACAACCGAAGAAGCAAATGGTGACTTGCTAGGCCGAATGTGACCCATAGCAAGTAACTCCTTTATTGTCTTTTCTATCTCATCCTTCAATCTTTTTGGATGCCTGTAAGGAGTTATCATAACGGGTTTCGCACCCTCCTCGAGCTCAATGATGTGCTCTATGCCCCTGTCTGGAGGTCTACCTGGCGGAATATCACTGAACACCTTGTCATGCTTGACTCTCAACTCCTGGATATCCGGATGATATTCTATCTTTTGCTGTCCCTCCTGTATAGGGGCTAAATGACACTCGGCAGCCCACTCTACCATGTCGTGACGCATAAGCCGCTCCATCCGGCGGAAAAAAATTGTTTTGATGTTGCTGTCCCGAATTGCCTTAAGTATGTGTGTTTTCCCGTCAACATCAAAACGGATCTCCATGTCCTTGAGACAAAGTGTGACCTCGTCCAATAAGTGCAACCACTTCATTCCCAAGACCAAATCAATGTCCCCCATATTAACAACATAGTAATCTGCCTTGAACTCATAATTGTTCAAGCATAAAGGGAGATCCTTAATCATGCGTTCACATTTCAAAGTGTACCCATCGGCCACTTTGACTCTTATGCCCTCGAACTCCTCGGTGATGAGTCCACGTTTCTCAACGAATTTAGCATCTATGAAATTATGCGTGGCCCCTGTATCAAGTAAGGTAATGACCCTCTGTCCTGCCAACACACCACGAATCCTGAAAGAACCCTCCTGCTGAATGCTAGATAAACGGGCCTCCTGTACTAGAAGCTCGGGCTCTGTCTCAACTCTAGGCTCTGGAGCCTCTGGTTCTGAATCCTCGGAACTCTCCCGCTGTTCGGAATCCTCTGATTCCGAGTCCTCATAGAACGCCCACATTATACGATTTGCCTTGCCCTTAGGTCTTAGAGGACAATCGTGATTGGCGTCATATGGTCCTTTGCAGTAGAAGCAAAGCTTCTTCCTGTGTAGGTCATTAAGGGCCTCATGATCCAAAGGTGGGGCTGCTGATTTACCTTTTGGATCATTTCTAGAGTTTGATTTTTCTTTGTTAAAATTAGACTTATCCTTATTCCTGTTAAAGCCCTTGTTATCCCTGAATGATGAAGAACCTCTGGAGCTGAATTTACTCGATGGTGCTGCTAACTCCATGTTTCGTGCCTTCTTCATCGCCTCTTGTAACGAAGGAGGATCAAAAGCTTTGATCCAACCTCGCAATGGCTCTGACAACCCCTCCATGAAGAGTACTACCAAGCGTCTCTCTGAGATGTTAGGGACCATAACGGATAACTTCTGGAAGTCACCTATGTAGGTCTCTACACTGCCACTCTGCCTCAACTGTGCTAAGTCTCGAAAGTAGGTTTCCGGATCCTTCCTGTCAAACCTCTCAACCAACCTGTCCACAAACTCCTGGTATGTAGTGATCCTATCATGCTGTAAAGTCACCATGCCGTGGTGCCACCAGTCGTAGGCCACTCCCTCGAGATGCAATGTAGCATATCTAATGGCGTCACTCTCAGCCATCGGGCGCAGTGTAAGGAATGTATCAAGCTTGCTAATCCAAGCTTGGGCTGTCATCTTACCACTACCATCGAATGTCGCCAATGTGAGCCGGTTCGTAGCATGTTTTAGATCGTTATTCTGCTGTCGAGGTCTCCTATCCTGTCGAGCTCTGTTGTGTTCTCGCCTCTGTGTAACAAAACGGTCAAAAGTGATCATCTCTTGGACCACAGGCGGTACCAACTCCCATTCTGCACATGCTGCCATAAGGGTATCAGCGAACAATTCATCATGCTCCTCATCTAGTATAGCCCTATCGGGCTCCTGTCTCGTGAAAGTAGGCTTGGTAGGCCTATCTGCTGTTCGTGACACTGTCCTAGGAGCTCTCCCTGACCCTGCATCACTCCTGTCATTGTCACGGTGAGGTGACGGTCTCCTTGAAGTACCCAATCTCTGCAGTGCCACTGCCACCTGCTGTAATACCTCATCGGACCGCCGTTGTCCTGCACGAAGATCTCTGAGTGTATGCATGAACTCTGCACCCTCCTGATCTCTGTCATTATGTTCTGTCCTAGGTATATATGTTCTTTCAGCCATATTTCCCGGCTGCCTGTTCAAACTCTGTTGCCTGTCAATCAGAGCTCGCCTGCGCGTGTAATACCTGAGTGACCCAATCTGATCTGGCTGCATAAAATAGCTAAACCCGTAGGATGGCAGGATTTAGCTCTAATACCACTGTAGAAACTCCAAGTTCCCTCTGATTCTGAAAACTGACTGTTTATATGTTTTTCTGAAGTTTTTGATTTTTTTTGATGTTTTTGGGGTTTTTGCATAAAATAGGAAAAATGCGAATTTGCATAAAATAGTAAATAAATTCTATGAAATTGATTCAGATCCGTAACTAGATAGTATACTGCAACTTCAAGCTTATATTTTTTTTATATATAATCTACCAGAGACGATTTCAACTGAAAAGTTACATGCAAAGTATAAAGTAATGATATTATTTGAAAACCTGGTTTTCCTTTGCTGTAGCAGCTGAAAGTACAGATCCGTACAGCTGCATTAAATGCGTCCTAAAAATCAGTGGCAAATGATCTCAGATAAAGGCGCCAATGATGAAACAGCTGGTAGGTGAAGTATGGCTGCGCCTCCCTCAGAAGATGAGTACAACCTGGTGAATGGTACGGCCCAGGTACAAAAAAGTATAGTTCTGTACCAGCAGCAAGTACAACAGTACGGCCTGCCAAAATCAATGCCTAACCCTCTGAAATGAAGCGCCTAGTATGAGGAAGGCTCTCTGGATGCAACACTGATAAAAACTCTGTAGGTAATTGACCTCTGAAAGCTCGGTGATTTCTCCTGAATGAAGAAACCTCTGCTGCAATAAATCAGGTGTTATTTTACACCCTCTGAATTGCTTCCAATAGAGATGGCACGTTCCCCAAAGAATTCGAACTTGAAACCCTGAAGCTTCTTGCTCAGACCAAAGTTGATCAATTTCAATTCTCAATAATGACATAATGGCTCGATTCCCAAGGCAAATGCATAAGTAACCAAAGAGGTGCGATTTCCTCCATAATAGGGCTTTCCATTAAAAATTCGCACTTTAATATTTTAATCTTTCCATAGTTTAGGCCAAATTTTATAATAAAATATAATTATAAATTTGGCCCCTTCCTAAAGATGGGCGACCCCCTCAGCATTAAAATCACTTAAGTTATAATTTTTAATTATAACTTAATATAATAGTCTCGCATAATTAATATTTAATTAATACAATTAAATATTAATATTTCCCTCGTTACTCACCCGATGACTGAACCGTCTGAAGCGGTCATATACTGAAGTGATTCCGAACGCTGCCAACCCATATTGCTAAAAATAGCAGGGGTCCCACTCTGACCACCAGGAACTGCTAAAAATAGTAACTTCTGCCAGAAGTCTCCGATCGAGCCCAAACGAAAGCCAACTGATCAAACTCTGCCAACTGAAGCATGAGCCAAGCTCCAAAGTGACCCTCTATCCAGTCTATCAGCGTACGAGGGTCGTATGATAGGCTAATCCTGTGCTCCGAGAGATGTCACTGAGAAGGGGACATGACAAAGGTCCACTTCATCGACCAAGTACCCTCTGCAAAGGCAGGTGTCCGCTTTTTGGAAGAATGGAAGGGCACCTTAGTTTTTTGTAGGGCACCCGGGGTTTTTGTAAGTGTCCTTATTCCTTCGGACTTTTGTCTTGTCTTCTTAGCTGTGCTCTTCCTCTTTTCTTTCAGATAGAAAACACAAAGAAAAAAGCCTTGAACGATTGCCACTTAGTCATTTTTTCAGACTTTTTGTCAATCCTTTGAGAGCTCTTTCTCTTGGACAAAATGTCCAAAGAAATAGTCCACCTCTTATACCCGAAAAATTCCTTGGGAAGACAAAACAAATAAACTTACAGCTTGAATATCTTGGCTGTATTTGCACGTTTGGCTGTAATCAAGCAAGTTCCTTGGAAACCTCTGCATGACTAAACTTCACTTGGCTGTCGATGGCCACTTGGGTGGCTGGAAATGCTCATTTAAGGATCCCAAAACTGATTCTCAAGACCAAATTGGCACCATAGCAAAGTTCCAAAGTGTAGGGGTGACAATTTTGCCTTGTGGGGGCAAAAATGTCAACAACATAAGTGTGAAATTGTAGAATGAGAACATGTGGGTGCTTAAGGATGTCGGGGACGTTCCAAAGTTGAAAAGAAACTTGATTTCTGCAGGATAGTTGGGAAGTGACAATTGTGCGGTCATTTTTACTGGTGACTTGTGGAAAGTTACCAAGGGTGATCTAGTGGTGGCAAAAGGTGAGAAAGTGGGTACTTTGTATTTATCCACTGGTTGTTCTAACTCATCTTGTGATCTAGCTGCTTCAGGTGCGGATGCAATTATATGGCATTACAGACTCGGCCACATGAGTGAAAAAGGATTGAAAATACTTCACTCAAAGGGGAGATTACTAGGTCTCAAAGAGATAGACTTGGACTTATGTGAACACTGTATTTACAAAAAACAAAACAGAGGCGGTTTTTGAAGGTTGAACCAACCAAGAAGACAAAGAAGCTAGAGTTTGTGCATATGGACGTATGGGGACCTGCTCAGGTGGTTTAAGTTATTATGTCACATTCATTGATGATGCTACTAGAAAAGTTTGGGTTTATTGCTTTAAAAATAAATTTGACGTATTTGACACATTCAGGAGATGGAGAGCTTTAGTTGAAAATGAGACGGGTCTAAAGCTCAAGTGCCTCAGGTCGGATAATGGTGGGGAGTATTGCAGCAAAGTGTTTAATGACTATTGTTCACAGAATGGAATCTGAAGGCAGAGAACAGTTTTGGGAACACCACTGCAGAATGGTGTGTAAGAGAGGATGAACAGAACCATCATGGAACGTGCTAGGAGCATGAGGTTGCATGTAGGGCTACCATTGCGGTTTTGGGCGGATGCGGTTGATACATCCATGTACCTGATAAATAGAGGACCTTCAACAGTTTTGGATGGTGGCATACCAGAGGAGGCATAGAGTGGTAAGAAGGTTGACTATTCTTTTCTAAAAGTCTTTGGTTGTGAAGCTTTTTCACTTATTGATAAAAAAAATATATCCAAGTTAGAGGTTAGATCTTAGAAATGCACTTTCATTGGCTATGGTACTAGTGACATTGGAATACGGTTGTGGAATGAAGAAGATAGAAAAATCATCCAGAGTAGAGATGTGATCTTCAATGAAAAAGTCATGTACAAGGATCAGTTGTAGGAAAACAAGCAAGAAGAAGCCAAAAAAGAATACACACTGTTGGGGGACATCACAAATGAAAATGTCCCAAAGGCACCATTGCAGAATGTGCGTCAACAACAGTGTAATGACCCTGACCCAATCTGACCTGAATTTCTTCAATTTACTGCTCTTGTAATTTCGTCAAACAGTTGACGTGCAATGTGCTTGTTTGCTGATATGAGTTTTTTCAGTTTATGGATGATGCTTGAGATGAATGCTGAAGTGAGTTGATAGCTTGTAATAACCTCTACAATATCTAAACAAGGAACCAAATGCAATGCAACACCTTTTTTTTTGTATTTTCAAATGCATATAGATGAGAAACTACATAAGGGAATGCATCTACAGCCAATGGACAAATTGTAAAATACTTGGCATGAAACCTAGGGAGCTACTTATTTGATAATGCAAATGAATACAATATATCATGTAGATGACTCCAATTGAATGCTTCTTTATTAATTGCTCTACTACAAAGATGCTATGAAATATGCCAAGACTCTGGGCTTACAATGTGCAACATATAAATAGCTTAAGTCTGATATGAAAATGGCTACCAATGGCAGTGATGTTACATTAACAAAATGCTAATGCTAGACACCAAATAATGCAAGGAGAACCTGGTAGAAGTGGAGCCCAACCATGTAGATGAAGCAGCAAACAAAACCCAATGAATTGGAAGCTCGGTAAGCCCAAATCGAATTTATCTCCAAATCGCCCCTGTTCTGATCTAATATAGAAAATAAATAGTATGCACCATCTTTCACTCCTCTTAAGCAAGAAATATCATCAATAGACTCCCTCAAGAAGTCCCAGGTCAAGAAGTGAAATTGTTGCAATGGCAAGCTCCCACAAGCAAAATCGAACCTCTCAGAAGCTGGTAGCAGCGACTGAAAATGCATATATCAGAACTTATTATCAACTGATGATGATGTGAATTGATCCTCCAATGATGTAGATTCAAGCATGAGTTATCTCCAATACTCCTCCAAATCGTACCATGCATAATTGGTCCTTGGCCACTAATTTTTCTCAAGTGAAATAACTGAATTGCCACTTCCAACAATTGCAACCCTTCAGAGGGTATTTCACTTCCTCAGTTATGCTATCAATGGGAGTTTTCGTTTCCACAGACAAATGACTCCGCAGAAACCCTTGGCTCCACAAGATGCTCATCAAATAGATATGTCAACAACTGGATGATGAGAAGCAAGCCAACGACATCTATTTATTCTTTTTCCCCAAGGGGTTGGCCCCTTCTAAAAGCTTCCAAATAAGCAATATATTATTATAATATGTTTACACTTTATTATAATATAAAAATATAATTCATAAAGTGCAAATATAAAAATATAACACATTGTGTTATCCAACATCCAAGATATCCAAAGAAATAATTATCCAAGCATCCAATGTGCCAACCAACCCCTAGGTAACTGTCGAGAGGACCCTCTATCCATGCCCTATTAGCCTACGGGGGCCACTGATACGCTAACAACGTTGATATATAAATGTCTAATTGGAAGGGGACATTACAAACAAGAACCCAAACACCTGTTGTGAGAAGATTGACAAGAGTAAGTAGATCACCTGAACTGTTTTCTCCTTCATTCAATTATTTGTTAATTATTAACAGTGGTGAGCCAGAAACCTTTGAGAAAGTAGTGCAGGTTGATGCCAAGGAGAAGTGGGAGAAGGTTATGAATGAGGAGTTTGACTCTCTCAAGGAAAACCAAACATGGGATTTGGTTGAGCTTCCCAAGGGCAAGAGGGCATTACAAAACAAGTGGATTTACAAGTTGAAGGAGGATGGTGACAAAAGGAAGTACAAGGCCAGATTGGTGGTAAAAGGTTTTGCACAGAAGAAAGGTATAGACTTTGATGAAATCTTTTCTTCTGCTATTAAAATGAATATTAGGAGTGTTTTGATTTTAGTTGCAGCGAAAGATTTGCATCTAGAATAGTTGGATGTGAAGATTGCATTCCTTCATGGGGATTTGGAGGAGGAGATATACATGCAACAGCGACAAGGTTTTGAAGTCAATAGTAAGGAGAAGTTAGTGTGCAAACTGATGTAGAGCTTGTATGGCCTGAAACAAGCTCTAAGACAATGGTACCTTAAGTTTGATAGTTTTATGCTAGAACAAGGTTATTCTAGATGGCATTTTGATCATTGTGTGTAATTCAATAGATTTGATAATGGAAGCTATATTATTATACTTTTGTATGTAGATGACATGTTAGTGGCAAGGTCTAACATGTAGGATATAGATGCACTCAAAAGACAGTTGGGTGATTCTTTTGCTATGAAGGATCTTGGTGCTGCTAAGAAGATCCTTGGGATGAGGATATTTAGAGATAGAAAGAATCGGAGTTTGACACTGTCACAGACAAAGTACATCAATAATGTATTGGAGAGGTTTAGCATGTAGAATGCAAAACCTGTTGGAATTCCTTCGGTGGGCCACTTCAAATTGACAAAGGAGCAAAGTCCCAAGATAGAAGAAGAAATGAATCACATGAGCAAGATCCCTTACTCATCAGTGGTGGGCAGTTTGATGCATGCTATGGTGTGTATGGGGCTTAACATTGCACATGCAGTGGGAGTGGTGAGTAGATTCAAGAGCAATCCATCAAAAGAGCATTGACAAGAAATTAAGTGGATTTTTCGATATCTAAGAGGGACCACGGATTTAGTGTTGTGTTATGGTGGATCGGATGTTGTTCTACAGAGATATGTTGCTTCAGACATGGCAGGGGATATGGTAGGAGCACTACCAAGTATGTTTTTACTATGGGAGGTACAACGGTGAATTGGATCTCACGTCTATAGAAAGTGGGGGCACTTTCTACCACAAAGGCTGAGTATGTTGCAGCTACAGAAGCAAGCAAGGAGATGATATGGCTACAGAGACTGATAGAGTTGGGACACCAACAAGGAAAAATGATACTTTGCAGTGACAGTCAGAGTGCCATTCAGTTAGCAAAGAACTCGACATTTCACTCCAAGACGAAGCATATTCAGTTGAGGTATCACTTTATATGATCAGTGTTGGAGGAGCAACTAAAGCTGAAGAAGGTACATATGGATGAGAACGCTACAGATATGTTGACCAAGGCAATCACAAGAGTGAAGTTGAAATTTTGTTCAACTTCAATTGGTCTTCATGGATGAGGAGGATGTTAAGCACGAAATATACTGAGAGGGGGAGGTGAATCAATATATTATATATCTTTTTACTTAATCTGATTTCTTTTCTTTAACCACTTAATCACACATTCAAGATATGCCATAAAACTAAAACAATAATTTGCACCACATGAGAGAGAGACCAGATTTTTACGTGGAAACCCAAAGTGAAAAAAAACAACTGAGAACAATCTCAAGTATATGAATGAACACCAACTCAAAATACAAAGTTTGCAAGCACCAACTCGAAGGAGCACCAATCCCAATGCCGAGCACCAACACAACTATTTGTGAGCACCAACCCCTCTTGTGTATAAAACACAACTATCTCTCCATGTTGCTTACTCAACAAATGATAGAACTTTACAATATCCCCTGCTTTTCTCTCTTAAAAAACAAATACAAACCATGCACTCTCTTGCATATTACAAATGCTTCTCAAACCTTTATTTATAACTTTCCCAATGACCTTTGGCATTCACCCTTTGTGACCCTTCAAACCTCATGAAAAATAGAGCCAAACTTGCATGACCCTTCGTATCCTTGCATTTGAAAGTCATATGGTGACCCTTCATAAGCAAAAACATCCTTTCCTCTTTGTCTTTATTTTGGTGACTTTTCATATTCCTTAAAGTGTCCCTTCATGAAAAAATGCACCATACCTCTTTTGTCTTCACATGGTGACTCTTGGAATTCCTCAAGATAACTCTTCATGAAAAAATGCGTCCCATTTCTCTTTCATCTTTTACCCCATGACTCTTTGACTTCTCCATGGGCCCTCTTTTGACTTATATGCAACCAAAAATATATTCATTAATATTAAATAAATATTAACACAAATTAGCAAAAATATGAATATTAAAACCACCATTAAATGCAATGGGGCCTTTATCACCAATAACGCTAGACCTTTGACATCAATGACAATATTTTCAACAATCTCCCCCTTGGTCATTGATGGCAATCTCAAACTGAAACTGCCACATCCTGAAACCTGCACATACTGCCATCTGAAAAACATACAATAACTCCCCTTTACTGTAGCAAATTGTACCTGTTCTTTGTACCTATTTCTGCACATGTACCTATTATTCTCCCCCTTTGACATCAATGACAAAGGGCCTACTTGGAGCTAACACTTAGATATCCCTTAACTGATGCTGAACCTCAATGATAGAAATAAAAGAAATTACTCCCAACTTCTCTTGCAGATACTCAAATGTGTCTTTTGGTAGAGCCTTTGTGAAAATATATGCAATATGCTTTGTAGTATTGATATACTCCATCTTAACCTGTTGATTTGGAACTTGCTCTCTCAAGAAGTGATATCTAATGAGAATATGTTTTGTTCTTAAATGCATCACTGGATTTTTCGAAATATTAATAGCTTAGAAATAGATTCATCATAATTTACCTTGATATCTTCCAAAGTTTGCTTCATCCAAAGCACTTGAGTACAACACAATACCGCTGCAATATATTTTGCTTCAGCTGTAGAAAGTGATATTGAATTCTGCTTCTTGCTTAGCGATGATACTAAGCTATCACCAAGGAAGAAAACTCCTCCACTTGTACTTTTTCTGTCATCCAAGCACCTTGCCCAATCTGAATCTGTTTAAGCAACCAAAGTGAAATATTTATCTGTGGTATACCATAATCTGTAATTTAATGTCCCCTTGATATATCTGAATATTCTCTTCACCAACTGGACATGACTATCTTTTGGAGATGATTGATATCTTGCACCCATACCTACTGCATGCATGATATCTGGTCTCGATGTTGTCAAATATAAAATACTACCAATCATAGATCTATATAAAGATTGATTTGTAATAGGTGAATCTTCATCTTTACTCACCTTATTTCTTGTACACATTGGTGTGCCAACTGGTGCACAATCCTCAAAACCAAATTTATTTAACATTTTTTTGGCATATTTACTATGAGATATGAAAATTCCTTTATTTGACTGAAATATTTGCAATCCTAAGAAAAATGACAATTCTCCAAACATAGACATCTCAAAATTTTTGGCATATTATCAGAAAATTCTTTTGTCATCTTTTCAATATTTTCTCCAAAAATGATATCATCAACACATACCACAACAATCGATGCTCACCATCTGTTTTGATGTAGAGATTACTATCAACAAATCCTCTCTTGAAACCTTAATCCTGTAGGTATTTATCAAGTCTTGCATACCAAACTCTGGGAGCTTGTTTCAATCCATACAATGCTTTCTTCAATCTGCATACATGGTTATTGATATATGAGAGAATAAATCTCTCAGGTTGCTCAATGTAGACCTTTTTTTCTAGATTCCCATTCAGGAAGACAGATTTGACATCCATCTGAAACACTTTGAAATTTCTAACCACTGCATATGCAACAAACATTCTAATAGCCTCTAACCTTGCCACTGGTGCAAGAGTTTCTTCAACATCTATTCCCTGAATCTGAGAATATTCTTTACGTACTAATCTTGCTTTATTTCTGGTTACTTCTTTATTTTCATTCAATTTATTTCTATAAACCCATTTTGTTCCTATCACATTGTGATCTTTTGGTTTAGGCACTAATTCCTAAGTATCATTCTTTTCTATCTGATTTAATTCTTAATCCATAGCCTTAACCCATTGCTTATCATGTCTAGCTTCTGAAAAAAATTTAGGCTGAATTTTAGATAACAAAGATAAATTAACTTGTTCAGATTCACTTACCATCATTTTTTTGGTGCAAATTCTTTCATTTATGTCCCCGATAATGTCACTTTCATTATGATTTCTCTGAACATATTTGGATGAAGTTTTGGTGTCTTTTCTCATCTTTATCAGATTCTTCAAAATCTTCATCTTCAATGATTTCAGAAATATCTATTGGATCACTGATTCTTTGTGTTCCATCTTCTTCTATCCTGGCACTTGCGCTTTCAACAATTTTTTTGGTTATTTTGTTATAACATTTATAAGCTTTACTTTTGCAAGAATAACCAAGAAATATACCTTCATCTGCTCTGGATTCAAACTTATCAAGTTTTTCATCAATTCTCTTTATGAAACATCTGTTGCCGAAAATTCTAAAATAATCAACTGTTGCTAGTTTCTCTTTCCATAACTCATAGCCTTGTCACTATTGACTCTCAATAATGCTTTATTCTGAATATACACTTCTGTAGCAACTGCCTCTCTCCAATATTTATCTGCTATCATGGATTTATTTAGCATTGTCCTCGCCATCTCTTGAACTGTTTTATTTTTCCGTTCAACTACTCCATTTTGTTGTAGAGTTTTCGCTGTTGAATAATGTCTCTTTATTCCATGGTCTTCACAAAACTCAATAAATTGATCTGACATGAATTCTCCTCCTCGATTTGATCTTAAACACTTAATCTTCAAACTGGTTTCATTCTCAACTAATGCTTTAAATACTTTGAAATGTCTAAAAGCCTCTGATTTTTTCTTTAAAAACATTACCCAAATCATATGTGAAAAATCATCAATAAGCAACATGAAATATTTCTCACCTTGAGTACTTTGAATTCATAGGTCCACACAGATCAGTGTGAACAAGTTCTAGCATCTGAGTGGTCGAGTACTCTTTTGTTTTGAATGGCTTTCTACTCTACTTCCCATGTTGATAAGGTTCACAAAGCATGTCGGATGGCTTTGTAGTTTTTGAAAGATTTTTGACTGCTTGCTTCTTGCTAATGTTGACAAAATTGTCAAAATTTATGTGCCTCATTCTCCTGTGCCATAGCCAACTTTATTCAATTTGACAAAAACATCTTTGACCTTTGATGTCTGATAGCATATACAAATTATTTCATGTTCTCTGAGCATCTACAACTTTCTACATAAAACTTTAGTGTGTGTACCTGATCACACATTTGACTTACACTCAAAATATTATGCTTAAGACCTTCTACATATAAAATATTTTAAATTTTAGTTCTACCATTATCCAAACTTAGTGTATTTTTTTCAGCAATTCTTGCAGTAGTATTGTTTTCGAATTTTACTATGCCACCATTAATCTTCTTCAAAATTATGAACTTGCTCGTCTCCTGTCATGTACCTCGAACATCCACTGTCAATGAACCATGGCTTTTCTTCATTTATTGCATGCAACGCTGTTTTCACCAACATAAATTTTTCAAGTTGTTTCTTTTGCCATGAACCTGTCTGAACTTTTTTTTTGATAAATGGAGCCTTGAAACTTTGGTCCTTTTTGACTGAATCGAACACACTTCTACAATACCGAGTTATGTGTCCAAAATTGTTGCATTTGTAACATATTATGGACTCTTCATTAAACCCTGATAGAGTAGCAAAAGAGTTGACTTCTGCTTGACTCCGTATGAATTTTTTTCTCCTTATTTCTAAAATTGTTAACCCTTTTTTGACATTTTATTTTCTTATGACCAAGGCCTTCACGATAAACGGTCGAAGGCTCATGGTGCAGACTCGAGTAAACTCAACGACCCGCCGAGAAAGGAGCTTGAAGAGCCAGTAAAGGACAAAAAGATAGCCCGAGAGCCGAGTTGCAAGGAAAGAGACAAAAACCGTGAAAGCGTGACCACACACATATAATCCAAGCACAGAAGAAGACAAAATAGTCCAAGTGGCATAGGGAGCGTCAGTAGAAGAGTTATTACTGCGGGTGTAATAGTCCTTAAGAAATGGTCATCAAAGGGCACAAGCATTCAATGGCGCGCCCTGTTTTTCTTCGTTTGAGCATGGGTGAGTGGACAGTCGCGTAAGTTTCATAAAGAGGGGCGGCCTTGTCATTCAAACGACTAAGCAACCCATGCTTCTACAACGATATTTAATATGATTTAAACACCAAAGTCAAGACTGACGACTGCCACAACGTGGTTCCTTCAACGACTTCCTCTTCCCAATGTATTCAACGCAGCATGGGCCACTTGTTTTGAAAGGTGCCAAAGTCTTTTCTTTGATGCTATATATTGTAATCTCTCATTTTGTAAAAGGCATCTCTCATTTTGTAAGGCGAAGCCCTGCCCAAAAATTCACTTTTGATCAATAAGAATGTTTTTTACCTCTGACTGCTCATGCTTTTGAGTGTTTGTGTATCAATCCTGTGTTCAGTCATTTTTGCATGATGCTTTCACAAGTTTGACACCAACACACCTAGTGTAGCCAAAGCACCAGTTCTGCAAGTTAACAGAAAGTGCTACATATGGAACGCAGAGACAAAAAAGAGTAACTATCAGACAGTGTGTTTTCTACAACCCCTGTGGCAAGTTACATTCCCTGTGTCTTCATTAAGCCTCCCTTTTAAAGCTTCCTACAGTCTGGTCTGTTACCTCTGACTGCTCATGCTTTTGAGTGTTTGTGTATCAATCCTGTGTTCAGTCATTTTTGCATGATGCTTTCACAAGTTTGACACCAACACACCTAGTGTAGCCAAAGCACCAGTTCTGCAAGTTAACAGGAAGTGCTACATATGGAACGCAGAGACAAAAAAGAGTAACTATCAGACAGTGTGTTTTCTACAACTCCTGTGGCAAGTTACATTACCTGTGTCTTCATTAAGCCTCCCTTTTAAAGCTTCCTACAGTCTGGTCTTTTGTCAGATAAAGTGTATGTTTGCCCCCTTTCTGGTTTGGAGTGTGAATGACTGAGTAGATCAAAAAATCATTTTGGTGCATCACCACTTAGATTAGTTTCTGTTCTGGTTATTCTTTCTCTCTTTTCACCCCCCCAATATTAGCAATAGTAGCAAAAAACAACAAAAATGCATCAAAGGGAGCTAGCCCTTATCTAGAGATTCTCCCCTCAGTTTTGCCAAACTCACAACAAGAGGGGAGTCTCCATTGTGCCGCGTGGAAGACAGGAGCTCAGCGTTTTGTCAAAGTTGCAATCCACAGCGTCAACAGATTTTGGCACATCTGATGGGACAAAAATTTAATGCTTAGAAAAGTTCCAAGATTGATGCTGGTCCTGTTACAGCAAGAATGAACCACTAATTCAGCATCTGGGGACTCCATTTTGAAGAACATCAATCTTTGGTCAAAGATCAGCCTGACATCCTATGCCTAAGGTCACCACACGATCTGCTGCCAAGGGTGCCCCTTTTGAATTCGTTGAACTACCTTTAAACTCAGCAAGGCGACTGAGATTTGCAAGAACTCATCCCTATACAGCAAGTCATTTTTCAGACCTGCTATAAAATATACTTACGTAAAAAGACCTCGACAGAATTCTGTTATCACCATGGCTTTACCTTTTGTGGCCTTTCATGGTCAGAGCCCTTTAAACCTTCTGCATTATGACCCAATCCCAGGGACAGCCCTTAAGAGTGTTCCTCCTTTTAATGGGGAGGGGCCTATTACTGCTATTGAGCACATCAGAAATATTGCTAATCTCTGTAATATTCACAATGTCACTGAAGAGAACATTGCTATTAGGTTGCTGGCATTGTCTTTTAAGAGTAAGGTTCTGGACTGGTATGGGACTTTGCCTATGAATTCAGTTAGTACATGGAACAAATTAGGCACTCTCCTAACAAACAAATTCGGGGAGAAAAGTGATCACCTCTCTCTTGCTGAGCAACTACTATGAAAAGGGCTCCACACGAATTCATGCAGGATTTTAATACCTAGTTTCAAAAGATATGGGATAGAATCCCCATTTTGGTAAGGCCGACCCCAAGCTATGCCTTCCTTTATATTTATACGCTTTGAACAATGACATTGCTGTCATGATACAGTCCATGGGAGGACAAGTGTTGCTCGCTGCCTATGAAATAGCCATAGCCGCTGAAAATTGCCTCGTGCAAGAGAGAAAGATAGCCCCTAGACCTCACATGCCGCTCTTTCCTGAATTACCACCTCTAGTCCAGACTGCTGCACCCACCTTAGCTCTTCTGCCTGGCATAGAAAAGTCGACTACTACTTCACCCAATGACCTCCATGAAGTTAAGAGCTTGCTGCAAAACGTGACCAACGAACTAGTGGCTCTCAACAAACAAGCTCAAAACTACTGGCCAAATCAAGGATACCAGTAATTCGGACAAGCAAATAGACTCCCTTTTCAGAATTATAATCAAGGACATGGTCAATTTGCACAGGCTAGACCATACCAAGGGTATAATCCAGATGCTCCATCGTCCAAAGCCCTTGTGCCCGCTCAAAATAATCTGGTACAGGAGCAGCTAAATTGCTCACCCCTGGGATATGGCCAAGATTAGGCTACTTATACAAATGAGACGCCGAGTCAATATATGAATCCACAAGACAATCAGGCTGCCCAATTCCCAAGCTTTGAGATGTCAGTACAACCCGGCATGGGTAGCTGTCAGGTTTAGCTTGATTCTACTCTCATGAATCACATGGAAGGTGAATTTTGCACAATCAACTATGTGGGCAGTATGAAAAATCAAGGTGATTATGTTGCAGCCAACACAAGTTCCAAAAGAAGAGCTATGGAGGACGCTCAGGCAGCTGCCCAAACGTTTGCAGCATCTTCTTCATCACATGTGAACCAAAAATTTCCAAATTTTAAGCCACCAGTTACATCCTCAACTCCTCGGCCTTCGCTTCAGGTTGTAAGCACCCCCAAAGAAAATTTGAAAGGAAGCAACCCTTAGATCAATGTAGTAGACCAGATGAAGAAGCTACACATGAATATCTCTTTGTGGGATTCATTGGCAATGCCGAGACAAAATGACATACTCCAAAAGGAGTTGCACGAGCTATATGAACCAACTGTCCCAACAAAAGCCGATAACGTTTTAATCATGAATGGGCACCCCTCCACAACAGACCAGGTAAAGAAAGAAGAAAAGGTTCCCCCTTTCTATCTATCCTTGGTCATAGGAGATTTCTTGGTGCACAATTGCATTATTGACAGTGGGGCAAGCACCTCAGTAATGCCAAAATGTATAGCGGATAAACTGGGACTCGAATATGAACAAATGACCAAGGGAGTGTTGCAGCTAGATGGATCACTAGCTAAGACAGTAGGAGTGATGAGAGTCTTGAACTTCACGCTGCACACTTGCCCGACTTTTTTAATTCCCCATGACGTGGTAGCGGCGGATGTTCCTCCCTACTTTGTTGTTTGCTTGTCTAGGGATTTCACGTCCAAAATATGCGGGTCCCTAGCAACAAACTGGTTTTACATGGTTTTTAGAACCAAATATGGGACTAAGGTCAAGATTGAGTCGGAGCCAATCCATAGAGATCATTTGGAGCCGTACTCACTCAAAGTGGCGAATGTCAGTTATGCCATTATTGATGAAGAAGAATTCTATGTGGATCAATCTCCGCCCTCTGCCTTTGAAGGAGTTGCTGACCTGTTCTTAGACGAATGGGGAAGTGACAACTTTGAACATGACCCATACAAGTTCATAGAATAGGCAAGTCTTGGAATTTATTGCATACATGAAGAGGGTACTCTCATGCCAAATTTGATGAAGACAAGCCAAGAGAGCTCAGGGTTATGGCAACTCTTCTTTGATGGCTCAAGAAGCAAATTAGGAGTTGGTGGTGGAGTAGTGTTAATTTCCCCCTCACAGGAGAAATACTTCTCGACTTTTAGGGTCCAATTTTCTTGCACGTGCAATGTTACAGAATGAGTCCCTCATTCATGGTTTGGAGTGGACAAGAAAAAGAGGAATAAGAGAGCTACAGGTTTTTGGGGACAATGAGTTGATTGTAAATCAGGTGAGAGGTCAAAATCTGACCAAGAATTCTTTGCTTTAAGTCTTACAAGCACAGGGTATGGAACTTAGTGGAGAGTTTCCTTGCTTCAATGTTATTTCCATTCCAAGAGAGCAGAATATGCAAGCTGACAGACTAGCAACAGTTGGTGCTCAATTTGACATCCCCAAGGAGATAGGCTGAGACAACAGTGCACACCATTTAAGTGGTAATCAAACCCTCCGTACCTGATAACATTACCAATTGGCAGGTGTTTGACAACGATCAACAGATAACGTTCTTCTTACAAGAGGAGGCTGAATTTGCCTCTAAAAACCAAGCCAAGCTATAGCAACAATATGGCAGCCAGATTGTTCAGCTGAAAAACAACAAACTTCCCAAAGGCTTGGTCACTTTCGAAAGTATTTTCAACGAGGATGACCAATTGAAAAATGACAAAGCAAGCATCACAACGAAGAAAAAAACTACGAAAAAGTTGAAATATTCAAGAACAGGCTGCTTGCACTTGGGAAGGTATGTACAGATCATGAAAAGTAGGCTTTCATCTTGTTGTGCCAAGAATTTGCCGATGTCTTCGCTTGGGAGTATACCATTGAGCTGGAGGAAGGCGCCAAGTCCATCAAACAAAAACAAACGCCTATCAACCCAAAGATTGAGCCTCTCATGTGAAAGGAGCTCACCAAGTTGATTGAGTCCAGAATCATATTTTCGATCACACACTCTTCTTGGCTGGCCAACCTTGTCCCTGTCCGAAAAAAGAATGAGGAGATCAGATTATGTGTAGATTTCAGAGACCTCAATAGAGTCTCGTTGAAAGACCACTATCATCTTCCAAGTATGGAGCAAATCCTCCAAATGGTGACAGGGAATTAACGTTTCTCCCTTCTGGATGGGTATTCAGGGTACAATCAGAGTTTAGTGCAAAATTGTGATCAATACAAGACAACCTTCACTACCAAATAGAGAACGTTTGCTTACCAGAAAATGCCATTTGGATTGTCCAATGCTGGGGCCACTTTTCAACGAGCCATTGACATGGCTTTCCAAGGCCTGATAAATAATGTTGTATTGGTCTATCTTGATGATGTGATAGTATTTTCTAAGGAAGCAGGCCAACATCTGAAACACCTTAGGCAAATCTTTGAGAGGTGTTGAGAGTTTGGTATCTCTCTTAGCCCAAAAAAATGCGTGTTTGCTGTCCATTAAGGTAAACTCCTTGGCCATGTTGTTTCGAAAGAGGGCTTGACCATTGATCCAGAAAGAGTTCACGCCATCCTAGCGCTGCCCTTGCCTAAGCATAAGAAAGGTCTACAAAGTTTCTTTGGCAAAATAAATTTCATCAAGAGATTTATCCCAAATTTTGCCGAGATAGTCAAGCCACTGACCTCCATGCTGAAGAAACATGAAAAATTCGCATGCAAAGCACAAAGGAAGGATAGTTTTGAAGGGATCAAGCAGGGTATCGCTCAGGCTCCTACCTTGATCAGTCTTGACTTCACCAAGGATTTCAACCTCTACACCTTCGAAAATGAAGAGGTAATCTCCACCATGCTTACCCAAGCAAATGACGAGAACCTTGAACAGCCACTTGCGTTTTTAGCCAAGATCTAGAAGGCTTTGAGATCAGGTATACATATGTAGAGAAGCAAGTCCTTGCAGTCATACGAAGCTTGAAGAAATTTAGACATATGTTGTCTAACAACAGGGTTCATCCCATGGTGCCACATCCCAACGTCAAAGATTTCTTGATCAGCCTTGATCTAAATGAAAAGAGAGCGAGATGGATCACCAAAGTAATCGAATATGATGTGGACATCAAAACCACCAAGCTGGTAAAAGAAAAAGGCCTGTGTGAACACTTTGCTGCAGACCTTAAACAATAGAAAGAGGACATTTTGCTAATCCATGATGAAGCTACAGCAGAAGAACAAACAGTCATGAAGGATTGGGCATCAGACATGAAACGTTTCCTTCTCACTGGTGAGTGCCTACAGAGCCTTGATAGGACCAAGAGGAGATATTTCAGACTCCAATCTCTCACTTATGTCTTGATTGACGGGGTGCTATTCAGAAGAGATTTTTCGAGATTACTCTTGAGGTGCATAGACCTAGGTCAAGTCGACAGGGTGTTGTCCGAGTTCCATGATAGGCCAGTTGGTGGTCACTTTGCTCCTAAGCCTACAGCTGCAAGGATTATGAGAGCTGGTTACTTCTGGCCCATTCTATTCAGAGACACCCATGCCTGGATACGAAAGTGCCAAAAGTGTGCTCTCTTTGATGGGAAACAAC
The DNA here is from genome assembly GCA_037957365.1 of Torreya grandis. Lineage (NCBI taxonomy): Eukaryota > Viridiplantae > Streptophyta > Pinopsida > Cupressales > Taxaceae > Torreya > Torreya grandis. The sequence continues at coordinate 5,702,380 of JARHVA010000339.1, forward strand.
GACTGGCTGCAATGCCTCTACAACCTATTCAAGTAGAACAACCATTCATGCAATGGGGCCTAGACTTCATAGGGATGATCAACCCTCCCTCCAGTGCTGGCCACAAATGGGTCTTGACCACTACAGACTACTTCAAGAGATGGGTAGAAGCTGTTGCTTTGAAAGAGGCCAACGAAAGTGCAGTCTTGGATTTTTATGAAGACTTGGTGACAAGGTTTGGAGTCCTAGCTACCATCATCTCAGATAATGCTTTAGCTTTCTTGAGAACCAAAATGAGCGAGTGGGCGTTGGGATACGACATCTACCTCAACACTTCTTCCAAGTACTACCCACAAGGGAATGGGCTACCTGAGTCCACCAACAAAAATTTGATCAGAATTATCAGGACAATAGAGGAGAATCAGAGAACTTGGCATGCCAAGTTGAAAACAACCCTGTGGGCAGATAGGGTCACTCCAAAGAGGGCAGTTGGCAATTCACCATACACACTCGTGCATGGAAGGGAAGCTAGACTTCCTATTTCACTTGAATTGCCAGCTTTGGATCTCGCTCACCAACTGCAATTAGAAGAAGGCAACAGCATGGAGGTTACGCTGTGTGAATTGATAGAACTTCAGGAAACAAAAGACCAAGCCATGGTTTCTATGACCAGCCGTAGGCAGCAAACGAGGAAGCACTTTGACAAGAAATCCTCATCAAAAGGTCTCTGAAGACGACATCGTCTTAAAGTGGGATGAGGGCCGAGCTAGCCTGAAAAACACACAAAGTTCGACGCCCTATGGAGTGGTCCGTATATCATCACTTAGTGCAAGCAGCACAATGCATTCCAACTCTCCAGATTGGATGGTGAAGAACTGCATATCCTAGTTAATGGGATATACCTTAAACACTGTCACTGAGTCTTCTCTCATCATGTATATATTTCCTTGTTTTTTCCCTGTTTTTCCTAAGTGCTCTTGCGCATGTTCGTCATTTTTTTTTAGCCTTGTGTGTATTTTGTTTACCGTTTGGGGTGAAGGCTTCATGATTGATTCTTGGATCTTTCGAGGTTATTGTCAACCTTTTGGGCTGTGTTTTGACTCTGTGCCCAACAGACTTGCAAGTCATTGGTTTCTTAAGCATGGCAGGCATGCTTCCTCTGGGAATCGCCAAATTTGTTGACCATTTTGGTCCCGTAGGCCAAAAGTCGGTCTCCTTTACTTGCTGTTTTGAACCGTCAGTCTTGGATTTATCCACCTTCTGCAAATGCTCAATTTCCCTTTGAAATAAGTCTTGTTCTTATAAAGAATTGATAGATCTAAGACCTGTAGGTTTCAGTTCAATATGGAGCTTATTTCGCTTTGAACAAATGCCTTGGACAAGCCTTTTGGCAAGGGAATGTTATAGCAAGAGGGGAGTCTCCATTGTGCCGTGTGGAAGATAGGAGCTCAGCCTCCTGTCAAGGGTGCAATCCACAACATCAACATATATGACTTTCCATGTTAAACAATGTGATGCAAGGGCATCCAAGAGCGAAAATCAATCTTGCGTCAACCAAAAAAAATGTAGGGAAATGTTCGTGTAGACAAGTTAGTGCGTTTGTAGTTTTGGCATGGTAGAAGTTGATCCATAAGGATCCATGGGAAACATCGGTACTTAAACAATTCCCAGACATCAATAACTCCATTGGATTCCATGGAAAAGTTGTAAACAATGAGACAAATGAAAGTTGATAAGTGGAAGCTTGTGCATTACTAGTTCTAAGAAAGATATTATCTACTACATCAGATTCAAAACAGTAGAATACTTCATAAAAAGTCAATTGTGATTGCACATTTGGATTCCTCTCAAAAAGTCATACGCTTTCTATAAATACTATCTGACTTCAAGTTTGTACGCATAAGTTATGGCCTTTGGAAATTAGACGATTTTTTAGAATGACAAAACCACTGGTTGACATTAAGGGTTTGTTTTGCCACCTTAAGCTATGGTTTTGTAAATGTAGAGGTAGTTATGCAAACTTTAGGGTAGTTTCGTAAACACCAAGGAAATTTCACAATCCCCACTCTACATTAAATAGTGATTTTGTCTGCGTAAGTTACAAAAGTAAAGTAAAAGCTTAGAATGATAGAGTTCCTCATCTTCGGCATTTTCAAGAGCTTTTTGCCTTTGAAGGGGCATCTTCAGGAGGCATACAAAGGTTATTTTTCAAAGGGAGAGGGATCTCTAGGAAAGGAGCTCTTAGAGGGAAGAAGGTAAAGTAGAGGAGTTGTCAAGGGATTATAAAAAATAATTAACTTTTAAGGGGCACCTTCAGGAGGCATACAAAGGTTGTTTTTGAATGGGAAAAGGATCTCTTGGAAAAGAGCTATCAAAGGGATGAAGGCAAAGTAGAGGAGTTCTCAAGGGATTATAATAAGATATATGGGGAGGGCCAAAAAAACTCCCCATATAGAGGAGGGGTGCCCGGCCAGATATCTATAGATGGGGTTGGCCAAAAAGAACTCTATATAGAGGTTGGGGTCGAGGAGGTGAGTCCCCCTATCTATATGGCAAGGGCAGCTATATATAGTCGACACCCTATCCCTATCTAGATTATGGCGAGGGGAGAGCACCCTTAGATATGGCGACAGGCCCAAAAACTATAGAGACTCTATCTAGGCTCAGGATGATGGGCATATATAGGGGCCCTCGATCGATGAAAGGTTATTGGTCTAGTCAGTTGAGTCTAGCCCTAGTTATATAGAAAGGGTTGACCAAATGCATGCCGATTGATTGAAGTGATTGTTGGATGCTGCAGTTGCTTGCAGTTAGGACTATATATCTCAATTGTTAGATGCAAGTATCTCTCGTTGCTTGCCCGAATATCAATTATTCGCTGAGAGATAAGATAAATATAAATACACACACACACACACACACACATATATATAGGGGTGGGGGAGGGGGTGCCAAATATATATATATGGGGGTGGAGCCCCACCCCCCATCTATAAATAGATAGGGTCCAAGTGCATGAATACAGTCGTAACACTAATACATCTAGATATAAATAATAGACTATCCTTCTATTCCATAGTTTTGTTCCATTTGGTGGTGCCAATGGTAGTACCAAGTGTTCAATCAATCCCATCAATGTCAATGTTCAATTCAATGCCAACCAGGTAGGTTAGTTCAGTTTGTAGTTGGTTCAATCAATGGTGATTCTAGTCAGCATATTCCACTTTACCATTCTAACGACTCAAACCTTTTCTCTCTCCCTCCCCAAATATAGATATATCTTAGCATCAGAAATTAGTTCATTCTATATATAATGCTTTGGCTGCCTCCTCCTAGGTGGGGTGATTCTTCTCTATATGGAGGCAGTGGTGAAATCTAGAGTAGAGTAGAGGGATTCTAGTGAGTTGGTGGAATAAAGGTGGGGTGCCTCACCCTCATATATTAAGATTGGTGATATTGGTAGTGGGAGGCCCCCCTTCTCTATGTGGGAGACAATTAAACTCTATATGGCCTCCCTCTCTATATATAAAGGATATGACCATCTAACACAAGTTGGGATGATTGGAGGTGGGATGCCCCCTCCCTCCGCTCCCCTCTCCCCCTCTCTCTATATGCGGATCCAATTAAACTCTATATGGCCTCTATCTATATCGATATGGGGATATGGCCACCTAACACAAGTTGGGATGATTGCCATCCTTCCATCACAAGTTGGGATTCTAGTGCTCAAATAGGCGGGTCAAGCAGGATGGTTTAGATTAAAATAGATGGTTGATGGTTCGATTGCCATTGGAAGAACAAGAGAGAGAACAAAAAGCGAAAAGGTTGTAGAAGACTAGTTTTATGCTCATAAGAAGAGCTCACTATAAGAGCAACAACAAGGTTGTATATATTGTGATGAGGACAATACTTGAGATGACTTATGCATAGTCTAAGAATTTCTTTCCTATTTTTTCTAAGAGGAGATTGAAAAGGGTTAGAACCCAAATTGCAAGCAATAACATTTGAGTTACTGTGAAGTTAGGATTAACAGATGAAGTTAATTATTTGTGGAGATGTTTGAGGCATCTTACTTTTTTTAGTTTCTTGTAACCTTGCGATGAATGTTGAGTTGTTATTATGTTCTCTCCAACTTTGAATGTCTCTATAGTATTGGAATACTTTGATGTCTATGATATCAGTTGAATTAGTTTTGCAACTAAAGTGACTTGAGTACAGGTTGTAACCTCAAGGCTCTCCTTTATTGGACCCCCTATCCTTGATTGCATCATTTGGTATAAAAGTAAGAGTCTCCTGCAAGTGTGTTCAAAAAGTGCAAAGACATTTTCTAGCAGAAAGTGTTGGGAAGAAGGTATTACAGTGAATGTCCTCCACTGTAAATAAAGTGGGTAGAGGGCAAGAAAGAGAGTTGAGTGTTTTCCATAATTTATAGGTGGATAGAGAACTAAAGATACATCCTCTATGGAGAGGGTATTGGGTAGAGGATAAAAAGTAGTTATGCATAGAAAGGTTCAGAGGAGCGAGCTGGATGAAGACAAGTGCTATGAAGAAAGAGAGAAAATATGGTCAAGAACCACAAGTTGTAAAACTTTAAACAATGGAAGAGATGTTGAGAACCCTACATGCAAAGTTGGGTTCCTTGCAAACAAGTCCAATAAGGAAAGATAATAGGTTTGTTTACAAAAAGAGGCCCATGGAACTAAGAGGAGAAAATCCCATAAAAGAAGAGCTACCAACGGAGCTCATAGTGAAAGAAGGTCAACCCAATAGCAATACCCTTTTGTTTTCAGGTAAAGAGAGCCCGAAAGAGATATCAAGATGGATAGTGGAGCTGGAGTATTGTTTTGAAGATAAAGTGTTGAAGACCCCAAGAGAGTAGAAATTGCAAGCACTACGATGTGTGGTGGTGCAACTGTGTTAGAGAGGCCCCCAAGAGAGGAGACAAGATAAAGGAAACAAAAAGTGAAAAAATTGGGAACATATTGTTTCTAAGTGTCAAGCTAGGATAAATGACGAGATATGGTGCAAACCAAAATATTGCAAATTGCATTGATCACATGAATGTGAGAAGAACCTCCTACAACAGATTTAATCAAAATATGCGAAAATAAAATAACTCTTACCAATAACAGAAACACAGAAAGCTTATATTGATTGCAGGCCACTTCGAGGGGGCAACCTCCTTTGAGCAAGCTCAATACAATAAATTCGTGGATGCCTTCATTGGGGCTCAACACTTATTTATATACTAACTCTATTCTAACAACTACTACTTCCTTTGTATGTGGGACAATTCAAATAAGCTCTAAGGGATGACTTACAAAGCATATGCGTCCATAGCAATTATTACACTAATACTGCAAAGAGAAGGGTAAGGCACGGGTTCCTAACATCCCCTCCCTCTTAAAAAAAGCTTTGCCCTCAAAGCTTTAGATGTGGGAATTGTTGTTGAATCTGGAAGAGTGGTTCCCATGTTGCATCTTCTGGTTGCATGCTGTGCCATTGGATTAAGACCTCTATGATGGAGCGGGATCGAAGTTGGCGGGTGCGCCTGTCTAGGATTGCTTCTGGCTCGAGAAGGATGGAGCCTTTATTATCAAGTGCTGGTAAAACTGTCTGCACTCGGATGTTGGATCCAAGAACCTGTTTCAAACAAGAGACATGAAAGACGAGATGAACTTGGGAGGAAGGTGGAAGCTCTAACTTGTAAGCAACTGACCCAATCTTCTGGAGAACCTTATATGGCCCATAAAACTTTGGAGCAAGCTTTTGGCGCCCTTTTAGTTTTAGTGATGATTGCTTGTATGGCTGCAGACGAAGAAAGACCATATCACCAGGTTGAAAGGTACGCTCAGAGCGGTGCTGATCAGCCTGCTGCTTCATTCGGTTCTGTGCCATGTGGAGATTGTCCCGCAAGGTGCGGAGAATCTGATCCCCGTTTCGGAGAGTAGTGTCAACTGCCTAAACTGGTGAGCTGCCAGGCTTATATGGAAGAAGTGGTGGCGGTGCTTGACCATAAACTGCTTCATAGGGAGTCATTTTGTTGGAAGTGTGGTATGAAGTATTGTACCACCATTTAGCTAGGGGAAGCCACTTGGCCCATTGATGTTGTTCTGAAGCAAAGCAACAAAGGAAGGTCTCCAAGCATTTGTTGACTATTTATGTCTGGCCATCTGTTTGTGGGTGGTACCTAGAGCTCATTCTCAACTGTGTGCTTGTGCGACGAAATAGTTCCGTCCAAAAATGGCTAGTGAAAGTGGCATCACGATCTGAGACAATTGAAGAAGGAATGCCATGAAGACTGAAGATCTGATCCAAAAAAACCTGTGCGACTGTGGAGGTTGTGTATGTGTAGCTGAGTGCACAAAAATGACTATATTTGGAGAGGCGATCGACTACGACTAGGATCACTGTCTTTCCCCCAGATTTAGGGAGGCCCTCAATGAAATCCATGGAAATATCTGTCCAGATCCTAGTAGGAATGGGCAAGGGCTCGAGCAAACTGGGAGTCAATGTGGTTTCACCTTTGTGTTGTTGGCAAGCATCACATTCGGCCACCATCTGTTTAATTTCGGCTTTCATGCCTTTCCAAAAGAAGTGTCGACGTGCCCGCTCATAGGTTTTGAGAAATCCTGAGTGCCCTGCTGAGGGGGAAGCATGGATTTCATAGAAGACAGCCTGATGCAGGCCTGGACTTTGGGGAAGCACCAGATGACCCTTGTATCGTAGAGAAGCACCGTTCCATGAATAATGCAGTACTGCAGAGGGGTTAGTGGCCAATTGATGAATGAGGTGGCATAAGGAGGGATCATTTGCATACCCTTGTTGGACAGATTCCAACCATTTCGGAATGGGCATGGAGATGGCACATAGGGAAGGCTGGTCCTCGAAGGTTCTTGAGAGAGCATCAGCCACAACAAAGTCTTTTCCCTTCTTATAGGTGATCTCATAATCATAACCCATGAGTTTGCTGACCCACTTCTGCTAAGCTTGGGATGAGACCCGCTGTTCCAAGAAATATTACAAACTCTGATGATCAGTTTTGATGTCAAAATGGTTTCTCAGTAAGTAGGGTCTCCATTTTTGCACTACATGTAAAATTGCCATCATTTCCTTTTCATATGTAGACAAAGCTAAATTGCGGCCAGAAAGGGCTTTGCTAGTGAAGGCAATTGGTCGGCCCTTTTGGAGAAGAACAACACCCAAGCCGATGCCACTGGCATCACTTTCGATGGTGAAAGTTTTGGTGAAGTCTGGCAGTGCCAAAACTGGTGTGCTACACATACCCTGTTTGAGTTGGACGAATACTTGATCAACAGTTGCACCCCAGGTGAAAGCATCATTCTTCAATAAGGAAGTCAAAGGAGCTGCGATCTTTCCATAATCTTTGACGAACTTGCGATAGTAACCTGTCAGGCCTAAGAAACCACAAAGGCTCTTGAGGGTGGTTGGTTGAGGCCAATTCTGCATAGCACTGATTTTTTCTGGGTCCACGCGAACCCCATTGGCTGAAACAATGTGCCCCAGATAGTCGATTTCCTCTTGATCGAATGAACACTTGGATTGCTTGGCACATAATTGATTGTCTGCTAACAATTGTAATGCCCTGTCAATATGTTGTAGATGCGCGGTCCATGTACGGCTGTAGATCAAAATGTCATCAAAGAAAACTAAAATAAATTGACGGAGAAAAGGTCGAAATATTTTATTCATGAGTGCTTGAAAAGTGGAAGGGGCATTTGTAAGGCCAAATGGCATGACAAGGAACTCATAGTGACCTTCATGCGTACAGAAGGCTGTCTTGGGAATGTCATCAGGATGCAATCGAATTTGATGATAGCCAGAACGCAGATCCAACTTGGAGAAGAATTTGGCCCCATGGAGCTCATCAAGAAGCTCATCGATGACAAGAATTGGGAATTTATCCTTGATAGTGAGGTGGTTAAGGGCTCGAAAGTCAATGCAAAGGCGCCACGACCCATCTTTTTTGTGGACAAGAAGCACTAGGGAGGAATATGCGGTGGTGCTGGGGCGAATAACTCCGGACTTGAGGAGTTCCCAGAATAAGTTCTCAATTTCAGTCTTTTGCAGATGGGGGTAACAGTATGGCCGGATGTTGGGTGGGATGCTTCCTGGAAGGAGAGGAATGCGGTGATCTTCAAGGCGTGAAGGGGGCAAACCTACAGGTTCTAAAAAAATGGTTGCATGCTTGTTGAGTATGGCTTGTAAATCTGTAGGGTGGTTAGTAGCAGCGGGGGGCTGGAGTTGAATGGAATGCATCTGTGCAATGACCCCATGTGAGCCTTTCTTCAAAAGTTTTTCCATGCGATGAGAACTGATGATGCTAGCAGATCCTGGTAATAACCCTTTTAAGGTGTGCTTCTGACCATTATCTGTGAACTGCATCCAAAGCTCAGAGAAGTCCCATAAAATAGGTCCTAATGTGCGAAGCCACTGTGCCCCTAAAACCACATCACACCCTCCTAAAGGTAGGGCAAACATATCAGAGCGACAATTATAATCGCCGATTGCAATACGCACATTTCGACACTTCCCTTTACATGGCAATGTGCCCCCATTAGCAATCATCACTTCAAAGCTAGAACAAGGGTATATAAAGCAGTCTGCCGCCTTAGCAATGCGAGGATCGATGAAATTGTGAGTACTACCCGAGTCAATGAGGATTGTGAGAGGGATCTTTTTGAAGCACCCTTTGACCTTCATAGTTTGGGGAGTGGTGACACCTGCTAGTGCATGCACTGAGATCTCAAGTTGAGTCTCTTGAACCGCTGGGTCCTCTTCAGTGCCGGGTTCTTCTTGAGCATCTTGAAATTCTGGAATATCAGGTTCGTTGTCCTGCTCTGGTGGTGACTCCACATCTAGCAAGTAAAGTTTTTGTTGGATGCACTTGTGACCCTTAACCCATTTGTCATCACAGTTGTAACATAATCCTTTCTCTTTGCGAGCCCACATCTTTGCCTCAGTCAGGCGCTTGATTGGTGTGGTTATAGTTGTCCGCTGATTCACTATGTTCTTTCCTGGTAAAAAGGTGGGAGGTCGACGCTGTGTGGAGAGTTTATCTTCTGCTAACTTAGCCAAACCCAAAGCGTCCATCATATTTTCAGGTCAAAACATGTTTACCTCCGAGCGGATTGGCTCTGAGGCCACTACCAAATCAACTTTTGAAGAAGTCATCTGACAATCCTTCATTGTGATTAGCGAGTTTTTCAAATTCAATCTGATATTCACGAACAGTACCTGTTTGACGGAGTTTGGTGAGAGCTCCTGTGAAATCCTCGAATGCTGAAGGACCAAACCTGTCCAGAATTAAGGATGCAAAATTTGACCAATCGGGTTCATCATTTGTCTTGAGATACCAACGGTACCACTGAAGTGCTTCTTGTTCCAGATGAAAGGAAGCAATTGGGACTTTGTTTTCAGAATAAGTACTGTGGAGGTTGAAAAATTGTTCAGCTCGATATATTCATCCTGTAGGATCTGTACCATTGAACCGTGGAAAGTCTAGCTTAGGTCCACGTGAGAAGTTGGAAGCAAAGGAGCGATGCTCTGAAGAAGACTCCTCCTGCACTCTGTTGAGCAAGATGCTATTCTGTTGATTCAAGCCACGCATCATATCGGTTAACTCTGTAACCTGAGATTTCAATGTGGCGATTTCTTCCTCCATGATTTTGTGCCTGCACGAGTGGTGACCATAACCAGTTGTTATTTGGACTTTTTTTTTATTGTTGCTTCAAAAATGGATTGTCTGCAACTGTGTAGTTGAAAATATCCTCAACTGTGGATATCTTGTTGTTTGTTCTCTGAACCTGATAAGTTGGATATGGACCCCAAGTTTGTTTGGCTGGCTAAAGGATTTTTTTTAAAAATTCTCTCTGGCCACCAAGGCTGTCTGATTGAGTACCGCTCTCCAGAAATTTTTGACCGCGGGTTTACCCCTTAACGACAAATTTTGGTTTACCTCATGGGTGGGAACTAGTCTATCAGGATGGGGCCATTGCCCTTTTCGTTGGCAGGTCCTCTCAATGGGCCAGCTACTTCGGGGTTCCTGTGGTACTCCTCACAATGAGTTTTAAGGCTTATGCCCAAGCACTTCCCATAGTTAAGCGAATAGGTATTTACCCAATCCGAAATGACGGAACCTGCAATGAAAAAAAATTCTTCCCAGAAATGACGCAACTCCTAGAAAGCCCTACTTCGAAAAAAGAAGTGCTCCAAATCTACCCACAAAGCCAAGAAAGCGCTCTGATACCAAATGAGAAGAACCTCCTATAGCAGATTATCTCCTACAACATATTTAATCAAAATATGCGAAAATAAAATAACTCTTACCAATAATAGAAGCACAGAAAGTTTATATTGATCGCAGGCCACTTCGAGGGGGCAACCTCCTTTGAGCAAGCTCAATACAATATATTCGTGGATGCCTTCATTGGGCCTCAACACTTACTTATATACTAACTCTATTCTAACAACTACTACTTCCCTTGTATGTGGGACAATTCAAATAAGCTCTAAGGGACGACTTACAAAGCATATGCGTCCATAGCAATTATTACACTAATATTGCAAAGAGAAGGGTAAGGCACGAGTTCCTAACGGAATCAGAGATTACATTATTAAATAGCCAAAGTTGTGACTATTCATTTCATATTCTTTGTACATGGATGTGATAACCTTGAATACTCATATTGCTCTTGCTCAATTTTGGAATTTACGTCTAGCGATAGTTGCAAATGGGTAATGGTGGGAATAGGAAAATGCGTTTTTTCCTTACTTCTCTCTAGCAGTTTATAGGGACTAAGCCACAAATGTCGTTGTTACAGCTATATTAGGCTATAAGTGCAGTAGTTTGATCGTGACGACTTAGCTCGTAAATGCAAACTAGAGGCACTGTTGAAACCGAATGTTGTGTTTTTGTTGTTTGTTGTTTGTTTATACAGTTTGATTTGTTTTCAAATTTTGCTTAATTATGGAAAGATGAATTAATTTGGTTTGCAATTTCACTTATTTTGTTTTTAATAAGTCAAAAAAATGAACAAAAATGCATGTTTCTCCATTCAAATATTATGCTTTTATTGAGAAATAAAAAGCAAATAAAATTGACTTATCTTGTCTGAGGTGCCACTTGGAAGGTTGAAACGCCTTGTTTTAACCTTGTCCACATTGGTTTGACTACCAATCAAAACAAAACATATCAAGGAATGTTGTTAATGATGATTCTGATGCAAATGTGAGTTTTAATGCTTACTAAACAACTGGTATGCCGCATAAAAGAATGTAAAAACTGCCACATAAGTGTCAAAAACACAGTCAAATCTCCTTGATCTTGATTTAAGCAAGCCATCAATCAATAGGGCATAGTCCAAACATATAACTCTTGTCAATGCAGCCAAAACAATTGTTCCGTAGACCTCAACACTAGACAATACACCATAGAGCAGCTTTGTGCAGTCCAACAAGGAAGGAATACACAGCCAAAGATAGAGAACAATGATGTTACAGTCCAAAGTCTGAAAAATTCAGACAAAGCACCCTCCACTCAGGCAAAAACAGACAAAAAACAAGCAATACATAGGCTTAAAGCACCACACAGCCCTTGGATTAGTAACAAGCAGCCAAACTGATGCAGAGCTAATTCCAATTCTCTCTCCTTCATTCATCCACTCTTCATTCATTCCTTCACTCCTAGTTGTTTGAATCAACATGAACCAATGGATATTGGTTTCCTCACAATGGGATATGGTTCTTGTCACCCTAGAGGTGCCTTCCATACTATATTTACACCTTTCAACTCATTTCATACCTTCTACAATGCACTAAGACAACTTTTTAACAACTCTGCCCTTACAACACAACTACTAGCCTTTTTTTTTGTCATTTTTCTCCTTATACGGAGAAGTATGGAACCCAATCACTTAACCACCTTTACTTCCAGGTACCCTTTTCCCATTACCATTCCCTCACCAATTTTTATCGACCAACTCGTTGCTTAGACCACCTTACTTCATGAATTTAAGCCCCTGTTTAGGCCTTTTAGGTTTATCTTACCCCTGTCTGCACACAAGCTCCTCTAACAGTACGGACACATGACTTTATGGGAAACCAATTTCAAAATCTCTTTATAAACTTCCCAACCAAGCTACTAACCAATTCTTGGGTACGTTCCACAGTGAAATTCTTTTATATAAACAATTCTTTGTTGAAACCCTAGTCCAGGGCACCCTGCAACCTGGATAACCCGAGAGCATAAATAAAGGGTTCTAATACTTTTACCAAAGGTTTTTATTGATTGTGACCAATATGATAGGTCTGTATAAACTTGCTATACCTCAACCAGGCATTAACTTCTCTTGACAATGTTTCAATCTCATTCTAACACAGATTCCACAGGTTCCCCGTTTACTCAGTCTGACTGTTCCTAAACCGAGAGGACAAATAATACTTCTAAGGGTTTCCTTAAGACTTTCAAACATTTAAATGACCTGTGTAAGGTCTGTCCAGTATATTCACACCTTCCCAAAGGTTCAACTCTACTTGGTTTCTCTTAATTAAGCTCCATTCATGGATTTCACCGTCTAAAATAACACTCAGTCTGCCTCAAGGTTCCACAACAGGGGTTATCAAAGCTTATAGACTCAATGATAGTATTGAACTTTTTCCTCTTAACACTCCTCAATCTTGAACCGTTTCTCAGGGTTCTTGACAAAATAACTACTCAGATCCCACACAAAGATTGCTAATACATCTGTGACAGGGTTTGAACATATAAGCTCACCTGGTTTCTTCCATTCATCTATTAGGCCTTCATTCTTGCATCAAGGCTCTGCTCAAGACTGCTTCATACTTTGTTATAATTCCACCAACAATTCTGAGAATCTTGTTTTACTTTAAACCAATCTGAGGATACATTTGGTCATCACAAAGAGTCTGTATGCTTTAAATCAAAACAGTGAACATCTACTAATAACTCATAGGAACCTTCAAAAAGACAATGTTTTGGTGACACAAATACTGCTGGGTTTTCATAACACATTATGTTATGTATCCTTCTATACTACATACATAAACCTTGAATGGACTAAGGTCACACTCAGAATCATATATGTCTGCAACTTCATTTAACCACATTAGATTGCAAGGCTCACATTAAGATCATACAAAGAACTGTATCACAAGCATACACAGTAATCATGAGAAATATTCTTCAAAATGGCATCCTTCATTGATATCCTTTTATAAATACAGTTTTGGACTTACATATAGTCCTCATCTTTGCTATGGCAGACCTCTCTCCATGTCCTCTTGATCCTGTCTGCCCTATTTTCTTCTCCTTACACTCTTTCTTCGAGCCACCCCAACTATCTATTCCAACCAAACTCTTAAAACATAACAAAATAACTGTTTCTTGAATCAAGAAGCTTCTCAACACTCTAAAACCCACGTAGGGTGGTGGACTGCCACCTAACACTTCACAACTAACTTTGACAAATACACTCATATCACTTTTGGGACCTTTCAAGAGACCATCAAAGGTCATTTACAACTTTTGTTAACAATTACATATCTTCCATATTCACTTAGACCCATTAAAACATCATGAAAATTTGAAATTCCCTTTTGGCAGGAAAACAAGCTTAAACACAAATTCAAATTTGCACACACATTATAGACCATTTGAGCATTCCAAGATGCCCCTGCATCACAAATGCATTCCAAAGACTGAAAAATTCAAATAAAACTCTATTCAATACTGAAACAGCAGCAAAACGTCATGAATGAGTTCCATGCAGCCATAAAATGTTTTTATCTCAGTTGAAATGCTTTCCCATGAGAAAAATACCTTAACTCAGACTGATATGCCTTCACCCAACCAATATGCATTCTTTATCAATGAGAAAGACTGATTTAAATGAATTTGATTGGCTAGAGAATGAAAAGATGATGAATAAAAGACAAACTGTGCTTTGATACCAATGTCAGGGTAGGATGGATAACGAAATTTTGTTAAAACCAAAATATTCCAAATTACATTGATTAATGAATGAGAGATTACATTATTAAATAGCCAAACTTGTAACTATTCATTTCATATTCAATATGACTCTTCATCTACCTACAAAGACTCTCTAGCTTACCACTAAGAGACAAAAGCTCTGCTACAGTTGCTCTTAGGATCTACAATACTATATTACAATAATATTATACTAAATTGATGGGGCAAGGCAAACGCCTTCCAAAGACTCTCCAATTAAAATAGAACTTGGTATTCAATACTGAAACAACAGCAAAACATTGTGAATGAGCTCCATGCAGCCACAAAACGCCTTTATCTCAGCTCAAACGCATTCTCATAAGAAAAACACTTTAGCTCAGATTCATGTGCCTCACACAAGCAATATTCAATCTTTATCAATGACAGAGACTGATTTAAATGAATTTGATTGGCTAGAAGTTTAAAATAAAATGAACGAAGAATGAACAAAATACACCCTATGCTCTGATACCAATGTTAGACCAGGATGGATGATGAGATTTGGTGCAAACCCAAAATATTGCAAATTGCATTGATCAAATGAATGAGAGATTACATTGTTGACTAGCCAAACTTGTGACTATTCATTTCATATTCAAGATGACTCTTCATCATATGGAGACTCTCTACGTAGGGAGACTCTCTAGCTTACCACTACGAAACAAAATCTTTCCCACAGTTACTTTTAGGATTTACAATATCATATCACAAAAATATTACACTAAGTTGATGAGGCATATATGCAAGTCAAGTGGTTGAGGAAGCTTCAAGTCTTGAGGTTTGAGAGTGAAGAGGATTACCTTGAAAGAGATGAGAGAGTGAAGCTGCTATTACCTTGAAAGGAGATGAGAGAGTGAAGCTGCTATTACCTTGAAAGGAGACGAGAGAGTGAAGGTGCTATGTGAGCAACTCAGATCTGTTTTGAAGAGCAGCAAATATAATGAAAGATATTAGCAAGCCATACAAGAAGAAATCCTCATAATAGAGGATAGAGATAAGAGGAAGATAAGAGAAACAATACAGCCATCCAGTTGAGGTGACCAAACAGCTTGAAGATGGGAAGAAACATGAAGAGGTGTTGGTGAGGGAAGGTCCATGTGTGAACAAAAATGTAGTTGAAGACCATCCATACGAAGTAGAGGCAGAAAACCAGGTGAAGAATGGTGATAGGGAAGCAATAGGGGTTGATAAAATTGTGCATAGACAAATGATAGTCTATCATGTGACTGCAATCTATTATGAGAATGCAAACAACAGTGAAGAGTTGGGTAACATGTCTACAGGGCATGGTTAAGAGGTGGGAAAAGTGTTTCTGGAAACTCTTAATTCTCATAATGTTGCTGATTTATGTGCAGGTCTAGCAATAGAGAAGATGGCACAGGACAGGCAAAAGTTGTATTCAGCCCAACACCTTCATATATATTAGAAACCAATAGAAACAGCATAGCAATAAGAAACTATTGTTGCAGCAGTTCAAAAATTGTTTGATATGGACATGGCAGAAATAGATGATTGTCTTCAAGTTAATATGAAGGAAATACATGGTGTGTAGTAATGATCCAAGGACTTCCTCGCGAGAACATCAAGTGAGAATTCATTTGCAGCAACAATTAGAAGTTGGAAAACTGACTCTCACAAGAAAATTTACAAGAGATAGGCAAGAAGAACACCTCCTCCTAGGACAGTGGTGGATAGATAAGGGTACACATTCATTCTCCATCTTAAGAGATGGGCAGAGAGTGAAATTATAGAAGACCAAGTTCAGAAATTGTTGGTAGAGGTTGTTTCAAAGAGCACTTAAACAAGGACAGATGAAGAATGTCACACATGTAACATAAAAGCAAAGAATGAGACAGAGCTGGTGGATATTTTTCCAAATATAACAATGAAGGATGCACAAGGTGTTGCATATGTGAGAGCAGTCCACATAGGAATTGAAAAAGAGACGATCGTGATTCAAGGGTTGCACTGTTTTCATATGAGCAAAGGCAGTACAAGGCTTTTAGCACACGTGTTTGATGCCAAAGAAAATGTAGAAAGGAGGTAGCACTCAGCCTACAGCTGAGGTAAGAAGGATCAAGAGAGAAGAAGAAAATCATGAGATGGAGCAGCTAATGTTGTTATGAGCCCAAGCATATGTAGAAGAGGATGAGTTTGCAGTAGAGATGCCATCAGAGGAATGCAAATGGGAATGTTTCACTCCCATAAAACCTTGTATAATGAGTTTGTTGCACGAGTATAGAGCATGCAAAAGAATGATGCTGATGTGGAGGTGTTTTTGAAAGAGCTAGTACCCATGGGAGTTGTTAATTCCCATAATTCTTGGTGTATTAATTTTATTGCAGGTATGGTTGAATGCACAACAAAAGAAGAGGAAAGTGTTGTGGACAAGAGTATGAATGAAAGGGTCTTTGGAGGCCAAACATGTGAAATGATTGAATAAATGATGATAAGGTATGAGTTTGAAGAGGATGGAAAGCATGAGTTGCATGCTTAAACATAAATGGAATTGGAAAGGTAAGAAATTTTCCTTTGATAGAGAACATAGTAGAAGAGGAGGACATGGATTCTAGGCCCACTAGTGGAGGTTATGAGTAATCAAGTTGATCCCAAAAGATATGCTGAATTCTTCAACAATCAAGATATGAAGGAAGAAATAGAGAATGAGGTATACTCTTGGAAGAAAGGATTATGTGACTGGAAAAACAATCGTGACAAAGATACTTGGTGGAGGTGGATGGACTATGCCTCAGTAATGGACAAAACTAAGAGAAGGATAATCAAATCTAGGCAAAGAAGAATGGCCAATGGTGTAGTGAGTGGCTGGAAAAGGAGAATAAATTTAAGGGACAGATTTTCACATACCTCACATAGGTGAAAAGGGTGGTTCTTGTAGACACTTAAAACTAGCCACCGATAACCTCCAACCAAGGTGTTGACAAATTTCCACCAAAATGCACAATTTGGCCTAAAAACACTAAAACACATTAAGTGAGTTGAAATTGATATATTCAAGTGCAGATTTTGGCCAGAGTATCATTAAATGGGGCAATGCAATTTTGCACCTGGTGCTCTGGATTGCTATTTTCTATCACATTTCTTGTACAAGACATGTGCCTTTGTTATTTTGTGTTGACAACATCCTAAATGGATAACGATTCCAATGCATCTAACATCGCATCCTAATTCCAATCCAGTCAAATTTCGGATCAATAACAAGGCATTTTGATCAATTTGAGTAATTTGTGCACAAAGTGCTTAATCATGCTTAAGAGCTAATTCGACCAAATTAGAGCCTAATTACGAATTCTATGAAACTTTTTTGCATACTTGTTTTTGGAAATGAATATTGAATAACTGCATCATCAGGTAACATCATTTCTTGGGAAGACATCCCTAGGCCATAAATGTCACAAATATCTGAATCAAGCCACCCCATGCCTCATCAATGCCTCACATGCCTCTTAAGTGCCCCTCTATCCCAAATATTGATGAGCCTATTTATGGATTTTAATTACATAAATGGATTAATCTTTAGGCACACATCTCAATCTTGAGATGCACGGTTCAAGTTGATTCTAACCATTTTCCAAAATCTATAAATAGGAGGCCTTACCACATAAATTTTAAGCTCTTTTATCCCAAACTTATAATACCTAAATGCATTAAAAATCATTGCATATTAGTGTTATAATGCCAAAATATTGAGCCAAAGCCAAGCCAAGCCAAGCCAAAGCCACACTTCATTGATGCAGACTTCATGAGCACAAAGCCGAGCAAGCCATTACAACAAACATTTTGATCATCCAAGGAAGGTGAAGGAAGGTCTTTCTTTCATGTTTTAGTTGTGTTTTCCATTTTTGTTTTGTTAACTAAGCTCCCCCTTTGAGATAGGATTAGGGTGTTTCTTTAGTGTGTTTTTGATTGATTTGTTTTATTCACTAACACAATACTAATCTCCCCATATTGCAATCCTATTTTCACATAATGGCATGCCTGGTGGGACAAGACGCATCCCACATATGAAGGAGAGCATGAGGCAACTTTAAAATTTCAATTTAGATGCTTAAAACTCTTTCTAAGTGATTTTTTAACTTTGTTTGACCAAATTTTCACCTTCAAGGGTTTACACAGATAACCACCGATGGTTGAGTAAACCGTCAACGGTCATATAACCATTGTCGGTTATGTAAACCATCACCGGTTAGATAAACCGTCAATGGTTCACTATGTTTTTCTTAAAAACACAAAACCCGAGAGCTAATAGGCCATTTTAAAATGCTTGGTTTGGGGTCATATGGACTCCATTTTTGATGATTTTTTTAAAAAACATGTTTTCTCCTAAATTTTCAAAATTTGACATCAATTTAGATTCAAGTTGCATCGATTTCTCACAAAATTTTGAAAATCTCTTTAAATGTTTTTAATCAAACACATTTGCTTTTGGGGTGATGCCTTAAGGGTAGATAAGTAATCGATGGACTTTGAATTTGTTAAAACATGCTATTTAGACCATCTTTTGCATGCTTTTAAAATGAACTAGGAACTTTGTTTTAGTACTTAATGAAACATTTAAGTGCTTGAGATGAATGTTTGATAGTTAGATTTTAGAAGTTACAACTTACGACCAAGGGTTCAAAAGAACACCACTCAATCTTTCAAATTGGTGCTTAAAAATGAACTCATGTTTCCAAGTTTTTGCATTCAATAGTTGTTTGAACTAGTTTTTGTTTGGCAAAGAAAAGGATGTCACATGTATGCTTTTTCACGTGTCCCCTTTAGGGAACCCTTGGAAACAACAATGCCCATCCTTATTGCAAAAAGCCTAGTCCAAAGCTTAGAAAGAATGTCGTCTAAAGCACTCTCCAAAAACTCGCAATAGTTTGGATGATCTCGAAAATGACCCTAAAGTATTTCTCTTATGTTTTTTATTTCATTGCATCTTGGCCTGCAAGGGGGACTTCATCAACTCCCGCAGGTTCTATAGGGAAGCTTTGACCTAGGGTTTCATCTCTCGGCATTGACTTCAACCACTCCTAGTAGGATCGGAGGTTTGAGTAGTTAAACCACCTTCTAGTGATGGAGTTGCACACGGGACATATCTGCACTTTGGACATCGCACTACACTGAGCGAACGAGCTGTAGTGGTTGCCAAAAAGGCAAGACCTTTTTGCAACAAGCCAAGTGCCGCAGACACCCAATTACGTGTTTTTTTCCATCGTGACGTGAAAGTCATTGTGTAATTAATCCCTCTAGAAATGTTCGAAAACTTGTTAATTTAGTCAACCCCACATTGCCATACCTTTGCTAGGATTTGGACGATTATACTTAGTGTATTTTGGTCATTTTTTTTGCTTGATATGTTTTGAGACTAAAACTTGTTTGTTTGTTCATAAACCATATCAAAACCATGTATTTTAGTTGAGGAGGGTAGCGTTATTCTGCCCAAATCATGTCAAACCATTTTTGTCTTTGAGTCTGAAATATTCCGAGCCAATTTTTTCAAAATTTCAATTACAATCAACAGAGCAATACACAGCCATTAGGGTTAGCCTTAAACCAAACGATACTAAAGCAACTCTAACCAGAATGTACACCAGAATTCCGAGGAGGCCAAGGTGTGAGCATTGGTCAGAGAATCTGAATGCAGAAACAGAGCTGGAAGGAACTCTAACCAAGAATGGCGCCGATGATGGCGAGCATATGGTCAGAGGATCTTCTACTACTACAAGTACTGAAAAGAAACTCAACACCAAGTATGTGCTACCCAATCCAGTATGGAGTTGAGGCGACCATATGGCGGAGTACTACGAATTACAATGCTAAAGAAACTCAATACCAAGTATGTGCTACCCAATCCAATATGGAGTTGAGGCGACCATATGGCAGAGTGCTACAAATTACAATGCTTTGAAGAGAAATAAGCAAGAATGCTGGCATACTCGACGTCAAGAATGTGCTTTCCAACCCAGACGGAATGGGAGCTACCATATGACGGAGATATATATTATTACAATGCAGTTTCAAAATATAAGATAAGCATTACAAATCATGATTAAGCAAGATTAAAGAACTGTTGTCAGTACTACTGTCAGCTTACAACTTGATAGAGAATTCGTCTGTCAAGAGCACAGAGTTGGAACAATTCAACGAACATTTGAATAGAGAATCCTCCTTGCTTAATGGAAACACCGAGACTGCTTCCTTCTCTCAAAAACACAGATTCAAGATTGTGATCTATTTCGATCTGCACCTTTAAATGTAAAACCAACAACCTAAGATCACACTAAAATGGACATATCTCTCACACAATTCATCCAATTGACATGAAACGAAAAGCAAAAGACCCTAATGATGAAAGTGCCCAAGATTGGAACACATAACAGACCCAAAGGTTTATATTTAATTTATGCACGAATCCCAATGCAACCACATATGTTACAACCCAGCAAGAGGGGCGATTTGCCTTTAAAAATCACAGCCTTCATTAAAAATTCTACAACTTACAAAAAGGGGCGCCCTTCACAAACAGAGAGATATAGACAATACCCATAATGAATTTTTGTCTTTTTTGACGTATGAAGAAAAACACAGTTTGCTGTGATGAATATGAAATTCTTGAATTTCTCATAAACTGATCTATAAAAACACACTGATTACGATGCACAAAATCCACTACAAAACAATCAGACTACCCTAACTCACCACTAGTCGCTATCTTTCAAGCGAGAAGCAATGCCAAGCTAGAAGGCTTTCATTCCTTGAAGCAATCCCAAAGCCAATCTGGCAGCATAACATCCCTGTAGCTAAAGATGATCCAAGTGAGGACCAATGGCTTTCTTTTATAATTTCCGTTTGACCTTTCAAGAAACCCTATCCTCCAATAGGTGGCGTCTCACTTTCCTAAGCAAAATTTTGACTTTATATTATAAACTTTATTTCCTCCTTGAAGTTGGCACCCAACTTAAGCTTGGATTAAATCTTTAATAAGAATTATATTTAATTCCTTCAATGAGGCGCCCACCCCATAAAGAACATCTTTTAAAACAACTTAAAGTGAAGTAGCTAGGCCAAGGGGAAAGCCAATGTTAAAATATAACATTAAAACATGACTTAATTAAAATAATTCGACTTATCTCTCCATTTGTGCCCCAAAGCCCAAAAATGAGTGAGCCAACTGATCAGACTGAAATGGAAGGCCAATCGTGCCGAAACCAACAGGGCCACTTCCAGAAATAGAATTTACTAAAAATAATAAATTCTTGAAGATGCTCAGAATGCCAAGAAGAACATATCACTGCAAAGCTCTCTGAAAACTCAGAAAGAATTCGCCATTGAATCAACCAACCTCAAGCAAGAGCATCCTTCAAAACAAAAAACTCTAATTTTACCTTCCGAGTAGCCTATGGGTCTCAGGAATAAGCCAACGGTCACTGGAAAGATCATGTTCGAGAAGGGGACATTACAGAGTCTTTTGAAACATAACATAGAGCACATCATTCGAACATGCTTACATCGTTAGACTACTCAATTTGTTTCAAGACTAGTGACTAGGGAAGGTTTATTTTGCAAAAAGCCAAAGGAATTATAAGAAATGGTGACGTGCCCGCGAACGTCAACTTTAACATGAACTAGCCGTTGGAGGTTCAAACGTCTAGCGATGTCCCCGCGAACATCAAATTCAAGATAGTGAAATAGCCGTTCGTTTTCAAATGGTGACAAGCCCGCAGACATCAATTTTGATGGGATGCGTTAGCCGTTGAAGAGAAGCCAAAGAACAAGTTCATTCGGACAAGCGGCCGAAAGATTTCTTTCGGACATTTTGCCCGAAAGAACTCATAAGCGCAGGTCCGAAGGAATTCAAAGGCATAAGGCCAAAAGGATAGACTCAGCGACCTGCTAGGAAAGTAGCCAGGAGGAGACGAAAGATAGCCCCAAGAGCCAACTTGCCAGGAAAACACAAGTAGCGCAGGAACGAATAGAGCAGTCTAGGTGGCATAGGAGGCGTTGGCAAGAAAAGTTATTGCTGCAGATGAAATAGTCTCCACCAAGCAGTCATCAAAGGGAATGCAAGCATTCAATAGAGCAGCCCATTTTTTTTTCGTTTAGCATTAATGAACAGACAGTTACATAAGTTTCATAGAGAGGCGGCCTTGTCATTCAAAAAACAAAGCGACCCATGCTTTAGCAGGTACATTTAAGACAGTTTGAGCAGCAAAGTCAATACCTGTGACATCTACAACATGGTTCTTTTAGGCCATTTATGAAAGGATGATACCAGCATGGGCAGATTCCTCTTTTCTAAGTGTTTAATATAGTATGGGCCGCCTGTTCTTTGAGGGACCAATAGTCTTTCTCTTAATGCTATATATTGTAACCTCTCAGTTGGAAAAGGATCTCTCACTTGTGTAAGGCAAAGCCTCGCCAAAATGTTTACCTTTGAATCAAAAGAACATGTTTTACCTCTATCTGATTTGTTATACTTTTGCATGTGTCTGTGTGTCGATTTTATGTTTAGTCTTTTCAACTTGATGCTTTCATAGGTCGACACCAACATATCTAGTATATCGAAAATCATTTCTGCAGGTTAACAGGAAGTGCCCAAGTTGGAGCATAGAGACAGAAGAGCAATTATCTGACAATATGCTTCTGGAGCACCTATGGTAGGTTCTTTTTCCTTGTATCTCCATTAAGCCCCTTATTAAAGCGCCCATACAGTTTGGTCTTTTGTTCAAATGAAGTGTCTGTTCACTCTTTTGATATAAAGTGTTGATTAAGTTGAGTAGATCGGATCATTTGGTGCATCACTGTTTTAGATAGGTTCTGTTTTTGTTGTATCCTTCTCTCTTTTCACCCCCCCCATTATTAACAATAGTAGTTAAGGACCTCAAAGATGCATCATGGGGAGCTAGCCCATATCTAAAGATTTATTCCTCAATTTTGCCAAGCCCACAGCAAGAGGAACATCTCCATTGTGCCACGTGGAAGAAAGAAGTCGAGCCTTCTTTTAAAGGGTGCAATCCACAACGTCAATAGTTAGCAAGAAGTTTGTCTTAATGAAGTCAAGAAGGACAAAACATCGTTGGTTGAATGCAAAAATGTAAAAGATGTTCTAGTAATATATAAGGGTGTCCATAAAACACCTCTCCAGATTAGTAAAACTCCATTACGCTCCCAATCAAAGAGGCATGAACTATTTGATAGAAACTCAGAGTTCATAACGATTTACAGGTCACAAAGGGGTCAAATATCTTAGCTGCAAGCCACAGATCAATAGCTCCAATAGCAAAGCATTCAGTATTGACAAGATATGAAGGAAACAAGTGGTGATAGTATCCTATCATCAAATGTTAGAAGGAACACACTCATGACAGCTACGAGTCTGATTTTCAGCCTTGATGCTACTGTCATCACCATTATCAACCACCACATTGCTTCATTTGCACTACAAATGAATTTGTAGGGATTATCAGGGAAGGTAAGGATTACTTTTCAGGGTGTGACTATTGATGGGGAGTTTTCAGCCCTTGCATGGCTGCCCACCACTTCTACATTGATCACATTGCATAATTTTGCACAAGGTTTTCATCTTTGTAGCTTTTCAAACATCTTTATATTGTTAGTTTTGATGATCTTAGTCATGAACAGATGCAAGTTTGCACATTTTAAGGGAGTATCAATAGTGGATGAGGTTGGTAGGAGATTTTAGCTAAAGGGAACCATCATTTCAGTCACCCTAGTTCTAATTCAGATGAGATTCCAATTGGTCTGTGGTTGCTATAACATGTTTCCATCCCATACACAATCTGATTTGAGCCATAATTTGGAAGCTAAAGCTTGCAACATCATGGGAGGATCCATTGGAAATCAAGGTTTTGGTTATGAAACTCTAATAAGTATTTTGGATTCTTCATCAATTTGGAGAAGCTAAGGCAACAAAAACACGGTGGTGAGTACATGTAGCAGAGATTCGCCTTGTGGAAAGTCAGAATATGGATTTGAAAATTCCCAAGGATAATTTAGGATCCAGGTATTGCAAAGTTGATTAGATTGGGTGAGGCAAAGTAGTTGAACTTGTAATTACTTAAGGGCAAGCAATTTTGGGAAGGGTGGACTGTCATGTCCCCTTTTCAAAAAAGTTAATGAAGGAAATACCTTTATAATTATTCAAGTTGTCCAAGTTAATTTATTTTCTAATGCGTAAAAAAGACACTCGTGTTATTATTATTAAAAGTGGCTAAAATGGTCAAAATGAAATATTTATTAAATGGTCAAAAAGATATTAATTACTTAAATGTGTTTTAAATGCACTTAGGGTTACGGTGAAATTGGAAAAGTGAAATCATAAAAGCACAAGTGGGGCCAAAAAGATGGATTATTCATTATTGATTATTCACTTTTCATTGTTCATGATTGAAATCATAATTTTTTCAACTTTTGATTTTGAGGACAAAAACCCTCCATTGCACTTCAGATTTAAGGATGAAAACACTTCGATCTTTTATGATATCTCCATCTAGGGGCTATATTTGAGCTTCATTTAAGTTTGATAAAGTAACTGGATAATATTTGTAACTGTGGATCAGTCACATCAACGAGGGCACCACCTTTCAAGAGGATTATGGGGTTGTTTGAGGGCTAATGTCACTAGTTCAAGGGCTGATGCCATCACTGGGAGGTGTTGCATCCTACCATACAACAGGGGTTACCTTCTAGGGTTTGGAAACACTGATTTCTGTTTGGGACACCAACATCAACCAACCGAATTTGTATTTTTCAGCAATTTTTTCATTTTCATGATCAACTATATTTTATTAATTTGCAACATAGAAATAAATATATAAAATTGGTGTTTGAGTTGTATTTGAACTCCTCATTCAATAAAAATAAGATGGTCATTTTTAGAGGGTTTACCAATGATTTTCAGATTGTGTATATTTCCTATAAGGGTTTATTGCAAAAATTAATATTTTTTTAATTGTCCTATGGGAATATTTTAGTATAAGGGTTTTATTACAAAAATTAGAATTTTGTTAATTCTGCCCTAAAGGAACATTACACATGAATGGACACAATTACAATTCACAATTGCCCAAAAGTGTACACAATGCTTTGCAACTTCTCAGAACTCTTCTCAGACAATTCACAACACCTAACAAACAACACTAGATAGGGAAAAAATGGAATATTGAACCATGGACTCAAGACTTGCTACTGCACTCTTGAACTCAATTACCATTGAATGCCTTTGCCTACCCCAAAGGCCTAATACCAAAAACTGGTAACATGAGGTACACGAATCATGCAGAAGATGAAATGAACTAATTAAAAGTCCAAAAACAAGCCATATTTGCAACCATTATTTGTTTGAACTCGGGCCACACGATTTTCTGATAAGTTGCAGCCTAGCCACAAGTTTTTCTAAAAAGGTGTGGCATCGTTGTAGGTTTCTCTAAAAAGTTGAGTCCCTAGGTCTGCGTCAAAACAAATGGATGCTCGCACAAATCCCAAATCATTCTGAGACTTCCTTCGACTCTGAAAACTACTCATGCACCTTTCTAACTATGATTCTTATGTGAATTGTCTATAAGTGTCTTACAAGCATTATAATGTAGCTAAGAATAGTGGGCGTACTTAGATCACACAACTAATATATTAGATCCAAAATTCGCATCATGCCACCCTAATTTAGAGGCTTTTGCTTCCCAAAATATTTAGGAACTCGGTAAATAAGGAAATTTCTTCCTCGTGTCTTCTTTTGAATACCATTTGCCCTTGTTCGGTACCTGACCCTTTAACCCAATTTTCCATAATTCTTGCCCTCCTCTCTTTGTTGTTCTTTATGTCTTTTGCTACATGATATCCTTCTGCAATTCCATCTAATCCTCAGGAGTGATGTCCATAATAGAAAGTAGCAATAGAAATCCTACATCATCTAAGATCAAAGGATCAAAAAGGTGTTATGTTTTCAGCATTGACAATTGAATATATTTTCATAGGAGGCAAATCCAATGTAAAAGCATTCTTGCCCACTTGCCCAAAATGACAAATGGACGATATCTAAGAGGCTTAAGCTTCTTAGTTTTACCTTGTAGCCTTTCTCTACTCAAAGACAGCCATACCTTGTCTCCAACAAGGAATTTAAGTTCAGTCTTATGTTGATCATGTCTTGCTTTGTACTTGGCTTGTGACTCCTTCAACCTCTCTTGCACTTGGAAATGAATTTGTTGAATTTTCTCAATGAACCTTTCTGCTTTGTGGATCTCTGGATTCACTTTCCAATTTCTCTTGTGTGGCTGCCCAAAACAACACCAAATGCACATGCAGGAAAGTAACCAAAACACGTTTCAAAAGGAGATCCTGTGTTATAGGAATATTGAATACTAACTAAATTTTCATCCCGAGTCTTAGAATGCTTCCTATTGCACCCTCTCAAAATCCTCACTAAAGTTTTATTAACCACTTTGGTTTGCCCATCGATTCGTTGATGAAAGGCAGTAGATCATTTCAATATAGTATCTATAATCTCCCACAATGGGGTCCAAAATTTGCCAACAAATCTTGAATCATGATCTAAAATGACAAATCTAGGCAACCCAAAATAAACCCACACATCAAAAAACAAATCAATTGCATCATTGCTTTTAAGAGTCTTTTTTACAAAGAATAAGAATACACTTCTTACCAAACCGGTTCACAACTAAAAACAAATAGTCATGTCCCTTCTTAAACATAGGCAACCTACCTACAAAATCCATGGAAATGCTCTTCCATGGCCTAGAAGGCACCAGTAATGGCATATCCTCTTATGAACTTAGCAACACCAACTTGCAGATTTGGCCAATAAAAATACCTATGTAAATGTGACATTGTCTTTGTAACTCCAAAGTGACCTACAACTCTTGAACTGTGTGCTTCTCTCATTAGCTGAACTTTGCCTTCTTTAGGCATACGAAGCTTAACCTTCTTATATAGAAACCTATCTTGAAGATAATAAGCCCTTTTGAACTCAAAAACTGTACCTTTGGGGCTTCTGCGAATGAAGAAATGCTTCAAAAAAATCTACATCATGCTCATATCCTTCTACATAAGATTCATGCACAAAAGGTTCAATAAGGGTTATGTTGCCCATGGTTGAAATCATAGGAGGTCTATATAACATGTTCGCTAACTTGTTTGTCAAACCTGTCTTATATTTGATAACCAAACAAAATTATCTCAAGAAACCTACCAACTTATAATGTATAGCTTGTTGAAGTTAAGTTTGTGTTTGCAAATATTGAATATGTTGGTGATCCGTTTGAACAATGATTTTCTTACCCATTAGATAGTTCTTCCATTTCTAGGCTGCTTGAACCAGAGCATATAGCTATTTATCATATGTACAATAACAAAGAATTACACCATTAAATAACTTTGAACAGTAACATACAGGCTTAGCTCATTGTAATAGAACAACCTCCATAGAATAGTTACTAGCATCCATTTCTACCTCAAGTTAGGTAAAGCTAATACTGGAGCACTACTAATTTTATGTTTAAACTCAACGAATGCATCTTCTTATTTATTAGGTCAAGTAAAAGACTTACCCTTTGCTGCAATGGCATTGAAAGGTGCTACTATAAAAAAGAGAGCCTAAATGAACTTCCTCAAATATTGAACTGCACTTACAAAGCTTCTTGTTTCAGTCACGTTGGAATGCCTAGGCCAATTCATAATGGCCACCACCTTTGCCGAATCAATTCTCAAATTCCCATCTTCAACCACATTTATCAACAACATGAAAATAGCCAAGGCATTGCACAACCCAATAGATAATGCGAACCATTCATATAACACTTGCATTGTCTTGGGTTTTGCCTTCCATACGTCCTCTTCCTTAATCCTCACTTGGTGATACCCGGATCTCAAATCCAACTTAGTAAATTATTTGGCATATTGGAGTTGATCTAAAAATTATCAATCCGTAAGAAAGGATACCTAATCTATATGGTGATTTTATTGAGTGCTCTATGATTAATACACATTCTCCATAAACCATCTATATTAGGTAATAAAACAACTGGACAATTACATGGAAAACTACTAGGAGGGATTATACCTTGATTAACCAAAGAACTGTTGTTTCATCTCATTGGCATCCACCAAGGACTATCGATAGAAGCCTATATTTGCAAGAAGACAATCCACTAGCAACTGAATCTCATGCTCAACAAACCTCACAAGTGGTATTTTTGTTGGCTCTTAGAAAACTTCCTTGAATTGTTGCATTAACTCTCCCACTTGTTTCTACTCCCTTGAATTGTTGCATTAACTCTCCCACTTGTTTCTGCTCCTCCTCAAGCTCACTCAAGTCATCATCATGAGCTACCAATTCAACCTAATTTTCTTTACTCACCTCTTCAAGGAGTGGCATAGGATATACTCGGAGTGACCTTAAGAGAGATGAAATGTATGCCTCAGTTTCTTCATTCAGCTCCTTGTTCTCAACAATCATCATCTCCTTATTCTGCAAATTGGTTTGGATGGATTTTCTTGCTTGATTTATCTTCTCTCTCCCTTGATTGCAACATTTGTCTCCAAGTTGGAAACTTGGGCTTAGGAGTCTCTTGTATTGAGTGTACTGCAGTATGGGGCATGAAATGAGGTATCTGCAGCTGAGATTGTGTTGTTTTAGCAGCTGCTATGGACTGATGCAGATGTTGGTCTGCAACCTCAATTTGTTTGGCAAGGTAGGCTTCAAAGTCAAGCCTTGACTGATCAAGGGTCTGCTCATGATGACTAGCTCCTTCAATGCATACTTCTTCCTCTTCTTGCACTCTTTCTTGGACATATTTCCATGATGGGAAATTGAGGGCTTCTGAGGGCTTTGATACTCAATCGATTGGAGCTTTTGAGGGGTGGTGGGCAGCTCAGCATGAGACTGATATGGGGTGTAGGGGGGGACAAAATATGGATGTTGGTGAACCTGCTGCCCTTCATACACTATAAACCTATCTTCAATCTTTGAAATTAGACCCTCTATGTTCGACATGTCATTATTGCCCCTTGAATGACCGTCTCTCATGAAACATGACCACTCTCCTTTGGCCTGCTGCAATGAAGTTCTAATACCCTCGATGACATGCTTAGGGATCTCTTACCCATACCCCTTCAGTGTATCAATGTTCACCATATGTCTCTCATAGTCCAATAGGGTATGTTTAAGCCCTGCTATAGATTGACTTGGAACATGAGTGGGCTAGTCAAGAACTTCATGCTGCTGCCATGACTGGTCATATTGGTAATTAGACTTCCAAGGAGGTAGATGAGGCTCATAATAGGGTTGGTACTCTTGGCAATAGGGAGACTCATCATAGGACTGACAAGGGTAAATATAAGACTGATAGGGGTCAAAATAGGGTGGGTAGGGATCATGATGAAGTTGGAATGGATCCTAGGGCTGCTCATAAGGGAGTGAACAACATAATTATGCCACATATACATCCATAATTCATCCTTAAGCGCATGAAAATTAATGAAACTATGGACAATAACCTTTCTTACCCCTGAGATGATGACCACCTGATGAAGTCATCAATTTCTGATTGCAAATTTGCTAACACAGTGCTTGAAGTTCTCTGAGATGACTGCAGACACTACTATACAATGCCCTCCAATGTTGCCAAGGCATGCTTCAAGGCACTTGAAAGCTCATCCCACTGGGCATCCCATAGCTGTTAGCTACCCAAGTTGCACCCTTTTGAAGAAGGTTGTTCAAACCTACTTAAACCCTGAACTAACATGGGATTGACCTATAGGTTGTGGGTTCCCTATTGTCTAGGCCAAACCTCTAGATTTGTGGGGCTAGCTCCCATGATTTGTCACTTGAAATCTTTCTCTAAGACCTAATTCTATTGGGATGAAAAGGGTAAAGAAATTGCATAAAGAAATCTACACTTAAGTGTCAACACACAACCATGATAGTTCATCCACTCAAGTTTTACTTAAACAACACTAATAGATAGTGCATAAGTTTGAACCACTATCTCCAATGGTTTCTATGCATCAATATTTCATGTACAGGTTGATCTTGGATAGATAACGCATGAGGGCAGTGAGAGAAAGGTCTGATTCTAGACTCTTACAGTCAAATATCCACTCTTAAACTCAACCATCAATGTTCTAACACACTACATAACCTGCAAAGAACACTTGTTAGCATCTAGGTGAAGGCATTGGACTTGAAGAAGGGAAATTAGACCACATATGCATATTAGACAATCATACACACACTAGACACTGATCATAGAGAAGCTGGAACAATGTATTCACAGTCCAAGAGGTCCTTAGAGCAATAATTAGGTAGAGTTTCCTCATGCCCAAGAGAGGTATACCATACAAGGCCATAAGGCCTGAATTTATAGAAGATGAGGAGAGAACGAGAGGGAAATGTGGCGTGGAGGTGAGAGAAAGGGGTCATAAATGACCATGGTCCCACTGATCCTGTAGTTACATCAGTTTCAACAATCCTTTTTCCACCCTCTCCATGCGTTGATCTTCCTTAATGGCTCCTTTTGGCATTGAAGTGGTGTAAGGGAGGCTAAGTCGGCTTCATTTGATTCCTTATCAAAGGTTTGACCATGCTCCAAATAGTCCATGACTGCTCCAATGTCACTTACCAAGTGCAAATGGGGTGTAATTAGCCTCCATGAGGCGTTGAGCAGCTTACTAGCCCTTTCATGCATATTGAATGAACTCAAGAAACTGCTCTCATCTCCTATAGTGGCTGTGAGGAGTGTATAGCTTGCCTTAGCATCATTTACATGGAGTAATGACTGTGTGTTGACCCTCCTACAAATCCCTCAACACCATCCTTCAACTTCTATTGTTAACCAAATAAGCCAATTAGGCCTGATTGCTTGACTGTGTGAGTGTTGGCTCCCATGCAATCTGCAAAAAACTTTAGCAACCTATGGATGAGTGGGTTTTAGACCTAAACCAACATCATCAATCATAATATAGGCTTATACAGGCAGTAAGCACATGTAACTTCACTTTTCCTAATTGACAGTCCGCCTTTCTCTAGCATTTGCAGACTGGCTATTTTGAGTGAACTTGCAGAGGCATTTCCAAATGAATTCTTGGGCATATTATGGCTTTAGACAATGAATCAAGTCCCAAACCATCCCCTCCAAGGATTGGCAATTCCTCGACCAGCTTTGTACCCTGTTTTCTGCTCAAATTCCTGCAAGAGTATGGATTTTTGACACTTTCGTACCAGTATCTGTACAACTAAATCCCATGGGTGGAGTCCTCTCTGAGTGTGCTATTTGATCCAAGTGTTACACAAGCCAAAATAGTGCTTTGGATGCAAATATTTGGTGATCTCTACCATTGAATCAGTACTAGGGTTTAAGGGTGGTTTAAGAAAGTTTACCATCTTAACAATGGTTCATAAATCTTAGGCCTCCAACTCCAAACTAATGGCCATGGATGTTTAGTCCATAGACCCCCCTAGAAGAGGTTGTTCAAGCCTCTTCAAGATTTGACCAACATGGGAATACTTCCAGGTGTGTGGGGCACCTATAGTGGAAGTAAACCTCTACACTTTAAGGGCTAGCTCCCTAGATATGACTTGATGTGCCTATGTTACTAAAACTTCCTATTATGGGTGAAAAGGGAGAGAAAGATACATAAAACAAACCTAAACTAGGAGGTGATACACCAAGAGTTGTTTCCATTCATACACTTGGAATGTGCATAATGAACTAAGACAACCAAACTAACCTCAACACCATTAATGGAGCTCCCTAGCATTAGTGTTTCTCTAAAAGGCAAATAACAACTCAACAAATGAAGGCAAGTGAAGGGAAGGTCAGATATGAGACTACAAAACTCATACACACTTCAAGAGTCGTTTGCAACAGCTTTCACTTCATGAAACTTGTTAGCAAAGAAGTCATTTGCAGCAACACACTCAAAGATTGCATGAAAACAAGATGAACTCAATCTATACTTGACATTCAAGATGGATCACTTCAACACGTAATGCAAATGGGCTTAGAGTATAACCAGCTTGCTTCTCATTAGCTTAAGTACAAATCAAGCTACAATTTTGGCAAGGCTTCGCCATACCAAGAGTTAGAATCCCCTACAATAGCCAAAATGGCTTGCATTTATAGAACTTGGAAGATGAGAGAGAAAGGAGAAGTTGAAGAGGCATAACGACAAGTGTCCAAAGGTGAAAATCAATTACAAGGCATGTGGATGAAGTGTAAGAAGAGTCATGAAACTGAAATGCACTTGATCACATCCCAAATTAGCCTCTTCACTAAGTGTGGCATAGCAAATCTTCTCCATCATTCTCTCTTGTGAACTGCCTTCATCATAGGCCTTTCTTGAGCATTCCAAAGCAAGTGATGGACAAATGTCTCATGTGTGATGATGAGAGGGAGTTACAAAGATGATTCCACCTGCATTGGAAGTTTCCTTCATCATGAAATTCTCTTATATAAGCTCATCATCACCTTGCAACCATGATCACTCTCCAATAGGCATTCCTTGACACTTGGCACTAGAATCTTTCAATCTTCCCCAACTAATCCATACCAGGGGTCTTTTTACACGTGTTAAGACACTTCATATGCTTGGATTCATCAGAAACATCATAAAAGGCCACCAAACTTGAGTTTCCACTTTGTCCACTATGTCATTCTAGATGTCAATTTAGACATGCTGAATAGAGAGAGATGGCAGAGGCACTTGTGAATATTTCCAAGGTCTGAAAATGGCATGGAGTGTTGGCTTAAGTCCCAAGCTACCTCCCAAAGTGATTGACATCTCATGGTCATCTTCAGGTCCTACAAAACACAAAAAACTGTCAGGAAACCCTGTTTTTTGCATCACCTGTACGGATTCCATACAATCTGATTCCATGGCTTTGATCCTCATGGAGTTGGCAACAACTTCTCTTCAGCACTCATGCTCAAATTCATCCATCTAGATGCACTTTTAGGCTCATTTTCACTATCGGATCATAAAACAACGTTTATATTGATGGAGTACGTAGTTTTGTTGTAGGAGTCTGTAGCTGGATTGATGGAGTCTGTAGCTTTTTTGATGGCTTAAACATCTCCAAAATACCCCTGCAAGCATTAACTAGTCAAGTGTAAAGCATGGATAAGTTCAAGAATGCACATGACCCTCAATTTGGCTTCTAGACTTAAGGGTTTCCTTCATGCATGATTGTAACCCTTCTTTGTTAGAGCATCATGTTTGCTTTCAAAGCTTCTAGAAAGGAGTTTTAGCTTGTGTTAGGTGTCTTCCAGCTTCTCCAATCATCACTTAGGATTACCTGACCTCTGGTCCATCCATCTCTCCACTTTTCCTTCAAATTGTCTCCTCATGCATGAGAAAACTGCCCCTGCTCTGAGACAAAACAAAGAGGGTTAGCACTATTGACATTGGCAAATTAATGATTGGATCACCTTCTTCAACCCCCAAGGATGGTGTGTACCAATTTTTCGCTCCTAACTCCTCCATTAGACCACCATACTCTTCCAATTTGCTATGCAGACTTTTGAAGAGGTAGGCTATGAGGGTAGGCAGGGTTTGTACTATGTTTGGAGGTTTTAGGGATTGACTTGAACTTGTCCATGTCATGTATGGACCATCCATGCCTCCAATGATGTGTTGAAACCATGTTATAGTCATTTTCGCCTCAAACATCTTCTTTATGCTCTTGGAAGCATAGATTAGGTCCTTAACTGCCTAGGAGAGAAATCACTGTTCTAGCCTAGATGTAGATGCGTTCTTGGCAAGAATTACGCCTTATGATGGTGTATTTAGATTTGCCATGGTCATCTTTCCTTTATTGCATCTTGCATCCATTTTGAAAGCTCCTCATGAGGTTTAAACTTCAAATTTTCAACTCACTGTCAAGATATACCCCATGACTATGTTTCAATTGTTTAGGTGTTCCCTGCAGGTGTATTCTTGGCAAGGGTTAAGCCTTGAAGGTGACAAGAAGCAACTTCACTTCAGGTATAGTATCCTACAAATATCCAAATCACCCTAGATCTTGAATTTGGTTGCTACTAACCCAATTGAGATAGAGATTTACTAAGCCCTGTTTTAAATGAGTGTTCCCAGGCCTATACGGACAGGTGAGGACTATGTTGGGGTCAAAACATCAAACCTTACCTTTTCTCAATCACCTTAGCTTAGGATTGCTATTTGGACTATTTCAAATTGTTTGAACTTAATGGCATAGTTTACAACCTCCCATATGAGGTGTGAAATCTACTTTCCACTAACACCCCTGTAGAATTCACTTT
This sequence comes from Torreya grandis, assembly GCA_037957365.1. Taxonomy (NCBI): domain Eukaryota; kingdom Viridiplantae; phylum Streptophyta; class Pinopsida; order Cupressales; family Taxaceae; genus Torreya; species Torreya grandis. The sequence continues at coordinate 5,736,730 of JARHVA010000339.1, forward strand.
CAACACTCAATTGTTTTTTGACAAATTTGGGGGTGTTCAAACTCCATCTCCACTCCTTTTGACCTCAAAATTGGCATAGTTGTTGTAGGTGGATAGGAATACCAAGCTGTCCAAATTGAAAGCTTGGATCACCTTGCAAGTGAATTTGGTGAGGTCCTCAAAAAGCTTCAAGGCCTCTGTTTGAAATTTTTAGGGACTGAGAACCCAATATGGTCTGATCATTCTTTGAAGTGAAAACCTTACCCTGGCATAGCATCTAAACTTTCATAACATGAAAACTAAGACCCTTTGGATATTGTTGATGCTGTGGATTGCACCCTTGAGAGATGGTTGGGCTTCTCTCTTCCACGCAACACAATAGAAACTCCTCTCTTGCCTGTGCGTCTGGCAGAATTGACGGGAGAGTCTCTAGATAAGGGCTAGCTCCCTCTGATGCATCTCTAAGTTATTCCAGTAATATTGCTAATACATATATATAATGGGGGGGTTGAAAAGAGAGAAGGATTACTGAAAAACAGAACCTAATTTAAGCTGGGGATGCACCAAACAAATTTGATCTATCATACTCACACTTGGAACCATAAGAACACATACATACACTTTATCTGGTAAAAGGACCAGACTATAGAGAACTTTTCATTCCTCTGCAAGGGTACTTTTGGGTCCAAAACTGCCCTCCGCAGCCTGTTGGAATGTTCTAGTTTGTGCTTAACTGCCCTCCGCAAGGGCACTTGTCCTTCGAGCTTTGGAAGACCCCCTTTGAACCTTCCGACTTGAACCAATTGCTTGAACCAACTACTTTGAACACAACCGACTGAACCACCCGATTGAACCAACCGTTTGGACCAAAGTTCAAGTTCAAAGTGTGAGAAAGATCATGCCGTTGAACCTCGACGTCGAACCACTGAACTGGTTCCTCCTTTTGCTGAAAGACTTGTGCAAACCAAAAATTGAATTGGCTCTGAACAACAGGGAAAGAAGGAGACCGATTTTGCCCTGCAGGGCCAAAATGGTCAACAAAATGACGATTCCTAGGGGAAGCATGCCTGCTATGCTTAGAAACCAATAGCCTCAAAGTCCATAGGGCACGGAGTCGAGATGCAGCTTTGAAAGAGTCAACAACAGCCTTGTGATATCCAAGAATCAATCACGAAGTTTTTACTCCAAAAGGAAACACAACACACACAAGACTAAGAAAACTACTAACATATGCAAAAGCACTTAGGGAAAACAGGGAAAAACAAAGAAAATATATACATGATAGGAGAAGGGCTCAGTGATAATGCTTAAGATGTATCCCATTAACTGAGATATACAATTCTTCACCATCCAACCTGGAAAGATGGAACGCATTGTGCTACTTGCATTGAGTGATGACGTATGGACCACTCCATAAGGCGTCGAACTTCATGTGCTTTCCAGGCTTAGCTCAGTTCTCATCCCATTTCAAGACGATGTCTCCTTCAAAGAAACCTTTTGATGAGGATCTCTTGTCGAAGTGCTTCTTCGTCTACTGTTGGCGGCTGGTCATAGAAGCCATAGCTTGGTCCCTTGTCTCTTGAAGTTCCATCAGCTCACATAGCCTAACCTCCATGTTGTTGCCTTCTTCTAACTGCAACTGGTGAGCAAGGTCCAACGCTGCCAATTCAAGTGAAATAGAAAGCCTAGCTTTCCTTCCATACAAGAGCGTGTATGGTGAATTACCAATTGCCCTCTTTGGAGTGACCCTGTCTGCCCACAACGTTGTTTTCAACTTGGCATGCCAAGTTCTCTGATTCTCCTCCATTGTTCTTTTGATAATCCTGATCAGAGTTTTGTTAATGGATTCAGCCAACCCATTCCCTTGTGGGTAGTAGTTGGAAGAAGTGCTGAGATAGATGCCGTACCTCAATGCCCATTCACTCGTTCTGGTCCCTAAGAAGGCCAATGCGTTGTCTGATATGATGGTCGCTGGGACTCCAAACCTTGTCACCAGGTCTTCATAAAAGTCCAGGACTGCACTTTCGTTGGCTTCTTTCAAAGCGACAGCTTCTACCCATCTCGTGAAGTAATCTGTGGCGGTCAAAACCCATTTGTGGCCAGCACTAGAGGGAGGATTGATCATCCCTATGAAGTCTAGGCCCCATTGCATGAATGGTTGCTCCACCTGAATAGGCTGTAAAGGCATGGCAGTCAGTCGTTGCTTCCCATCAAAGAGCGCACATTTCTGGCACTTTCGTACCCAGGCATGGGTGTCTCTGAATGGAGTGGGCCAGAAGTAACCAGCTCTCATTATTCTTGCAGCTGTAGGCCTAGGAGCAAAGTGACCACCAGCTGGCCCATTATGGAACTCAAACAGCACCCTGTCCGCCTGACTTGGGCTTATGCACCTTAAAAGTACTCCTGAGAGATCCCTTCTGAACAACACTCCATCAATCAGGACATAAGAGAGAGATTGGAGTCTGAAATATCTCCTCTTGGTCCTATCAAGGCCCTGTGGGCACTCACCAGTGAGAAGGAAACACCTCAAGTCTGATGTCCAATCCTTCATAACAGCTGGTTCTTCTGTTGTGGCTGCATCGTGAATTAGCAAACTGTCATCTTTTTGTTGTTTAAGGTCTGCAGCAAGGTGTTTGCACAGGGCTTGTCCTCTCACCAACTTGGTGATCTTGACATCCACGTCATACTCCATTACTTTAGTGATCCATCCCGCTCTCTTTTCATTCAGATCACGGTTGGTCAAGAAATCTTTGACGGTAGAATGTAGAACCATGAGGTGAATCCTGCTGTTGAACAGCATATGTCTAAATTTCTTCAAGCTCCGTATGACTGCAAGGACTTGTTTTTCCACATATGTATACCTGACCTCAAAACCCTCTAGACCTTGGCTAAAAAATGCAAGCGGTTGTTCAAGGTCATCACCATTTGCTTGGGTAAGCATAGCGGACATTACCTCTTCATTTCCGAAGGTGTAGAGGTTGAAATCCTTGGTGAAGTCAACACTGATCAAGGTAGAAGCTTGGGCGATACCCTGTTTGATCTCTTCAAAACTATCCTTCCTTTGCACTGTCCACACGAACTTCTCATCTTTTTTCAGCATAGAGGTCAATGGCTTGACTACCTCCGCAAAATTCGGAATAAATCTCCGGATGAAATTTATTTTGCCGAAGAAGCTCTGCAGACCTTTCTTATGTTTAGGCAAGGATAGCTCTAGGATGGAGCGAACTCTTTTCGGATCAATGGTCAAGCCTTCTTTTGAAACAACGTGGCCAAGGAGTTTACCCTCATGGACAGCGAACACGCATTTCTTCGGATTGAGAGAGATACCGAACTCTCTACACCTCTCAAAAATTTGTCTAAGGTGTTTCATGTGTTGGCCCGCCTCCTTAGAGAAAACTGTCACATCATCAAGATACCCCAGCACGATGTTATTTATTAGGGCTTGAAAGGCCATGTCCATGGCTTGCTGAAAAGTGGCACGAACATTGGATAGTCCAAATGGCATTTTTCTATAAGCAAACGTCTCCCATTCAGTAGTGAAGGCTATCTTGTACCAAAATCTGATTGTATCTTGAATACCCATCCAGAAGGGAGAAACGCTCACTGCCTGTCACCATTTAGAGGATCTGCTCCATACTTGAGAGAGGATAATGGTCTTTCAAAGAGACTCTATTGAGGTCTCTGAAATCTACACATGATCTGATCTCCCCATTCTTTTTCCGGACAGAAACAAGATTGGCCAGCCAAGAAGAGTGTTTGATTGGAAATATTATCTTGGACTCAATCAACTTGGTGAGTTCCTTCCGCATGAGAGGCTCAATCTTTGGGTTGACAGGTCTTTGCTTCTACTTGATCGGCTTGGCACCTTCCTCCAGCTCAATGGTATGTTGGGCCAAACTTGGGTCGAAACCCTTCAAATCGCTATATTCTCAAGCAAAAACATCAGCAAACTCCTGGCACAACAAGGTGAAGCCCTGCCTTTCATGGTCCATGCACACTTTCCCAAGTGCAAGCAACTTATTCTTGAATATTTCAACCTTCTCATAGTTTTCTTTCGTGGTGATGCTTGCTTTATCGCTTTTCAATTGGTCATCCTCATTAAAGATACTTTCGAGAGTGACCAAGCCTTTGGGAAGTTTATTGTTCTTCAGTTGAACAATTTGGCTGTCATACTGCTGCTGTAGCTTAGCCTAGTTTTTAGCAGCAAATTCAACTTTCTCTTGCAAGAAGAGTGCTATTTGCTGATCGTTGTCAAACACCTGCCAATTGGTGATGTTGTTAGGTATGGAGGCACTGATTACCACTTTCAAATGGCGTGGACTGTTGTTTCGGCCTATCTCCTTAGAGACATCAAATTGGGCACCAACTGCTGCTAGCCTGTCTGCTTGCCTATTCTGCTCCCTTGGAATGGAAGTAATATTGAAGGCAAGAAAACTCTCCACTAAGTCCCATACCCTATGCTTGTAAGACTTAAGCAAGGAATTTTTTGTCAGATTTTGGCCTCTAACCTGATTCACAATCAGCTCACTGTCACCAAAAACCTGCAGCTCTTTGATTCCTCTTTTCCTTGCCCACTCCAAACCATGGATGAGGGATTTGTACTCAGCAACATTGCACGTGCAAAAAAATTGGAACCTGAAAGCCGAAAAGTACTTCTCTTGTGAAGGAGAAACTAGCACCACTCCACCACCAGCTCCCAACTTACTTCTTGAGCCATCAAAGAACAACTGCCACAAACCTGAGCTCTATTGGCTTGCTTTCATCAAATTTGGTACAAAATTACCCTCTTCGTGTATACAATAAATCCCAAGGCCTGCCTCTTTCATGAATTTGTAAAGATCATGCTCAAAGTTGTCACTTCCCCATTCATCTAAGAGTAAGTCAGCAACTCCTTCAAGGGCAAAAAGTGGAGATTGATCTACTTGAAAATCTTCTTGATCAATAATGGCATAGCTGACATTTGCCACCTTGAGTGAGTACGGTTCCAGATGATCTCGGTGGATCGGTTCCGACTCAATCTTGACTTTGGTCTCATATTTGGTTCTAAAAACCAGGTAGGACCAGTTTGTTGTTAGGTACCCGCCTATTTTGGATGTGAAATCTCTGGATAAACAAATGACAAAGTAAGGAGGAATATCCGCCGCCACCACGTCATGAGGGACCGAGAAGATTGAACAGGCGTGGAGCGTTAAGTTCAAGCCTCTCACCACTCCTACTGTCCTTGCTAGTGTTCCATCCAGCTGCAGGACTCCCTTAGTCATCTCTTCATATTTGAGCCCCAGTTTATCGGCTATGCATTTGGGCATTATCGAGGTGTTTGCTCCACTATCAATGATGCAATTGTGCACCAAGAAATCTCCTATGACCAAGGACAAATAAAAAGGGGGAACCTTTTATTCTTTCTTAACTTGTCCTGATGTGGAAGGCTGCCCATTCATTATCAGAACATTATTGGCTTTTGTTGGGACAGCGTGTTCATTCAGCCCGTGCAATTCTTTTTGCAGCATGTCCTTTTGTCCCAGTATTGATAATGAATCCCACAAAAAGATATTCATGTGCAGCTTCTTCATCTGATCTACCTCATTGACCCGAGGGTTGCCTTCTTTCAAATTTTCTTTGGGGTTATTTACAGTCTGAGGCGCAGGCCAAGGAGCTTAGGGTGTGACCGACAGTCTGAAGTTTGAAAATTTCTGGTTTACATGTGATGAAGAAGGCGGTGTTGACGCTTGAGCAGTTGCTTGAGCTTCTTTCATAGCTCTCCTCTTGGACCTTGTGTTGGCTGCGACACAATCACCTTGATTGTCTATACTGCCCACGTAATTGACTGTATAAAATTCACCTTCCAGGTGATTCATGAGAGTGGAATCGGGCTAAGCCGGCTTGCTGTCCATGCCATGTTGTAATGACACCTCAAAGCTGAGAAATTGGGCGACTGCCTGATTGTCCTGTGCATTCGTGTATTGACTCAACATTTCATTTGTGTAAACAACCTGATCTTGACTGTATCCCATGGGTGAGAAATTTGGCTGCTCTTGTACTAAATTGTTTTGAATGGCCACCATGGCCTTGGATGATGAAGGGGCGCTTGAATTGTAGCCTTGAAAAGGTCTAGCCTATGCAAACTGACCTTCTCTTTGATTGTAATTCTGGAAAGGGGGTCTATTTGCTTGTCCATACTGCTGATATCCTTGATTTGGTCGATTGCTCTGAGCTTGCTGCCTTTTGAGAGCCACTAGTTCATTTGTTACGCTTTGCAACAAGCTTTTTACTTCATGGAGGTCAATGGACGAAGTAGCAGCTGGCTTTTCTACGCTAGGCAGAAGGGCTAAGATAGGTGCAGTAGTTTGGACTTGAGGCGGCAATTTAGAAAAGAGCGGCATATGAGGTCTAGGGGCTATCTTTCTTGCTTGCACCAGGCAATTCTCAGCGACTATGGCTATATCATAGGCAACGGACAGCACATGTCCTCCCATGGACTGTATCATGACAAAAATGTCGCTGTTTAACGCTTTCAAATAATAGAGGACAGCATAGCTTGGAGTCGGCCTTACCAAAATGGGGATTCTGTCCAATGTCTTCTGAAACCAAGTATTGAAATCTTGCATGAATTCGTGTGGAGCTCTTTTCATAGTGGTCAGTTGCTCGGCAAGTGAGAGGTGGTCACTCTTTTCCCCAAATCTGTTTGTTAAGAGGGTGCCCAACTCGTTCCAGCAATCGACTGAATTCATGGGCAAAGTCCCATACCAGTTCAAAACCTTGCCCTTAAAAGACAATGCCAGCAATCTGATCGCAATGTTTTCCTCAGTGACATTGTGAATGTTGCAGAAGTTAGCAATATTTCTGATGTGTTCAATGGCAGTAATGGGCCCTTCTCCATTAAAGGGAGGCACACTTTTAAGGACTGCCCCTGGAATTGGGTCATAATGCAGGAGATTCAAAGGACTTTGACCATGAAAGGCCACAAAAGATAAAGCCATAGCTATAGCAGGATTCAACCGAGGCCTTCTTGCGTAGGTGTATCTTATGGCAGGTCTGGGAAAACAATTTGCTGAATAAGGATGAGTTCTTGCAAACCTTAGTCGTCTCGCTGAGTTTAAAGGTAGTTCAACAAATTCAAAAAAGACACCCTTAGCAGCAGATCGTGTGTTGATTTTAGGCATAGGAGGTCAGACTGGTCTTTGATCAAAGACTGATGTTCTTAATAGTGGAGTCGCTAGATGCTGGAAAAAATGATTGATTTTGTTGTAACAGAAAAAGCATCAATCTTTGACTTTGAGTGTTAAAAAAAGGTGTTTCAAAAATGGTCCGAACCGGGCGTGCCAAAAACTGTTGACGCTATGGATTGCGCCCTTGAGAGAAGGTTGGGCTTCTCTCTTCCACACGGCACAATGAAAACTCCTCTCTTGCCTGTGGGTCTGGAAAAACTAAGGGGAGAGTCTCTAGATAAGGGCTAGCTCCTTCTGATGCATCTCTAAGTTATTCCAGTAATATTGCTAATACATATATATAATGGGGGGTTGAAAAGAGAGAAAGATTACTGAAAAACAGAACCTAACCTAAGCTGGTGATGCACCAAACAAGTTTGATCTACTCATACTCACATTTGAAACCATAAGAACACATACATACACTTTATCTAGTAAAAGGACCAGACTGCAAAGAACTTAACAGAAAGGCTTAATGAAGACACACAGAAAATGAACTTACCACAGGGGTTGTAGGAAGGCACATTGTCTGATAACCCTCTCCTATCTCTGCGCTCCAGAAACAACGTTTTTTGCTATCTGCAAGAATGGTGCTTTGTCTATACCAGATGTGCTGGTATCAAACCTATGAAAGCATCATGGAACAATGACTGAACACAAGGTTAACACTCAGAGACACTCAGAGATATACCCAACCAAAATAGAGGTAAAAAATGTGTATTCTATTGATTCCAAGGGAAAATTGGCAGGGCTTCGCCTTACAACATGAAAGATACTTTTCAAAATGAGAGATTACAATATATATAGAGAAAGAAAAAGCAAAAGGCACCCCTTTTACAAGTGTCCCATGTGCGTTGAGAGCATTGGGAAGAGGAAGCCGCTTGATAGATAATGTTGTGTCGGCTCTAGTTTTGACTTTAAGCGTTTAAAATATATTAAATGCCATATGTGAAATCATGGGCCGTGCCGTTTGTCTGTAAACAAGACCGCTCTTTCAAGACATTCACGCAATTTGTCTGCTTATCAATGCAAAGTGAAGAAAAACAGGTCGCGCCGTTTACTGTTTGCGCTCCTTGATGACCACTTGGCAGAGACTGTTTCAACTGCAGGAATAACTCACCTCCCCTTTGCCACCTAGGTTGTTTTGTCCATATTCATAATTTCGTCTCTTCTTGGCTTTGTCTTTTCCTAGAATTTGAGCTCTCGGGGCTATCTTATCATCCTTTGTTGGCTCCTTGGGCTCTTTCATCAGCAGGTCGTTGAGTTCATTCTTAACTTTTGTCTTTTCCCAGCTTTGTCTTTTCCAGGTTGTCTTTTCCTCTCTTGACTCCTTCCAGCAATCTGAGCCCTCGGGGCTATCTTCTATCAATCTTTGGCTCTTTGGGCTCCCTTCTCGGCAGTCTCTTCCTTTTGGCCTTAAGGCCTTTGAATTCCTTCGGGTTCGTGCTCAAGCATTTAAAGGTCAACGACTATCTTATTGCCCTGAATTTGACGTCTTCGGGGATGTCATTTGATGTCCAAATTCCAACGGCTAGTTCATGATATTCAATTTTGACGTCTGCGGGCCCGTCACACCTTTGAATTCCTTCAACTTTCTTTTCTTCGGCCTTTCTCCCGAAGTGTTCCCTCGGACTTTCTCCCGAAGGATATCTCTCTCTTCTTTTCTTCTGTCCGGGCCTTTGTCGTTGAAACCTCCCGAAGGAAAGGTGTCCCTTCGGGGCTTGGGGAAGGTCCTCCTTTCGGCAGCCGGGAGTCCCCCGCAAGGGCACCTGCCCTTCGGAGTCCTTCGGGTTGCCTTGGTCTTGAAATCCTTCGGACAAAACGTCCGAAGGAAATCTTCCCTTTGTCTTTCCCGCTTGTTGCTTTCTGTCGGGCTTTTCCGTCAGGTGAATTCCTTTGGACAAAATGTTGACGCTGTGGATTGCACCCTTGACAAAAGGTTGAGCTTCTATCTTCCACACGACACAATGGAAACTCCTCTCTTGCCTATGGGTCTGGTAAAACTGAGGGGAGTCTCTAGATAAGGGCTAGTTCCCTTTGATGCATCTCTGATTTATTCCAGTACATTTGCTAATATATATATATATAATGGGGCGGGGGGGTTGATCACAGAACCTAAACTAAGAGGATGATGCACCAAAAAAGTTTGATCTACTTAGCTTGAGCATACACCTTTCACCAAGAACACGTACACTTCATTTGATATGAGAAATTCTCCTGCATCAGTGAGTTAGGGGTCCTCTGGAGATACAGGGAGGAAGAACTACCAGAGGTGTTCTAAGACACACTATGGCAGCCTGTTCACATGCGCCTATACTCTGTTGTAGACACTTCTGGCTAACTTGCAAAAGAACTCACAATACACTAGACATGCTGGAATCATTCTGTGAAAGCATAAGGGAAAATGACTTAACACAAGACAAAGCCATAGACATGCAAAAGTGCAAGCTCAAATGGAAGCAAAAAAGCTTCTTTTTTATTCAAGGTAAATTTCGGTAGGGCTCCCCCTTACAAGCTGAGAGATCCCCTTCTCAAATGAGAAGTTACAATATATATAGAGAGAGGAAGTAAAGGCGCCCCTTTGGAAAAAACTTTGGCGCCTTTTTACAAGTTGTCCCGTGTGCATTGAGAGCGTTGGAAAGAGAAAGCCGCTGAAAAAAGATGTGTCGGCTGCCAGTTTTGACCTTGGCATTCAAACATTAATGTGAAAGCATGGGCCGCGCCTCTTTTTCTACAAATAGGACTGCTCCTTCAAGATATTCACGCGGTTTGTCTGCTCATCAATGCAAAGTATGGAAAAACAAGTCGCATCTTCACTGTTCGCGCTCCTTGATGACCACTTGGCTAAGACTGTTTCAACTGCAGGAATAACTCGCCTCCCCCTTGCCACTTGGGCTATTTTGTCCGTACTCATAATTTTGTCTCTTCTTGGCTTTGTCTTTTCCTGAAATTTGAGCTCTCAGGGCTATCTTATCGTCCTTTGCTGGCTCCTTGGGCTCTTTCATCAGCAGGTCGCTGAGTTCATTCTTAACTTTTGTCTTTTCCCAGCTTTGTCTCTTCCTGGTTTTGTCTTTTCTTCGGCCTTTCTTTTGGTCGGGGTTTTGTCTTTCAACTCTCCCGAAGGGAAGGTGTCCCTTCGGGACTTGGAGAAAGGTCCCTTCATTTTTGCCGAGAGTCCCCCGCAAGGGTACTTGCCCTTCGAGGTCCTTCGGGCTCCTTGGGGTTCTCACATCCTTCGAACAAAATGTCCAAAGGAATTCCTTCGGACATTTTGCCCGAAGGAATTGTTCCCGCTCACTTTCGTTCGCCTTTTTTGAGGACAAATTCCTTCGGACAAAATGTCCGAAGGAATTCCTTCAAACTTTTTGTTCGAAGGATTTGCCTTACCTTTTTTCGCAGATTTTCTTTCCGAACGGACAGTCTTTTGCTTTGCGGGCTTGATTTCTCTCGGCTTTTTGCGCAGCCATTTCTCCGAATTTCCTCGGACTATTTGTCCGAAGGAATTCATTCTCCGCCTTTGATTTTGCCGCCTTCACTTGTCTTCGAAAAAACTGCCCTTCGGAAATTTGCAATGGTCCTATCGCCAACCATGTGCCCTCCATAAGGGCTCCTATACCCTCCCGAAAGGTACCCTGCCCTTCGGGTTTCTTGAAAACGACCTTTCCAAAGAGCATTGGCTTTAAACCTTGCTTCTTTAGGTGGACCTTTTGGATTCTCCAAAGTATTCCTTCGTCTTAGGTGCTTTGGCCTTGTCCTTTGCCTTGCGGACGAATTCCTTAGCACTTTTCCGGAGGCTTTTTTCCGAAGTAAAAAACCTTTTTGATGAACCATTCCTTTGGAATTTTCCTGTTTGTAGCAAAAGGCCATTACCAAAAGCAATGTATTCTTTCTTCCTTGGCTTATGTGTGCATGGACTTTCTAAATGGCAAGAGACAATCTGACCTGTGGAAGAATTGTCAACAGAAGCTTTGTAAAAGCCTTGCATCCTTGAACTGGTCCATCTTTTTGCCAAAAGGCTTGTGCAAACCAAATTCACGACTGATGGCTCAGAACAGCAGGGGAAGAAGGAGACCGATTTTGGCCTGCAGGACCAAAATGGTCAACAGGAATTCCTTCGAACTTTTGTCCGAAAGAATTCGCTTTCTTCACTTTGTTGCGGGAACTTTTCCGAAAGAATTCCTTGCTCTTTTCCTTGTGAATTTCTTTGGACATTTTGCCCGAAGAAATTCAACCTTGTCTTATCTTTTGCCTTAGCATTATCCAAAGGAAAGCTCACCCTTTTGATTCCTCAACAAGGGTTCCCTGCCCTCCGCAAGGGTACTTTTGGGTCCGAAACTGCCCTCCGCAGCCTGCTGGAATGTTCTAGTTTGTGCTTGACTGCCCTCCCAAAGGGCACTTGTCCTTCGGGCTTTGGAAGACCCCCTTTGAACCTTCCGACTTGAACCAACTACTTTGAACCAAACCGACTGAACCACCCCATTGAACCAACCGTTTGAACCAAAGTTCAAGTTCAAAGTGTGAGAAAGATCATGCCGTTGAACCCCGACGTCGAACCATTGAACTGGTTCCTCCTTTGGCTAAAAGACTTGTGCAAACTAGAAATTGAACTGGCTCAAAACAGCAGGGGAAGGAGACCGATTTTGCCTTGCAGGGCCAAAATGGTCAACATATATGTTGGATCTTCAAACATAAACTCCATATGTTTTCAACATTCCCACCTACGTACAACTTCTTGAACTCCCGTAGAAGCTAACTATGAGCACACTTTGCTAACACGGCAGTAAACAAGGAAAATTGGACAAATTAGCTTGAACAATGGTAACTTTATTTGATCTCTCACAATGACATTGAATGGAAGCACATTTCAAACATGGACCCAAGCACATTGAAACTTCCCCTGGAGCTCTCTTTCACGTTGCAAAACTCATGTTACCCATATATGGCTGCCAACTTTTAAAAACAAGCACACTTTGGAATGCTCCTTCAAGGGCATTGAAAGAGAAGTGTTGGATGACTGAAATACCATGGAGAGGACCTACTCTTAGCTGCAAACCACATACCAAAACCACACAGCTCCAGTGATTTCTGAGTTCAAGCAATTTGGACAAATCTAGGTCCTGTTTAGTTGCATAGGCACCTTTGAGGACTAAACCTTCTTAACGATGGTTCATAAAGGAGGAGACATCAATCTGCAAACAAATTTCACTAAATGGAAGCTAACTCAGTATACTAGCATTCCCTAGAGCCATTCCTCCCAACTCAACTTGTACGACCTGTGGTGAGTGAAAGTCTTTGACTAGTTTTGACCCTTCCATGCAGCAATGGGGAAAGAAAGGTGAAATTTGCAGTTTCTGAAACTACCAAAGCAATCTGATCATGGAAGTGAGTATGGGGAACATCAAGAGACATCCCTGAAGTGCCTTCACCTGCCAAAATCTGTACAAGTCCGTACAAGTGGCTAAAAACTCTCTTTTTCAAGTGTTTTCTTGATCTTAACTTGCACCTGCAGACTTGGTCAGTTACAATCAGTTATTTAAGACCCCTTAGGCCACATGGAACATGACATCACCCTTCTAGACTTGCACAACTCCCAAGAAACCCATACAAAGCATTAAATGCCCATTTTTAACCTTTGAAAAGACTCAAAGTGATATGGAACACTAATGCAAAGAGCGACCAAGGCTAATATAACATTTATTAGCATTAAATGACCTATGAGACACTTCATGACAGTTTTTAGCTATTGGGTTGACTCATTTTGATCAGGGGTAAAAATGGCCAACAATTCCCAAAGGCAAAAAACATTTTGGTGCTTACACGCTGCAATTTCCATGCACTAATAACCTAGCAGAATAGGAGGCATTAATTTTGGGATTGCAATTTGCATTGAGGCATAAAGCTAAAGAACTAAGAGAATTCAATGATCCTGAGCTTGTTGTGAACCAAGTCAAAAGTAAATCCCATTGCAAGATAATGTGATGAATTTCCAAGTCTTCAAAGATGACCAACAAATTGTTCAATTCCTTAACAGTGTTGGGGTGTTTGTGTTGAGCACAGGTTAATACTGAAAGGGAGGATGAATAAGTATTATATTTTCTTTTCTTTTCTAAAACTTAATCACTTATTCCATTATAGATATTCAAAGCAATCAAATCACAACACAAGATAACACAATGCAAAGTGACACCAGATATACGTGGAAACCCTTTAGGGAGAAAACCACAAAGAAACTTTCTCAATATAAGTATTTGTAGGCACCAACCGATTGCAGCACCAACCCCAAATACAATTTTGTAGGTACCAACCTACAGGGGAACCAACCCCTTTCGCCGAGCACCAACTTAGCAAGAGACACCAATCTCTTCAAAATGAAGGCACCAAACTTCTCACAAGAATCACTTTTTCTATCTCTGATTTGTTGCTAACACAACGGACGATAGAACATTGTTTTATTTCCTTTCGATTCGATCTACACTTGAGCGTTTTCGTTGTTATGCACTACCTTATTCTTGCAGATTTTTCTTTTCAATATTCTCACAAAAAATCTGCCTTCAAATATTTCTGCTTTTCTTTTATATCTTCCACTGTCAAATCTACAAATTTGCCACTCGTTATGCACTTATTTATAATCCACGAAAAGCTATAAATTAAAGTTGTGACTCTTCAAACAAAAAGGACCATTCGAACGGTCACAACCTCTCCCAATAGGCCGGCCAAGGTTGAAACTTTCCAAAGGGGGCATCCTTCCTCAAGAGGCACCTTTTCACATGGGCTGCCATGAGTTTTTTCATTAATGATGGTCTTTAATTAAAAACGTAGTTGTATATGTGCCTTTTAAAAAATTGTCCTTTCATGAATGCTGGTCCCTTCAAAATTTGAGCACTAGAATATATGTATTTTATCTTCATATGGGTTGGCTTTAGATTTCGAAAATGACAACCTTGTTACAAAAAAATTTCATCCACTATTTCTATTACTTTTTTACGGATCCGATCACTTCTATCAAGAATTCCGTTTACCTTCAAAAACATTTTTGTAATAATTTTTTTTGATACTTCCATTCCTATTAGACATTTCCGTCAATGTTTCCCTTTGACATCAATGACAATACTCCAACAATCTCCCCCTTTGTCATTGATGGCAATCTACTCTTCCTTGTTGCAGTTCTCCTCCCTTGCTCCCCCTGAATCAATTCTCTCCCTTTGACATCAATGGCAAAGGAATGTACCAACCATGGAGCTGAATAATGCAATGATTAACTCCCCCTCAACATATGCTTCTCTTAGCTGATTAATGGTTGGATGAAGAATGAACCACTCCCAACTTCTGCCTTAGAAACTCAAACGTTTCTTTTGGGAGGGGCTTTGTGAAGATGTCTACAATCTGTTCTTTTGTAGCAACATACTCCAACTTCACATGACGTTCTACCACTTGTTCTCTCAAGAAGTGATACTTGATTGGAAAATGCTTTGTCTTTGAGTGCATCACAGGATTTTTTGAAATGTTAATAGAACTCGTGTTATCACATACAATGGTGATTGGATCATCATTTTCTATCTTTAAATCCTTCAATGTTTGCTTCATCCAAAGTACTTGAGTACAAGATATTGTTGCTATGTATTTTGCTTTGGTTGTGGATAAGGACACTGACATTTGTTTTTTGCTTAACCAAGAAACTAGGTTCTTACCAAGGCAAAATGCTCCTCCACTTGTACTCTTTCGGTCATCCACACTTCCTGCCCAATTTGCATCTGTGTATGCTTTTAATGTAAAATCTTCACCTTGTGGATACCATAACCCAGTCCATAGTGCCTTTGAGGTTTTTGAATATTCTCTTGATTATTTGCACGTGTTTCCTTTGGCGTTGCCTGAAACTGAGCTACCAAGCCTACAACTTGCATGATATATGGTCGTGATGTTGTTGTGTATAACGAACTGCCAATCATGGATCTATAAAAAGTTTGTTTTGCTTTTGGAGACTTATACCCTTAACTTGCATCCTATAACCATGGGCATGCTAACAGGA
This sequence comes from Torreya grandis, assembly GCA_037957365.1. Taxonomy (NCBI): domain Eukaryota; kingdom Viridiplantae; phylum Streptophyta; class Pinopsida; order Cupressales; family Taxaceae; genus Torreya; species Torreya grandis. The sequence continues at coordinate 5,751,940 of JARHVA010000339.1, forward strand.
GTACAATCTGTTGGAAATATTGTCATTGATGTCAAAGGTCTAACATTATTGGTGACAAAGGCCCCATAGCATTTAATGTCTTAAGTTGTTTTTAGTGTTCATATTTTGGCTAAAGTATGTTAATATTTATTAAATATTAATGATTATATTTTTAGTTGCATAAAGTCAAAAGAGGGCCCATGAAGAAGTCAAAGAGTCACAAGATAAAGACAAAAGAGGGAAAGGATGCATTTTCCCATGAAAGGTCACCTTGAGGAATTCAAAGATTCACCAAGTGAAGACAAAAGAGGGAAGAACGCATTTTTTCATGAAGTCACCTTGAGGAATTTGAAGAGTCACCAAATAAAAAGAAAAGGGGAAAGGACGCATTTGCTCATGAAGGGTCACCATGTGACTTTTCAAATGAAAGGATTCAAAGTTTCATGCGAGCTTGGTGCCATTTTCCATGTGAATTGAAGGGACACAAAGGGTGAATGCCAAAGGTCATGTGGAAAGCTATAAAAGGAGGCTTGGGAAGCCATTTGTAATATCAAGACTGTACATGGTTTGTAATTGTTTTATACAAAAAAGACGAGAGAATAGAAAGAGATATTCTAGAGTTCTATCATTTATTGAGAAAACAACATTGAGAGATAGTTGTGTTTTACATAAGAGGGGTTGATGCTCCTATGGGTTGGTGCTCACAAATAGTTGCTATGTTGGTGCTCGGCAAAGGGGTTGGTGCTCCTGCAAGTTGGTGCTTGCAAACTTTGTAATTTGAGTTAGTGCTCATTCATATACTTGAAATTGTTCTCCGTGGTTTTTTCCCACATTGGGTTTCCATGAAAAAATTTGGTCTCTCTCTCTCTCTCTCTCGTGTGGTGAATGTTATTGTTTCAATTTTATTGCATATCTTGAATGTATGGTTAAGTGGAGTTTGATTAAGCAAAAGTTTTATAAGATATATGATACACTGATTCACCCCCCCTCAGTGTATCCCATGCTTAACACAATCTTCCATTCTGAATTTTTTTAACATCTCCTTTATATATTTACTTTGAAAGATGCATATGTCTTTACTTGATTGGGAAACTTGCAAACCAAGGAAAAATGATAACTCACCCAACATGGGCATTTCAAATTCATTTTGCATCTCTCTAGCAAACTGTTGGGACATTTTCTCACTATCTCCTCCAAAAATTATGTCATCAACATATACCACCACAATCAATTGATTCTCACCTTCAGTTTTGATGTACAGATTGTTATCAACAACTCCTATTTCAAATCCTTGTTCAAGCAAATATTTGTCAAGTCTGGCATACTAGGCTCTAGGGGCTTGCTTTAGCCCATATATTGCTTTATTCAATTTACACACATAATCTTTGTTTTCTGACAAACAAAACCCTTCTGGTTGTTCAATGTAAACCTCATCTTCTAACTTTCCATTTAAGAATGCAAACTTCACATTCATCTGCTAGACTTTGATGTTCTTAAAACCCGCATATGCCAAAAACAATCTGATTGTTTCCAATCTTGCAATGGGAGCAAAAGTTTCTTCAAAATCGACACCTTCAACTTGAGCATATCCTTTACACACCAATCTTGCTTTGTTCCTAGTTACTTGGCCATCTTCGTTTAGTTTGTTCTTAAACACCCACTTAGTACCTATCACATTTTTGTCCTTTGGCCTAGGGACAAACTCCCATGTCTCATTCTTTTCTATTTGAATTAATTTTTCTTCCATGGCATTGATCCAATGCTCATCATTGCCAGCTTCTGTGAAACTCTTAGGTTCTATCTTAGACAATAGAGAGAAGTTTATACTTTCTGATGTGTTTACTGTAGTATCCCACCCCTGATAGGATATTAAATTTTCTGATTTTTCCCTGATATTTTCAGTTTTTTTGATATTTCAATTTAATCAAACTAAGCATTCATGAGTTAACAGTGATTCCAAATAGCATGTATACCACCTTCAGTTATCTATTTTTGAGTCTTAAATTGTCTATTTGTATCATTCTTTGCATTCATACTATAACCAGTCTTTAACACAGATGTATTGAAATAAATTAGAGTGACCAATGATGATTCAATGCTCAGGAACATCTCATATCAACAACACAAAACTCAAAACTAATGCAAGAGTTAGCAGGGCTGAATATTCAGTTTAAGCATCATAACACAATTCAATGCTGCTCATAAACAATACAAAATCTGATGTTCTTGCTCAACCAGACCTTCACTTTGTTGACTAATAATGAATGACAAAAGGACTGATTTTTCACAAATGAATACTCAGAAAAGTACAGCAGGCATTACTTCAATTTTGAGTCAATTGTGCAACCCAAAAACAATGGTTTATTGGACCCAAATAACTCAGTTTATACCAAACCTGGATAAATGCGTTTTCCACTTGCCAAGGGATGCATCAAACTTGTTGAAGAAAGCTCAGAACTTGTGTGAATCTTCAGTTCAGTTGCCTCACTATCTGGGAACACCTGTAGCAGCTCACACGTCCCTTGGTCTAGCTGGTAACTGTGATGATGGATGCTTCGGAAATGCAACAACAGTGACTCAAAGCTCTCCTAAATGCACAGATTGATACCCTCAGCCAGTCAAGTCATCCTCCAATAGAATGAACAAGCTTCTACAGCTAAGGCTCACGTTTTGGAGAAAGAACTGCAGCAACCTATCGCTTAGGGTTTCCCAGACTATCACGTCCTCTTACAAGCTAATATAAAACTCAGAACATAACCATTCGTTGTAACTTTAAGACTCAGTCACTAATATTCAGATAAAATCAAATGTGTAGCAATATCTTCAAACTCAAAACCTTGCCTAGCAACTCTTGACAATTTCTTGAAAACTTTGTAATTTTTGTACTTTGTCAATAATGAATTAAACTCAAATTTCCTGATAATATCTTCAACCCCTTGAAAATAAAACTCTCTTGTAAAGTGATGAAGCACAAGCACAATCCCTGAAATGGAATTGTCAGCAAGTTGGCTTGGGAGATCTCTCACCCCTGTACCGAGTTGTTTTCCTAGAGGGATTTCGTCCTCAAAAAACTATGGTTTTCAACCAGCAAACCCTTGCCAAAGCTCTTCACCAAATTTCTCCAAAAACAAGAATAATCATCCTCCTTTTTTCAATAATGCTTTTTGAAAGCTTTTTATATCTCCTTCAATTGGCTTGACCCCCAAGGAGCATTTAATCCCTTAACATATAAAATATTATATTCTCATCTCGACGTCCCACTTTCGGCTTATTAAATGACTTTAATAAAATAACAGTAAATCCCCTTATAACTCCTAAGTCATAAAGTCATTAATCACTAATTAATATTATTAAAGTTTTTACTTTAATAATATTATAAATTCATTTAATTGAATATAAGCCATAATAATGATTTAACCAATTCTGCCAACATCAGCGTAATCACCAGGGTACCATGAACCCCCTGGACTGCCTTACTATAAATAGTAAGGTTGGTCCCCATTAAGCGAGCCCCTTACTATACATAGTAAGTATGGCTACACAAAGTATAAAATAACCCTGTAATGATACTATGAAAGCTAGAGAGGGTCTGACAAGGAATACTCTATGATTTGGCACACAATGTGCCCTCCCATGATGTCAAAGAGGGTCCCTAAAACATCATCGGAGACCAAATGATAGGCTAACTCACATAGGTGAAGCCACTTTACACATTCCTTTTGCTGCCTTGAAATATAATTTCGAAGGTATCTTTCCACCCGTTTATTAACTATCTTTGTTTGGCCATTAGTGTACGGGTGGTAACTAGTGCTCGGAGTGAGCTCCGTGCCACACAATCGAAACAGCTCCTTGCAAAAGTGACTCATAAACTTGTTGTCCTGATCACTAACAATACTCCGAACAAGCCCATGAAGTCGGAATACCTCACGAAAAAAAACAATTTGACAACCTGTGTTGCAGAAAATTTAGTGGTAATGGAGAAAAAGTGAGAAAATTAGGTAAATAAATACATAAATACAATCCCTGCCTTGGGATTTTGGCAAGCCCGTGATAAAGTCCATGGAGATACACTCCCACTTCCGCTTAGGAATTGGCAACGGTTGTAACAATCTTGCTGGAAAAGAGTGATCCTGCTTGTTCTGCTGACAAGTAGGACACTCCCTGACATACTGAAGGACTTCAGACTTAATTCCTTTCCAATTAAAACGTCCCCACACCTGCTTGTAAGATTTGAAGAACCCCGGGTGCCCTGCCATAAGAACATCATGAAAAGCTCTTAGAATCTTTTTCTTCATTGCTGACTTGGGTGTCAAAAGTATCCTTTGTAAATGATCAAATCATTTACAATGGAATATCTGTCATCATGTATCACACCCCCAATAATATCTTAACGCCACTGATCTTTTAGCATATTCAACTGAAATCCAATCAGCTGTAATCTCTCCAATAGAACACAGATGTGGTCTTCGAGACAAAGCATCAGCAACAATGTTCTTCTTCCCTTTGACATAGACTATGTCAAAGTCATATGCCTGCAGCTTGGTCACCAGTTTCTGTTGCCGGTCATTCAAATCACGCTGCCCAAGGAAATGTTTAAGGCTATTATGATCTGTGCTCACTGTAAATTTGCTGCCCACAAGATATTGCCTGAATTTAATAAGGGCATGCATTATCGCTAACATTTCCTTATCATAAACACCGTATCCCTTCTCGCCAACTTGAGTTTCCTACTCTCATAAGCAATAGGATGCTTATCCTGCATCAAGATTGCACCAATGCCTTCACAAGAGGCATCACACTGTAACTCAAAAGGACGAGTGAAATCAGGGATAGCTAACATAGGACATGAACTCATCAGCTGTTTGAACTTCTCAAAACACTGTTGTGCCTGATTTGTCTAAATAAAAGCCCACTTCTTCGTCAAGTCTGTGAGGGGTGCTGCCCACTAAGAAAACCCCTTGATGAAGCGCCTGTAGAACCCACATGCCCAAAGAATCCCTTCAGTTGAGTGAGATTCTGCCCGAATCTTATCCGAGTCAACTCGAACACCCTCTACACTGATGATGTGTCCTAGATAAACTAGCTCTGTCAACCCAAATGCACTTTCGGATTCCTTATCGTATAAGGACTCCAAATCAAGAATGCTCAATAACTCATCCAGATGCTTGAGGTGCTCCTCCCAATCTCTGTTGTAAACAAGAATATTGTCGAAGACAAGAACATATCTCAACTTTCTTTGAGAAACCCTGTTCAAGGTAGACTGGAAAGTGGCAAGAGTGTTGGTTAAGCTGAAAGGCATAACCAAGAACTCATAATGTCCACAATGACATCTGAATGTTGTTTTCTCCACATCCTGCTCTCACATCCGAATTTGATGGTACCCTGATCTCAAGTCAATCTTAGAGAAGAACCGTGCACCATGCAACTCATCGATCAACTCATCGATGTGGGGAATAAGATATCGATTTTTGATAGTCTTCTTATTCAAGGCTCGGTAATCAATGCACATCCTGAGTGTACCATCATTTTTCTTGACCAAAACCACTGAGGAAGCAAATGGACTTTTACTTGGTCGAATAAACCCCATATCTAGCAGCTCCTTGATTGTCTTCTCTATCTCATCCTTGAGCCGCTTCAAATGCCTATAAGGTGTGATGATAATGGGCTTTGCACCCTCCTCCAACTCAATGATATGCTCTATGCCTCTATCTGGTGGTCTACCAGGGGGAATATCACTAAACACCTTTTGGTGTTTAGTTAGCAATCACTGAATCTTTGGATGATAACTAGGCTTCTGCTGCTCCAATTGAGTAGGCATCATGTAGCGCACTTTGTAGCCCACTCCACTTGATCATGTCTGATCAATCTCTCCATCCTCCTAAAAGAAATTACCCGAAGACTAACATCAGCTATTCCTCTCAACACATGCTTCCTTCCTGCTGTTTACCTCAAACTTCATTTCCATCTTGTCAAAGTTGAGGGTAAACTCTCCAACGGCATGAAGCCACTTCATGCATAAAACAATGTCCATCTCACCCAAACCAACAACATAGTAATCAGCCTGGAAATTATAATCATTTAGCTGCAAGGTGAGATTGGAAATCCTCTTGTTACACGTGAGAGTGAAACCATCAACTACTCTCACTTTGAAACCCTCAAATTCTTCCGTTTGGAGTCCACATCTAGCAACCAATCCCTCATCAATAAAATTGTGAGTAGCACCAGTGTCAAGCAAGGTGATCACACATTGTCCTCCCAAAACTCCCCTGATCTTGAAGAACCCTCTCACTGGATGCTAGAGAGATGTGCTGCTGGAGTGTTCCCCTCAACCTACTTCTGATTCTTTTGATGCATTTTCAGCCTCACAACCATCTGGATCAGATTGCTGATCTGAATTTTCTGAATTAGAATCATCAGCATAATACCACTCCATTTGATTTGTCTTGCCCATCAAAGGACACTTATGACCTTTTTCCCAAGGCCCCTTGCATTTGAAGCATAATTTCTTTCTCCTTAAGTCATTAATGTTTTCATCATTAGGTTTATCAGTTGAATTCTTTTGCTGATCTGAAATTCTTGGACGAAACCTGTTATCATTACTAAAAGAGAAAGTTTTTTGTGGAAACTTTCTTTTTGGGGCAGCAAGCTCCATGCTTCGTGCCTTCCTCATGGCCTCCTAAAGGGTGGGAGGATCGAATGCCTTGATCCAACCACGTAAGGGCTCTAAGAGTCCCTCACTAAATAGGACCACAGGCCTCCTCTCCGTAATGCTGGGAACCATCACCGACAATCTTTGAAAGTCAAAAATATATGACTCCAAAGAGCTAACCTGTTTGAGCTGAGCTAGCTCCCTGAATAACATCTCTGGATACTTGTGATCAAACCGCTCAATGAGTTTAGTTTATTAGTAAACTCATCATAGATAGTAATAAGGTTGTGACCCAACGTCACCAAACTATGGTACCACCTCTCGTGTGCCACGCCATCTAGGTGTAATGTAGCAAACATGACCGCATCCTCTTCTGGCATAGGCCTCAAAGAAAGATAATTGTCCAGTTTTTGGACCCATGATCTCACAATGCACTTGTCACTGCCATCAAAATGTGCCAAGCTAAGCTTGCTCACTACCTGTTGCAAGTCACGTTGACCCTATGGTGCTCTATGTTTTGTCCTTACTGCTGCCCCTATGCTTTGCCTATTTTGGTTCAGGGACTACTCTAGTGTCAAAATCTCCCTGATCTCAGGTGGTAGGGTCGTACTCAGTATAATGTAATCGGATCTCCTCACCCAATGGAGACCTATGGCTCATGCACATGAACATGGGGTGCCCATGGCGCCCCTCTAGGGGCAAATGTGGGCTGTAATGGCCTAAGAACTGAACCAGAAGAAGTGGTCGAACGCTCAACTAGCCCAAAATGTTGTACACCCTCCTGAGTACCACTAGCCTCTCCGGTATGACCTGTGTGTTGTGACATGGTAATCTGTCTCATTTGTCCTAGGAGCTATGACATCATGTCCATCATTGTGTTAAATTTCCTCTTAGCTCTGGTATCGGGACTAACTGATCTGCGCGTTCCCTTTCCCTGTCTGGGATGGCACCTTCAGCTAATGTCGGAGGTTGCCAATGACCAGATCCTCTGGTATAAACAATATGTTTTTCTCCTTTGCTCATGAGAATTAAAAGCACAAGCTGGCAGGATATGTTGTGCTCTGATACCACTGTAGTATCCCACCCCTGAAAGGATATTTAATTTTCTGATTTTTGCCTGATATTTTCAGTTTGTTTGATATTTCAATTTAATCAAACTAAGCATTCATGAGTTAACAGTGATCCCAGATAACATGTATACCACCTTCAGTTATCTATTTCTGAGTCTTAAATTGTCTATTTGTATCATTCTTTGAATTCATACTATAACCAGTGTTTAACAGAGATGTATTGAAATAAGTTAGAGTGACCAATGATGATTCAATGCTCAGGTACATCTCATATCAACAACACAAAACTCAGAACCAATGCAAGAGTTAGCAGGTCTGAATATTCAGTTTAAGCATCATAACATAATTCAATGTTGCTCATAACCAATAAAAAATCTGATGTTCTTGCTCAACCAGACCTTCACTTTGTTGACTAATAATGAATGACAAAAGGACTGATTTTTCACAAATGAATACTCAGAAAAGTACAGCAGGCATTACTTCAAATTTGAGTCAATTTTGCAACCTAGAAACAATGGTTTATTGGACCCAAATAACTCAGTTTATACCAGACCTGGATAAATGCGTTTTCCACTTGTCAATGGATGCATCAAACTTGTTGAAGAAAGCTCAGAACTTGTGTGAATCTTCAGCTCAGTCGCCTCACTGTCCGGGAATGCCTGTAGCAGCTCACATGTCCCTTGGTCTAGCTGGTAATTGTGATTCTATGCCCAGAAATGCTCTCTAGTGACAACTACTTCACCTTCAACCTTCCACATTTTGTTTAGGATAATGGACACTTGGGAAATGCAGCAATAGTGACTCAGAGCTCTCCTAAAAGCACAGATTGATACCCTTAGCCAATCAAGCCGTCCTCCAAAAGAATGAACAAGCTTCTATAGCTAAGGCTCACGTTTTGGAGGAAGAACTGTAGCAACCTAGCGCTTAGGGTTTTCCAAACTGTCACGTCCTCTTACAAGCTAATATAAAACTCAAAACATAACCATTCGATGTAACTTTAAGACTCAACCAATAATATTCAGAGAAAATCAGATGTGTAGCAATATCTTCAAACTAAAACCCTTGCCTGGCAACTCTTGATAATTTCTTGGAAACTCTGTAATTTCCTTACTTTGTCAATGATGAATTAAACTCAGATTTCCTGATAATATCTTCAACCCCTTGAAAATGAAACTCTCCTGTAAAACAATGAAGCACAAGCACAATCCCTGAAATGGAATTGTCAGCAAGCTGGCTTGGGAGATCTCTCACACCTGTACCGAGTTGTTTTCCTTGAGGGATTTCGTCCTCAAAAAACTATGGTTTTTAACTAGCAAACCCTTGTCAAAGCTCTTCACCAAATTTCTCCAAAAACAAGAATAATCATCCTCTTTTTTTTCAATAATGCTTTTTGTAAGCTTTTTATCTCCTTCAATTGGCTCAACCCCCAAGGAGCATTTAATCCCTTAACATATATAATATTATATTCCCATGTTGGTGTCCCACTTTCGGCTTATTAAATGACTTTAATAAAATAACATTAAATCGCCTTATAACTCCTAAGTCATAAAGTCATTAATCATTAATTAATGTTATTTAAGTTTTTACTTTAATAATATTATAAATTCATTTAATTGAATATAAGCCATAATAATGATTTAACCAATTCTGCCAACATCAGCATAATCACCAGGGTATCCCGAACCACCTGAATTGCCTTACTATAAATAGTAAGGTTGGTCCCCATTAAGCAAGCCCCTTACCATAAATAGTAAGTACAGCCAAACGGAGTATAAAATAACCCTGTAATGATGCTTTGAAAGCTAGAGAGGGTCTGACAAGGAATAATCCATGATTTGGCACACAATGTGCTCTCCCATGATGTCAAAGAGGGTCCCCAAAACATCATATTAGCCTACGGAGACCAAATGATAGGCAAGCCCACTTATAACAATCATCTGCTAGAAAGGGGATATTACATTTACAAACCTTCTCCTAGTTTGCACCTTAGTATCAAGATCCCCAATGATTTAATTTTCAAAATGATTTTTTTGAACGAATCTGGATGGTGACCTTGTATGTTGGTGTTCTTCTTCTTCTTGACTTTCTTCTTCATCTTTTTCTTCTTCCTTGAAGATGGATTCTTCTGATTGAACATTTGTTGGTTTACTCAATTGTTTAGGCTTAGTGTCATTCATTTTGACATTAGCACTTTCAACTATTTTTTGTAATCTTTTATTGTAGCATCTATAAGCTTTACTCCTTGAGGAGTATCCAAGAAAAATACCTTCATTTGCTCTTGAGTCGAATTTCTCCAAGTCCTCATCATCACTCTTAATGTAGCAATTGCTTCCAAAAACTTTGAAGTATTTCATCGAAGTTGGCCTGCCCTTCCACAGTTCATAAGGTGTTGTTTTGTTGTTAACCCTGATTTGTCCTCTGTTTAAGATGTAAACTGTGGTATTGACTGCCTCTCTCCAATATCTATCTGAAAGCTTGGATTCATTTAGCATTGTCCTTGCCATTTCTTGCACCGTTTGATTCTCTCTCTACAACGCCATTTTGCTGTGGAGTCCTAGCAGCCAAGAAATGTCTTTTAATTCCATTCTCCTCACAGAAATCATTGAATTCGTTTGAGAGGAACTCACCTCCTCGATCTGAGCTTAAGCATTTGATCTTTAACTCCTTTTCATTTTCCACCATAGCTTTAAAAGCTTTAAATTTTTCGAATGCTTCAGATTTTTTTTTTTTGAAAGTGACCCATGTCATTCTAGAATAGTCATCAATGAGCAACATGAAGTAGCTCTCACCTTGAAAGCTTTGTACTCTTGTTGGTCCACAGAGGTCTGTATGAATCAGCTCCATAGGCTTGGTCATTGAGTGTTCTTTTGACTTGAAACTCACCCTTGTTTGCTTTCCACGCTGACATTGTTTACACAGGGTGTCTTGTGGTTTTGTAATTTTTGGTATGTCTCTGACAACTTGCCTATTGTTGATCTTCACAAGATTGTCAAAGTTCATGTGGCCCATTCTTCGATGCCATAGCCAACTTTCATCAATTTGGCTCATGTAGCATTTTTCTCTTTTTACTTCACTGAGTATGTACAAATTATTTAATTTTTTGTTTGCATCAGCAACTAGCTTCCCTATGTCTACTCTCCTTATCTCACAACCTTGAGCATAAAATGTGAGTGTGTGCCCTTGATCACACATTTGACTGACGCTCAATAAGTTATGTTTCAACCCTTCAACGTACAAAACATTTTATTTTTTCGTCTTTCCATTATCAACCCTGAGGGTACATTTTTCGACAATCCTTACCATAGGATTATCCTCAAACTTCAATGTGCCTTCATTTATTTTCTTCAAAGTAAGAAACTTACCTTTATCTCCTATCATGTGGATTAAACATCCACTGTTAATATACCACTGTTGCGCTTCGTCTTGTGCATAGAACGTTGTTTGCACGAGCATGGATTTTTCTTTTTCTTGACCAACTTCTTGCTTCTCTTTCCATATTTTTGTATATTTTTTCTTCTTTACCACAAGATTATTCACTTTCTTATTCTGTTTTGAATTTTCTATAAACACACTAATACAGAATTGAGCTATGTGTCCATAGTTGTTACAATTATAGCATATGGTATTATTCTCATTGTAATGCCAGAGTGGGGCAAATGAGTTATAGCTCCTATTGAAACCTCCATGAGTAGTCTTTCCATAGTTCCATAAATATTCATTCCTTACACGAGTCTTACATTCTATTGCTCTATGCCCAAAATAATTGCAAGAGTAACAATAACCATAGAATGAGTTTGTGTACCTTTTCACATGGTTCTACCTCGATTGAAATGATCCTCTGAAATCTTTAACTGGAATGTTCTTCCTTTTGTTTTCTTTATGAGGAGGATTGACATGCTCCTTTTTCACATGATCTGATTTCTTATCTCTTATGCTCACTTGATTTTTGAGTGCATCAGCATAGGTCTTAGGCTTCTCTACATCAACCCCTTTTGATGATTTTGTAGGTATTGAACTTTGGCCTTTTTTGGTGTTATTTTGGTTCTCATCATAGCCAATACCAAACTTAATGGATGGTGATCTCTGGGTTTTTCGAATGTTACCCAATATTTCGGTACTCTTTTCAAAATTGATATGTTTTTCAACTCATTGGTTGTTCTCTCCAATTCTGATTTAAAGGCAATGCATTCGTCATCTTTTGGTTTCAATTTGGCTCTTATCTCATTCTCGATTCTTTTCATCTCCTCTACTCGTGTCTTTCAGACTTTTAGAATCTTATCTGACTCTTCGTCCATCTAAGTTATCTTTGTTTTCAGATCAGTATTTTCCTCTTCATATTTTTGAACTTGAACCTATTGTTTTGAATTCTTTTTCTTTAGCAACTTTATTTCACCCAAGGCACAAATTAATTCTTCTCCCAGATTTACCTCTCCATCGTTTTCGATTTCATCCTCTTCTTCCAAAGTGTTTGTATTAGAATATTTGGCTTTCACTTTAATTGACATAAACAAGGTTTCCTCCCTGTCATTTTCCGATATTTCTTCATAACTCCCCTCGGCTGAGATACTATCCTTTTTGGAGTAGAGACTTTTCTTATACTTACTAGAGTTTTTCTTATATCCACCTTGTTTGTTCTTCTTCTTGAAGTAAGGCTTGCTTTCCTTCTCTTTCCTTTCATCGTTAGTATTTTCCTCATCTTCACTTTCATCCTTATTAGGACACTTGGCAGCAAAATAACCTATCTTACTGCAATTAAAACATTTGAAAGGTAACTTACCTTTGTATTTCCTGGACCCCTTTTTGAGCTTCTTAACAAATAGTGCCTCCTCATCCAATTCATCACTGGTATCATCACTTGATTCAAATTCCTTGTTCTTCACCTTCAAGGATTTGAATGTTGCTTCCCTTTTTGACGGCTTTTCGTTCTCAGTTCGCATCTCATATGTCGTGAGAATACCATGCAACTCATCCATTATGAGTTTGTCCAAGTCCTTCATTTCTTCGATCACTGAGATTTTTGCATCAAATCTTAAAGGTAGAGCTCTGAGTACTTTTTGGACAATTGCAAATTCTTCAACCTTCTCACCTTGTCCTTTGATGATAGTAATAATTTCATTTATACGAAGTAGATAGGCCGCAATGTTTTCATCCTCTTTCATTTTCAAGCTTTCAAATTGTCTCATGTGAGTTTGAAGCTTGGCCATATTTACTTTGTTATCTCCCTCATAGATGGTCTTAAGTTTATCCCAGATCTCTTTAGCCAAGTCGCACTGCATTACTTTTACGAGCTCAGATTCTAATAAGCCACACAAAATAGCATTCATGACTTTTGCATTGTTTTCACTGGCCTTTTTCCCAGCCGTATCCATTGGTGGAGTCTACGGTGCCATGTATCCATCCATAACAGCTTGCCATATATAAAACCCTAAGGCCATTAGATAAGTCCTCATTCTTATATTCCAGAATGCGTAATTTGTTCCATTGAACAATGGAGCCTTGTTTGTGGAGAAACCTTCCTGAACTTGATGACTGGCCATGTGTGCTTCCGGGATCTACCTTCCAGGGGTTAATGTAAAGTCACTTTTGTTAAGCACGAAATATATTGAGAGGGGGGGTGAATCAGTATATTATATATCTTTTACTTAATCTGATTTCTTTTCTTTAACCAGAGTCAACTTACTTGCATGGATGTCTGAGAAAACCCACATCCTGAGGTTTAACCTCACTATAGGAAACCCACATCTTGAGGTTGTTCCCACACTTATAGCCGGAAGAACTCTCCCACAAAGGTGCAATTTCGTGCTATAATAGGGACCACTTCTCAGAGATCTTCAATGTACATAAATTTAATTGATATTAGCCTGGAGCAGTTGCAGGATTTTGAACAACTTGAAAATCTAGAGCAACTATATATAGGGACCCTAAAGTTAAGAAGTTTCCCATCTTCTCTCAATAAATTAACCCAATTAACAGATTTGATTCAGTTTGGATGCTCAGATCTTTGGGATATTAGAAAATTTGTTGAACAGTTAATGCATTTGGAAAGGTTAACAATCCATAACTCAGGAGTGGGTACCTTACCAGAAGGAATTGTACGGAAAAATATTAAAGTTGTTGATGTACAGCATTGTCCAATCTACGGTGTTTTCAAAATCGGACAAAATCTAGGTAATATGCCATTGGAGAGTTTTCAAACCCAAGGACGGGTTGATAATGAGAAGTTTGTCATGAAAGTTGCTCATCACAATTGCAGATGTTCTTTAATAGATTTAATCATTAAGTACAATAGCATATCCAAGGTATATATTCCTCTAGCCAAAAGTCTTTTCCTGAATTTTACGAAAACTCGCAACCCTTTCAAGTATCTTATACAAAAGGAGATTTCCATATACGTAATAGAGTTCTCTTGTCCAACTTTTGAAAAATGATTCAATTTGCGAGATAATAGACTTGAAAATCTAAGGTGGCAAGAAGAGAAAGGACAAGACATGATTCAAAGATTTCTAGAAATACTTGTTTTATGTCATATAGTACTTGTTGTGGGTGACTCTAGTGGGGACAATGTCAAATATGTTGGAGGATCACCTAAAGCAATAACTTTTGTTTTGGCTGCTAAGATGTTGGGATTCTGTCTTTACAAACATTCAGAATCATCTATATTTATTAAGTTTTATCAATCTGATGGGGGTTACAATGATTATAAATACAAGGTGCTTAACACGATTGATTTCAATAGTACGAAAAAATGTATGGCTGTGATTGTCCGTGATCCAGCTGATCAACTTTTACTTTTATGCAAAGGTACTAATAGTGTCATTTTTGAGAAACTATCTTCCGAAGAAGAGTGGAGTCAAGTAATGTTGGAACTTATGAAATAGTATGGAGAAACAAGGCTTAGAAAACTGGTTGTGGCATATTCCAGACTTGACGAAGAATCCTACGCAGAATGGTAAATGTGATGGATAAGGACAAAACAGGATATCATCAATTCTGATGAACAGAACCAAACTCTAGACGAGTTAGCTGAAGAAGTTGAAAGAAATTTGATTCTTGTTGGATCTACTGCCATTGAGGACAAACTATAGGTTGGTGTTCATCAGGGCATTCATAATCTCGCAAGTGTTGGAATCAAAATCCGGGTTTTGACTGGAGATAAAATGGAAACAACAATAAATATTAGTTATGCTTCTAGACTTTTACCATATAACAAGAGAAAACACATTATACAAATTGAAGACCTTTGCATTGATTTCACTCTTCTTGGTTTCTCTGACTATCCCATCCAACTAGAAGAGAGCAACATCATGGTTAGCATAGATAACCTTGATGAATATGTTTCATTAGTTGTGGATGCAACTATTATGATAGGAATCATGCGGCAAATTGGGTCCTTGCGACCAAGATTTAATCAGGTGCTTCCTATTTCACCTTTGCAAGTTTTCATAGAAAATGAGATGGATATTCTCTTATGTGGTGTGTGTGATTTATGGGTCGCTGAAATGATTACTGATCACATAAAATTTGTACATGGTTATACGACCCAAAATACCCCTGTCATATACCTTTCGATTGATATAAGTTATTCATATTTTTTATTGTTACTCTTCGCTATTGAATACAAATGACAGAACTACAGATTACAGAGTCTTGGTTATTTATAAGATCTTCACATGGAAAAAGTATACAAAACATCATGACATTTTGATGGTTCCCACT
Organism: Torreya grandis; assembly: GCA_037957365.1. Lineage (NCBI taxonomy): Eukaryota > Viridiplantae > Streptophyta > Pinopsida > Cupressales > Taxaceae > Torreya > Torreya grandis. Next base: position 5,767,354 of record JARHVA010000339.1, read on the forward strand.
ACGAGTATTGTTATCTTACAATATTTGATCATATTTGTGCTATGGCCAATAATAGATACAACATTGAAAGGAGCATTAATTCTTAAACTCCTCAATTTACTTGTTGACCATTTTGGTCCTACAGGGCAAAATCGGTCTCCTTCTTTCCCTACTATTCTGAACCGTCAGTCTGGTCATGTAACCATCTTTTGCAAAATCACCTTTTTCTTTGCAATAAGTCATGTTCTTATAAAACATTGAAAGATCTAAGGGCCTGCAGCTTTCGGTTTGGTATAAGACCTTTTCTCTTTGAGCAGTCAATCGCATAAACCTTTTCAGCAAAGGAAATCGCTCATTTCAAAGGAGTGCAAGTCTCTTACAAAGCTCCGAAGGGCAAATACCCTTGCGGAGGGCAGGAAGGTGCCGAATAGGGCTATTCAAGCAGGTTCCGAAGGACATCTTGGGGCCCAAGTGTCCTTGCGGAGGGCAGGGAACCCTTGCAGAGGGATCAAAGTGAACAAGGCAGGAAAGGGGCAAAGTTTTCCTTCAGAAATTCACAAGGCAAAAGATAGGCGAAAACAAAGGTTGAATTTCTTCGGGCAAAATGTCCAAAGGAATTCCTTTGGACATTTTGCCCGAAGAAATTCAACCTTTGTTTTCGCCTATCTTTTGCCTTGTGAATTTCTGAAGGAAAACTTTGCCCCTTTCCTGCCTTGTTCACTTTGGACATTTTGTCCGAAGAAATTCACAAGGCAAAGAACTAAAAGAAATTATCATTCGGAAAAAATTCCACGGAAAAAATTCACAAGGCAAATATTTCGGACGAAAAGTCTGAAGGAATTCCTTCAGACATTTTGTCCAAAGGAATTTGCCCAAAGGGAAAGCCCAACCGAAAGGAAAGCAAGCGCTAAAAAATGAAGGGAACATTTCCTTCGGACAAAAAGTCCGAAGGAATTCCTTCAGACATTTTGTTCGAAGGATTTGAGAACCAAGGGAGCCCGAAAGACCCCGAAGGGCAAGTGCCCTTGCGAGGGACTCTCAGCAACCATGAAGGGACACCTTCCCTTCGGGAGGGTTCAACGACAGAGGCCCAAACAAGGAAAAAGAAAGGGATGATATCCTTCAGGAAAAAGTCTGAAGATACACTTCGGAAAGTGAATCCGAAGGAAAGTGAAGCCAAAGGAATTACAAATGGGTGACGGGCCCGCAAACGCCAAAATCACGATGATGGAATAGTTGTTGGCTTTCAAATCATGACGGGCGCGCGAACATCAACTTTGAGGCAGCCAAATAGCCGTTGATATTTAAATGCTTGAGCACGAACCCGAGGGAATTCAAAGGGGTTAAGGCCAAAGGAAAGAGACCGTCGAGAAAGGAGCCCAAAGAGCCAAGGATTGACAGAAGATAATAGAAGGGCTCAAAAGCCAGGAAAAGACAAAAGAGATGACAAAAGACAAACCTAGGAGAGGACAAAGTTGGGAAAAAACAAAAGTCAAGAGCAAACTCAGCAACCCGCCGAGAAAGAAACCCGAGGAGCCAAGCGCAGAAGCAAACAAAACAAGTCCAAGTGGCAAAAGAAGGTGTCGGCACAAGGAGTTATTCCAACGGTTGAAACAGTCTCTGCCAAGTGGTCATCAAGGAGCGCGAACAACGAAGGCACGGCTTGTTTTTTTCTCACTTTGCATTGATGAGCAGACAATCGCGTGCATGTCTTTAAGAAGCGGTCTTGTTTGCAGACAAAATGGCGCGGCCCATGCTTTCACAATAATGTTTGAACGCCAAAGTCAAGATTGGCAACTAACACAGCATGTTCTTTCAGCGACTTCCTCTTCCGAATGTTTTAAACGTAGCATGGGCCACTTGTAAAAAAGGCGCCATTGCTTCCTCTTGCTCTATATATATTGTAATCTCTCATTTGAGAAAGGATCTCTCATTTTTGTATGGTGCAGCCCTGCCAAATTTTACCTTGAATCAATAGAAAGCGTTTTTTACCTCTATTTGGTTGGATATATCTCTGAGTGTCCCTGAGTATTAATCTTGTGTTCAGTCATTTTTCCATGATACTTTCACAAGCTTGATACCAACACACCTGGTATAGACAAAGCGCCATCCCTACAGGTAACAAGAAGAGCTGTATCTAGAGCACAGAGACAAAAGAAGGTTACTAGACAGTGTGTTTTCCTACGGCACCTGTGGTAAATTCATTTTTTGTGTCTTCATTAAGCCTTCCTATTAAGCTCCCTACACTCTGGTCTTTCCATCAGATAATGTGTGTGTATGTGCTCTTATGGTTTGAAGTGTGAGTAAATGAGTAGATCAAATTTGTTTGGTGCATCACTGTCTTAGGTTAATTTCTATTTTCAGCATCCTTCTCTCTTTTCAACCTCCCCTTTTATATATTAGCAGTAGTAGTGAAATAACCCAGAGATGCATCAAAGGGAGCTAGCCCTTATCTAGAGATTCTCCCCTTAGTTTTGCCAGACCCACAGGCAAGAGAGGAGTCTCCATTGTGCCGCGTGAAAGACAGAAGCTCAGCTTTCTGTCAACGCTGCAATCCACAGCATCAACAACTTTTGGCACGCCCGGTAAGACCAATTTTTAAACACTCAAACAAGTTCCAGGATTGATGTTGGTCCTATCACAGCAAAAAATCAACTATTTTTTCAGCATCTGGTAACTCTATTACCAAAAACATTAGTCTCTAGTCAAAGATTAGTCTGACACTTTATGCCTAAGGTCACCACACGATCTACTGCTAAAGGTGTCCCTTTTGAATTCGTTGAACTACCATTAAACTCAGCAAGGTGACTGAGCTTTGCAAAGACTCCTTATTCAACAAGTCATTTTCCCAGACCTGTTATAAGATACACTTACACAAGAAGGCCCCGGTTGAATCCTATCATAGCTATGGCTTTACTATTTGTGGCCTTTCATAGTCAGAGTCCTTTGAATCTTCTGCATTATGACCCAATCCCGGGTACAGCGCTTAAGAGTGTGCCTCCCTTTAATGGAGAAAGGCCTATTATTGCTATTGAGCATATCAGGAATATTGCCAACCTCTGCAATATTTACAATGTCATTGACGAAAACATTGCCATCAGATTGTTAGCGTTGTCTTTTAAGGGCAAGGATCTGGACTGGGATGGGACTCTGCCTATGAATTCAATCAGCACATGGAACGAATTGGGCACCCTCTTAACAAATAGATTCGGGGAGAAGAGTGATCACCTCTCGCTTGCCAAGCATTTGACCACCATGCAGAGAGCTCCACACAAATTTATGCAAGATTTCAATACTCATTTTCAGAAGACATGGGACAGAATCCCCATTTTGGTAAGGTCGACTCTAAGTTATGCTTTCCTCTATTATTTGAAAGCGTTGAACAGCGACATTGCTGTCATGATACAGTCCATGGGAGGACATGTGTTGCCTGATGCCTATGACATAGCCATAGCAGCTGAGAATTGCCTGGTGCAAGCTGGAAAGATAGCCCCTAGACCTCATATGTCGCTCTTTTCTGAATTGCCGCCTCCAATCCAGATTGTTGCACCTACCTTAACTCTTCTGCTTGGCATAGAAAAGCCCACTGCTACTCCGTCCAATGACCATGAAGTCAAAAACTTGTTACAAAGCGTGACCAATGAACTAGTGGCTCTCAAAAGGCAACAAGCTCAAAGCAATTGGCCAGTCAAGGATATTAGCAGTTCGGACAAGAAAATAGACCCTCTTTTCAAAATTACAATCAAGGACAAGGTCAATTTGCATAGGCCAGACCTTGTCAAGGCTATAATGCAGGCGCTCCTTCATCCTCTAAAGCTTTGGTACCCGTTCAAAATAATCTAGTACAAGAACAGCGAAATTGCTTAACTGTGGGATACAGTCAAGATCAGGGTGTTTATACAAATGAGATGGGTCAATACACGAATGCACAAGACAATCAGGCAGCCGCCCAATTCCCAAGCTTCGAGGCGTCATTGCAACATGGCATGGACAACAGGCCGGCTCAGTCTGATTCCGCTCTCATGAATCACCTGGAAGGTGAATTCTATGCAGTCAACTACGTGGGCGATGCGCACAATCAAGGTGACTATGTTGCAGCGAACACAAGGTCCAAAAGGAGAGCTATAGAAGAAGCTCAGTTAGCTGCTCAAATGTCCGCAGCATCTTCTTCATCACATGTGAACCAGAAATTCTCAAATTTCAGGGCACCAGTTGAACCCTCAGCTCCTCGACCTGCACCCCAAGCTGCAAGCAATCCCAAAAAAAATTTGAAAAGAGGCAATCCTCAGATAAATGTGGTGGACCAAATGAATAAGCTACACATGAATATCTCCTTGTGGGATTCATTGGCAATGCCGAGACAAAAAGACATGCTGCAAAAGGAATTGCAAGGGCTAAATGAACAAGCTGTCCCAACAAAGACTAATAATGTTTTGATCATGAATGGACACCCTTCCACAACAGGCCAGGTAAAGAAAGAAGAAAAAGTTCCTCCTTTCTAGCTGTCCTTAGTCATAGGAGATTTCCTGGTGCACAATTGCATTATTGACAGTGGGGCAAACACCTCAATTATGCCAAAATGTATAGCGGATAAACTAGGGCTCAAATATAAAGAAATGACTAAGGGAGTCCTACAGCTGGATGGAACACCAGCGAAGACAGTAGGAGTGATGAGAGGCTTGAACTTGACGCTCCACGCCTGTCCAACTTTCTCGGTCTCTTATGACGTGGTGGTGGCGGATGTTCCTCCTTACTTTGCGATTTGCTTGTCCAGAGATTTCACATCTAAAATAGGCGGCTACCTAGCAGCAAACTAGTCCTACCTGGTATTTAGAACCAAGTATGGACTAAGGTCAAGATTGAATTGGAGCCAATCCACAAAGATCATCTGGAACCGTACTCACTCAAAGCGGCAAATGTCACTTACGCCATTATTGATCAAGACGATTTCCAAGTAGATCAATCTCTGCCCTCTACCCTTGAAGGAGTTGTTGACCTACTCTTAGATGAATGGGAAAGTGACAACTTTGAACATGATCCTTACAAATTCATAAAAGAGACAGACCTTGGGATTTATTGCATGCATGAAGAGGGTACTTTTGTACCAAATTTGATGAAAGCCGGCCAAGAGACCTTAGGTTTATGGCAACTTTTCTTTGATGGCTCAAAGAGCAAGTTGGGAGTTGGTGGGGGAGTGGTGTCAGTTTCCCCTTCACAAGAGAAATACTTTTCGGCTTTCAGATTCCAATTTTCTTGCACGTGCAATGTTGTAGAGTATGAATCTCTCATCCATGGTTTGGAGTAGGCAAGGAAAAGAGGAATTAGAGAACTGCAAGTTTTTGGGGACGAGCTAATCATAAATCAGGTGAGAGGCCTAAATCTGACCAAGAATTCCCTCAAGTCCTACAAGCACAAAGTATGGGACTTAGTGGAGAGTTTTCTTGCTTTCAATGTCACCTCCATTCCAAGGGAACAGAACAAACAAACGGACAGAATAGCAGCAGTTGGTGCTCAATTCAATGTCTCCAAAGAGATAGGCCGAGACCGCAGTCTGCATCATTTGAAAGTGGTAATCAAACCCTCCGTGCCTGACAACATCACCACCTGACAAGTGTTTAACAACGATCAGCAAATAGCACTCTTCTTGCAAGAGGAAGCTAAGTTTGCTACTAGAAATCAAGCTAAACTACAACAGCAGTATGGCGGCCAAATTGTTCAACTGAAGAACAATAAACTTTCCAAAGGCTTGGTCACCCTCGAAAGTATCTTCAACAAGGATGACCAATTGAAAAATGATAAAGCAAGCATCACAACGAAGGAGAACTATGAAAAAGTTGAGATATTCAAGAATAAGCTACTTACACTTGGAAAAGTGTGTAAGGATCATGAAAGGCAAGCCTTCATCTTGTTGTGCCAGGAGTTTGTTGATGTCTTCGCTTAGGAGTATAGCGACTTAAAGGGTTTTAACCCAAGTTTGGCCCAACATACCATTGAGTTGGAGGAAGCGTCAAGCCCATCAAGCAGAAACAAAGCCCTGTCAACCCAAAAATTGAACCTCTCATGCGGAAGGAACTCACCAAGATGATTGAGTCCAAAATCATATTTCCGATCAAACACTCTTCTTGGCTGGCCAATCTTGTTCCTGTTCGAAAAAAGAATGGAGAGATTAGATTCTGTGTAGATTTCAGAGACCTCAATAAAGTTTCTTTGAAATATCATTATCCTCTCCCAAGTATGGAGCAGATCCTCCAAATGGTGATAGGTAGCAAGCATTTCTCTCTCTTGGATGGGTATTCAGGATACAATCAATTTTTAATGCAAGATTGTGACCAATACAAGACAGCCTTCACTATCAAATGGGGGACGTTTGCTTATCAAAAAATGCCATTTGGACTGTCCAATGCCGATGCCACTTTTCAGCAAGCTATGGACATGGCTTTTCAAGACCTGATAAATAACATTGTACTGGTGTATCTTGATGACGTGACAGTATTTTCCAAAGAAGCAGCGCAACACATAAAGCACCTCAGGCTAATCTTTGAGATGTGTAGAGAGTTCGGTATCTCTCAACCCAAAAAAATGTGTGTTTGTTGTCCATGAGGGTAAACTCCTTGGCCATGTGGTTTCTAAAGAAGGCTTAACCATTGATCCAGAAAGAGTTCGCTCCATCCTAGAGCTATCCTTGCCTAAACATAAGAAAGGTCTACAGAGCTTCTTTGGCAAAATAAATTTCATCAGAAGGTTTATTCCAAATTTTGCAGAGGTAGTCAAGCCATTGAACTCTATGCTGAAGAAAAATGAGAAATTCGTGTGGACAGCGCAAAGGAAAGATAGTTTTGAAGGAATCAAGCAGGCTATCACCCAGGCTCCTACCTTGATCAGTCCTGACGTCACCAAGGATTTCAACTTCTACACCTTCAAAAATAAAGAGGTAATCTCCGCTATGCTTACCCAAGCAAATGGTGAGAACCTTGAACAACCGCTTGCGTTTTTTAGCCAGAGTCTAGAGGGTTTTGAGGTCAGGTATACGTATGTGGAGAAGCAAGTCCTTGCGGTCATATGGAGTCTAAAGAAATTTAGACATACGTTGTCCAACAGCAGGGTTCACCTCATGGTGCCACATCCCAGCGTCAAAGACTTCTTGATCAGCCGTGATCTGAATGAAAAGAGAGAGGGATGGATCACTAAAGTAATGGAATATGACGTGGATATCAAAACCACCAAGCTGATAAGAAAAAAAGACCTGTGTGAACACCTTGCTGCAGACTTTAAACAGTAGAAAGAGGACAGTTTGTTAATTCATGATGCAGCCACAGCAGAAGAATCAGCTGTCATGAAGAATTGGACATCAGACATGAGACGTTTCCTTCTCACTGGTGAGTGCCCGCAGGGCCTTGATAAGACTAAGAGGAGATATTTAAGACTCCAATCTCTCCATTATTGATGTGCTATTCAAAAGGGATTTCTTAGGAGTGCTTTTAAAGTGCATAGACCCAGGTCAAGCCAACAGGGTGCTGTCTGAGTTCCATGATGGGCCAGTTGGTGGTCACTTTGCTCCTAAGCCTGCTGCTGAAAGAATAATAAAAGTTGGTTACTTGTGGCCCACTCTATTCAGAGACACCCATACCTGGGTACGAAAGTGCCAAAAGTGTGCGCTCTTTGATGGAAAACAACAGCTGGCTGCAATGCTTATACAGCTTATTCAGGTGGAACAGTCATTCATGCAATGGGGCCTTGACTTCATAGGGATGATTAACCCTCCCTCCAGTGCTGGACACAAGTGGGTCCTGACCGCTACAGAGTACTTCACGAGATGGGTAGAAGCTGTTGCTTTGAAGGAGGCCAACTAAAGTGCAGTCCTGGATTTTTACGAAGACCTGGTGACAAAGTTTGGAGTTCCAGCTACCATCATCTCAAATAACGCTTTAGCTTTTCTGGAAATCAAAACGAGTGAATGGGCGTTGAGATACGGCATCTATCTCAGCACTTCTTCCAACTACTACCCACAAGGGAATGGTCTAGCCGAATCCGCCAACAAGAATTTGATCAGGATTATCAAGAAAACAATGAAGGAGAATCAGAGAACTTGGCATGCCAAGTTGAAAACAGCCCTGTGGGCAGACAGGGTCACTCCAAAGAGGGCAATTGAAAATTCACCATACACACTCGTGTATGGAAGGGAATCTAAACTCCCTATTTCACTTGAATTCCCAGATTTGGACCTTGCTCACCAACTGCAATTAGAAGGCAACAGCATGGAGGTTAGGCTATGTGAGCTGATGGAACTTCAAGAGACAAGGGACCAAGCTATGGCTTCTATGACCAGTCGTCAACAGCAGACGAAGAAGCACTTTGACAAGAGATTCTCGTCAAAAGATTTCTCTGAAGGAGACATCGTCTTGAAATGGGATGAGGACCGAGCTAAACCTGGAAAGCACACGAAGTTCGACGCTCTATGGAGTGGTCAATATGTCATCACTCAGTGCAAGTAGCACAATGCGTTCCAACTCTCCAAGTTGGATGCTGAAGAACTGCGTATCCCAATTAATGAGATACATCTTAAGCATTATCACTGAGCCTGCCCCCATCATGTACATATCTTCCTTGTTTTTTTTCTGTTTTCCCTAAGTGTTTTTGCACATGTTAGTAGTTTTCTTAATCTTGCGTGTGTTTTGTTTTCCTTTTTGGGGTAAAAGCTTCATGATTGATTCTTGGATATCTCAATGCTGTTGCTAACTCTTTCAAAGCTACATCTTGACTCCATGCCCAATGGACATTGAGGCTACTGGTTTCTTAAGCATAGCAGGCATGCTTCCCCTAGGAATCGTCAATTTGTTGACCATTTTGGCCCAGCAGGCCAAAATCGGTCTCCTTTCCCTACTATTCTGAACCGTTAGTCTGGTCATGTAACCATCTTCTGCAAAATCCCCTTTTTCTTTGCAATAAGTCATGTTCTTATAAAACATTGAAAGATCTAAGGGCTTGCAAGTTTCGGTTTGGTATAAGACCTTTTCTCTTTGAGCAGTCAATCGCAAAAACATTTTCAACAAAGGAAATCGCTCATTTTCAAAGGAGTGCAAGTCTCTTACAAATCTCCAAAGGGCAAATACCCTTGCAGAGGGCAGGAAGGTGCCGAATAGGGCTGTTCAAGCAGGTTCTGAAGGACATCTTGGGGCCCAAGTGTCCTTGCAGAGGGCAGGGAACCCTTGCGGAGGGATCAAAGTGAACAAGGCAGGAAAGGGGCAGAGTTTTCCTTCAGAAATTCACAAGGCAAAAGATAGGCGAAAACAAAGGTTGAATTTCTTCGGGCAAAATGTCCGAAGGAATTCCTTCAGACGTTTTGTCCGAAGAAATTCACAAGGCAAAGAGCTAAAAGAGATTATCATTCGAAAAAAAATCCGCGACAAAAATTCACAAGGCAAATCTTTCGGACAAAAAGTCCAAAGGAATTCCTTCGAACATTTTGTCCGAAGGAATTTGCCCGAAGGGAAAGCCCGACCAAAAGGAGAGCAAGCACTAAAAAATGAAGGGAACAGTTCCTTCGGACATTTTGTCCGAAGGATTTGAGAACCAAGGGAGCCCGAAGGACCCCAAAGGGCAAGTGCCCTTGCGGGGGACTCTCGGCGACCATGAAGGGACACCTTACCTTCGGGAGGGTTCAACGACAGAGGCCCGAACAAAGAAAAAGAAAGGGGAGATATCCTTCGAGAAAAAGTCCGAAGGAACACTTTGGAAAGTGAAGCCGAAGGAATTACAAATGGGTGATAGGCCCACAGACGTCAAAATCACGACGATGAAATAGCCATTGGCTTTCAAATCACGACAGGTGCGCGAACATCAACTTTGAGGCAGCCAAATAGCCGTTGATCTTTAAATGCTTGAGCGCAAACCCGAGGGAATTCAAAGGGGTTAAGGCCAAAGGGAATAGATCGTCGAGAAAGGAGCCCAAAGAGCCAAGGATTGCCAGAAGATAACTCGAGGGCTCAAAAGCCAAGAAAAGACAAAAGAGATGACAAAAGACAAACCCAGGGGAGAACAAAGCTGGGAAAAGACAAAAGTCAAGAGCAAACTCAGTGACCCGTCGAGAAAGAACCCTGAGGAGCCAAGCGCAGAAACAAACAAAACAAGTCCAGGTGGCAAAGGAAGGTGTCGGCACAAGGAGTTATTCCAGCAGTTGAAACAATCTCCACCAAGTGGTCATCAAGGAGCGCGAACAGCGTAGTCGCGGCCTGCTTTTTTCTCACTTTGCATTGATGAGCAGACAACCACGTGAATGTCTTTAAGAAGCGGTCTTGTTTGCAGACAAAATGGCGCGGCCCATGCCTTCACAATAATGTTTGAACGCCACAGTCAAGACTGGCAACTGACACAGCATGTTCTTTCAGCTACTTCCTCTTCCCAATGTTTTAAACGTAGCATGGGCCACTTGTAAAAAAGGGCACCATTACTTCCTCTTGCTCTATATATATTGTAATCTCTCATTTGAGAAAGGATCTCTCATTTTTGTATGGTGCAGCCCTGCCAAATTTTACCTTGAATCAATAGAAAGCGTTTTTTACCTCTATTTGGCTGGATATATCTCTGAGTGTGCCTGAGTATTAATCTTGTGTTCAATCATTTTTCCATGATGCTTTTACAAGCTTGATACCAACACGCCTGGTATAGACAAAGCGCCATCCCTACAGGTAACAAGAAGAGTTGTATCTGGAGCGCAGAGACAAAAGAAGGTTACCAGACAATGTGTTTTCCTACAGCCCCTGTGGTAAGTTCATTTTCTGTGTCTTCATTAAGCCTTCCTGTTAAGCTCCCTACAGTCTGGTCTTTCCATCAGATAAAGTGTGTGTATGTGCTCTTATGGTTTGAAGTGTGAGTAAATGAGTAGATCAAATTTGTTTGGTGCATCATCGTCTTAGGTTAATTTTTGTTTTCAGCGTCCTCTCTTTTCAATTCCCCCTTTTATATATTAGCAGTAGTAGTGAAATAACCCAGAGATGCATCAAAGGGAGCTATCCCTTATCTAGAGATTCTCCCCTCAGTTTTGCCAGACCCACAGGCAAGAGAGGAGTCTCCATTGTGCCGCGTGGAAAACAAAAGCTTAGATTTCTGTCAAGGGTGCACTCCATAGCGTCAACATTACTATTGCTTGAGGACAAACAATTTGAGAAATGGAGGTCTGTAATATCCCCAATTAAATACCATGCAAGCAAACACCAAAGAGATCGCTACCATTAGGAGCGTTACCATTTACTAAGGAACAACAGCAATTACTTACGGCGAACGCCAAACTAAACAACATCAATCACCAACTAACAACAGTCTTTAAATAACATTAGTTATTTATTAAGTATTTAATTAATGTGTTAACCAACATTCATTAAATCAAACAACGCCACCCTTGGGAATATACCTCTTGGACAAGACATGTGGAAAAGTCATGTCTATTCAATGGAAAAATTTGAAGATATAAATAACCAGCCATTGGGATGGGAGAAAGCATCCAATTATGAATTCAATCATCTAACTTGTATAAGCATCATGTTATACAACCACTCTCAAGGACGAAAATCCTTGTGATTATAACAGCCCAAGGACGAAAACCCTTGTGATTATAACAGCGCAAGGACGAAACCACTTGTGCACTTATATTTTATTTAATTTATTATTTTAAATACAATATTTGTATTTATAAAATATATATATATTTAAAGGAATTCCGGAAAAACCAAATTAATGTAAAATATTCCGATTTGGAATATTACAATATCTCGATTGTCGAATGCAAGTATCTCTCGTTGCTTGCTCGAATATCAATTATTTGTTGCGAGATAAGATATATATATATATATATATATATATATATATATACGGGGGTGGGGGCGTAGTTGCGTATATATATATGGGGGTGGGGTTCCACCCCCCATCTATAGATAAATAAGGGCCAAGTGCATGAATATAGTCGTATCACTCATACATATAGATATAAATAATAGACTTCCCTATCTATAGATAGATAGGGACCGAGTGTGAGATATCCCAAGCTAAATTCCTTTGCAAATTTTTTTCAATTTCACCATTCCGGTGGGTCAGGGATTTTGTCAAACAATTGACTTGCATTCATGTTTTGAGAAGTTTTCAAAATATTTTGATAAGAACAGATTGGTAATCGTTCATATGAACATTTGCTTCAAGAATTTCATGAAAACAACAAATGCTTTGCAAATAATCAAATTTTAAAGTTTCCAGAACAAACTAGAATGAAGTGCACTCCCAGATTTTTATAATTAATAATTTCTACCATCAAAACCACAATGCAATTAAACAACTTCAATATTTATTGATCAATATCTGACCTGGTACAAACTCCTTTAACCCAAAAACTTGCCTTAAAAGTTCTACGACTATCCTCCAAGAGGTATGACGTGCTGTGATGTGTATGGCCTGCTGTAGCATGTACGGCTGCTCCGTTGAAGACCTTTGGCTGCATGGAGTTGAGAAGGCATGATAAAGGTTTAGAGGCTCATACAAACCTTCTTGCTGCTCATGGTTGCTAGGAAATGGGTCTGCGACCTACCTTGGATGCTATGGCTTGCTGCACTCATCCTTATGTGCCCAACGCCTCCCCCATGAGGCTCCCAAACTGTACGGCCAGATCTGTAAGTTGCTTCTCTCAAGCTCTCCAATAACCAATAATCAATGCTTATAATCCCCTCACAAACTATTGAAGATGTATCAATAAATTCTTGCCTGCAAGACTTCAATTTATTCAATCGTTTAATTCCAAATGTGAAACCTGTGTGGCTCCACCAAATAACCAGCTAGGGTAGATAGTTGCACTACCGAAACCAATTGCCCATACGGTTTCCGTCCCAGGGTTTGATTTCCAAAGCTGTCCAAATCTTCACAATAGAAAAAAAATAGAATAGGCGTGCAGAAATGAGCCTCGCAAAGCACTTTTATATCCAACCCAAAATTACTCCTTTTTTAAATTCCCGCAATTTTTAATATTTTATTTAAACTCAAGAAATAAAGTGACTTCATTAATCTTCAATAAAGTTCCACTAAAGTAAATTTATGAACTTAAATAATATTATCCTTAGGATATGTTGGAACGTATAATATTAAATAATTAATTAAAATATTCTTTGATCCCTGACATTAGCCTATGGGAATAAAATAGGCTAATAAGTCACTCCAGATTAGACCTCAAAAGGGGACATTATAGTCCTCCCTTCCCGAAATTGATTGTCCTCAAGCAGTTGCAGATCAAGATGCTAAAGAATATAACATCATTTAAAACTGATTTGAGACTCCTTAACGTTAAGTATGAAGACGTGGCCTATAGGCTTTTGCCCTTCACACTCATGGACACATCATACAACTGGTTTCAAAACCTTCCTGGGGACTCTATCACAAGCACAAACCGATTTAGTAGTACTTTCCTAGCCCAATTTGGGCAAGTTAAAGACCCAAGCGTCCTATATCAGAATTTCACATGCATTAAACGAGCCAATTGAACCTGTTAGGAATTTCACAGCTCGTTTCCAGAAAATGTAAAGCAGAGTCACCACCCTTTACAAGCCTAATGCTCAGCTAGCTTTAGAAATGTACAAAAATGCTTTGGACATGTGGATTGCTATGTTCTTAAGACCCTACTGTAACAACTTTACCTCTGGCATATGCACAAGCTATCAAGGTCAATAGATAGCTCAATCCACAAGGTCAAATGATGCCTCCCATCGCTAATGCATTACCTAACATGCCCGCATTGAGCATCATTCCCAACGCAAGTCAAAACTTACCTCTGTCTCAACCGTTGCCAATAACTAACCAACTTGCTTTCAAACATGCTACTCCGAAACTACCACCTGGGTTTTCTTAACCTGATGAACAATGTAGTCCCCCTCTTTCTAAGCCAAATGATGTTAGCGGTTGCTAACAATACCCAATCTATTTGTTAGGAATCATTTAAGAATGAGTTGGATGCTATCCAATGAATGGTGAAAAGATTAAAGCGAATATCACACATCGTGAGCTTGCTCAAATCACTAAATAATCAGGCATTAGAGGTTTAGGAGTGACTCTACTTGCTGTCCCGGAGGTATTTATAGGAGCATTAGTGTTACTACCTTCACCTCGATAGCCATTGTGTTCATTATTGCCATTATTACTATCATTGTTTTCATGATCTTCTTGATTATTTATGTTGTTTGCATTCCTGGTTTGCATCATTTGGGTTAATGTTTGAACCAACTGTTGATGTCCCCTAGCTAAATCATTAGGTATAGCCACAACACTAGGGTCTGGTTGTCCCTGATTATCACCCATGTTCCCAACAACTCTCTCACCCAACAATTCTGTAATAGCAACTTCTTCAATCTCTGGTTGTTCTGATGGATCGTTTGGCCTCCTAAAATAGTATCTATGAGATCCTTCCGGCTGCATAGAAGAATAAACATGCACAACTTCCACGATATCCCAAGCTAAATTCCTTTGCAAAAAATTTTCAATTTCACCATTCTGGTTGGACAGGTATTTCGTCAAACAGTTGACTTGCATTCATGGTTTGAGAAGTTTTCAAAATATTTTGATAGGAACATATTGGTAATCGTTCATATGACCATTTGCTTCAAGAATTTCACGAAAACAACAAATGCTTTGCACATAACCAAATTTTAAAGTTTTCGGATCTAACCAAAATGAAGTGCACTTCCATATTTTTACAATTAATAATTTCTACCATCAAAATCACAATGCAATTAAACAACTTCAATATTTATTGATCAATATCTGACTTGGTACAAATTCCTTTAACCCAAAAACTCACCTTGGATGTAGTACGACTATCCTACAAGAGGTACAGCCAGAGCTGTAAGTTGCTTCTCTCAAGCTCTCCAATAACAAGTAACCAATGCTTATAATCCCCTCGCAAACTGCTGAAGATGTATCAATAAATTCTTGCTTGCAAGACTTCAATTTATTTAATCGTTTAATTCCAAATGTGAAACCCGTGTGGCTCCACCAAATAACCAGCTAGGGTAGATAGTTGCACTACCGAAACGGATTGCCCATAGGATTTCTATCCTAGGGTTTGCTTTCCAAAGCTCTCGAAATCTTCACAATAGAAAAAAATTAGAATACATGTGTAGAAATGACCTTCCAAAAGCACTTTTATATCCAACCCCAAATTACTCTTTTTTTAAATTCCCGCACTTTTTAATATTTTATTTAAACTCGTGAAATAATGTGACTTTATTAATCTTCAATAAATTTCCACTAAAGTCACTTTATGAACTTAATTAAATTAATTAAATAATATTATCCCTAGGATATGCTGGAACGAACAATACTAAATAATTAATTAAAATATTTCTTGATCCCTGACATTAGCCTACGGGAATAAAATAGGCTAATAAGTCGCCACTGATTAGACCTCAGAAGGGGACATTATAGAGTGCATGAAGATAGTTGTATCACTCATACATCTAGATATAAATAATAGATTCTCCTATTCTATAATTAGTTCTATCCCATTTGGTGGTACCGATGGTAGTATCAGGTGTTCACTCAGTCGCATCAATGCCAATGTTTAATTCAATGCCAATCAGGTAGGTTGGTTCAATTTATAGTCGGTTCAATCAATGTCGATTCTAGTCATCATAGTCCACTTTACCATTCTGGCGACTCAGACCTTTTCTCTCTCCCTCCCCAAATATAGATATATCTTAGCATCAGAAGTTAGTTCATTCTATATAGAATACTCTGGCTACCTCCTCCTAGGAGGGATGATACTTCTCTATATGGAGGCGGTGGTGAAATCTAGAGAGTAGAGTAGCAGGATTCAAGTGAGTTGGTGGAATAAGGGTGGGGTGCCTCACCCTCACATATTAAGATTGGTGATATTGGCTGTGGGAGGCCCCCCTTCTCCATAAGGGAGACAACTAAGCTCTATATGGCCTCCCCCTCTATATATACAGGATATGGCCACTTAACACAAGTTGGGATGATTGGATGATATATATATATTGGGATGCAATTAAACTCTATATGGCCTCTAACTATATGCATATGGGGTATGGCCACCTAACACAAGTTGGGATGATTGCCATACTTCCATCCCAAGTTGGGATTCTAGCAGTCAACCGAGCGGATCAAGCAGGGTGGTTGAGATTTAAAAAGATGGTAGATGGTTCCACTGCCGTTGGGAGAACAAGAGAGAGAACAAAAAGCGAAGACGTTGTAAAAGACTAGTCTCATGCTCATAAGCGTAGTCGCAAATAGATTGTGCATAGTAAACCAAATTGGATCCTAGTGTGCGCATCCCCGGTCCCAATTTGTGCATGGGAGATTGATTATAGGAGAGCTCGAACTAGTGGGAGAAGACCTAGACACGTGGTAAACCTAGTGACCACCAGCTCTTCATCCCAAACCACCCATAATCAGCATATACCCGTCGCATTACCTATGACTTGGCTTGTGGGCTCTGCTAGAAACATACCTAGAGTTGTCCAAGATCTACCCAGGAACCTAGAAAGATTTGCCTAGATTTATGCCTAGTTTAGGAAGGTCTACTGAGGAGCATATAACATCATATAAAACTGCTTTGAGATTCCTTAACGTTAAGTATGAAGACATGCCCTGTAGGCTTTTGCCCTTCACACTCATGCACGCATCACACTAGTTTCTAAATCTTCTTGAGGACTCTATCACGAGCATGAAATGATTTAGTAGTACTTTCCTAGCCCAATTTGGGCAAGTTAAAGACCCAAGCGTCCTATATCAACAATTCACATGCATTAAACGAGCCCATTGAGCCCGTTAGGAATTTCACTGCTCGTTTCCAAAAAATGTATAGCATAGACACCACCCTTTAAAATCCTGATGCTCAGCTAGCTTTGGAAATGTACAAAAATGCTTTGGACCTATGGATTGCTATGTTATTAAGACCCTATTGTACCAACTTTACCTCTAGCATATGCAAAAGCTATCAAGGTCAATAGATAGCTCAATCCACAAGGTCAAATGATGCCTCCCATCGCTAATGCATTACCTAACATGCCGATATTGAGCCTCATTCCCAATGCAAGTCAGAACATACCTCTATCTCAACCTTTGCCAATAACTAACCAACTTGCTTCGAAACATGCTACTCCAAACTAGCACCTGGGTTTTCTTAGCATGATGAACAATGAAGTAGTCCTCCACTTGCAAAGCCAAATGACATTAGCGGCTGCTAACAATACCCAAACTATTCCTTAGGAATTATTTAAGAATGAGCGAGATGCTATCCAACGAATGGTGCGAATATCACGCTTCATGAACTTGCTCAAATCACTGAACAATGTGACCTACTGAAATGACTCACCAAAAAACCAATTCAGCCAACCCAAGCAAAGTAAAAGACTGCTCACACCAATGTGCTCACAAATAAAATCAAGACCGAAGTCCCTCCCTTTCTCCGGACTCTCAGGGTATTTGGGTAGAACCCGCACAATTGCTTAGTAGACTCAGGAGCTTCTGCAAACGTATTCCCTGCAAGTATTTGTGAGAAATTGGGCTTGGTCCCCATCAAGTCAAACAAGGTCATAGTTAAACTAGACAAGTTTGAGGTCAAAGTAGTTGGCGAGTTGCTCAATGTACACATGCAATTGGAATCGGAACCTAAAGTTCAACAATTCATATACATCCAAGTTGTGGACATCCCTAAAGCATATGGAATGCTACTTAGCCAAGATTAGTCCAAATCTTTGAATGGATACATGGCCACTGATTTCTCTCACATGTAGTTGTCTTCGAGAGGACTAACCAATCAGATTATAGTTGATAAGGAACCTAGGATTAAGCATATGATAACTGACTTCAACGCAGTCAACGAGAGGGTGAACCTAGTGAATTCGGATTTAGAAGACTACACTTTAGAGACAAAGCCTATTACAGGGGGAAGACCGACAATAATCTTGAATTGCCATGTTTATGGTCATTATACGTTGATGGTGCTTGCTCTTAGCAAGGCTCAGGGTCAGGAGTTCTACTAATCGATCTACAAGGAAAGAAACATCTAGTGGCTTACTGGTTGCAATTCCCATCCACCAATAATCTTGCAGAGTATGAGGTGTTGGTCCAAAGACTGCAATTTGCATTAAAACATAAGGCAAAAGAACTGAAATAATTCAATGACTCTGAACTAGTTGTAGAATAGGTGAGGAGCAAGTGTCATTGCAAATTGTCATATCTTAGAAAATATAAGCATAGAGCATGGGATTTGATCGAAATGTTTGTTGCATTCAATGTCATCCCTATCCCTAGGGAAGGAAATCAGGTTGTTGATTCATTAGCATCTTCAGCTGCAAGTTTAACCCCCCTCGATGACACTGAATTGCAAGAGTTTTCTGTAGAGTTAGTCCCTTGTGCCTCTGTCCTAGACAATGTGACAAAAAATTTCAAGTCTTCGAAGATGACCAACAAATTATCCAATTCCTTTACAATGTTGAGACATTTGAGGCCCAAATAATTGACGAAACAAATAGGGACAATCGCCAAATTGAACTTGACAAAGACGGAATTCTCAATTTCCAAAGAAATTGAATCCCAAAATGAATGATCTTTGTGGAAAAGGCATTTGACAGAATCGGCCCTACTCCCCCGATTGAGAAACCCAAATTCGCAAATTAGAAATGTCGAACCATTAATCTTTTCTCCTTAGAAAGACCCCAAACCGTCAACATAGGACTTGATTGGACGAACACAAAAATTGAGCAGCTTCGAAAGGTGCTACTGAGTTATAAAGATATAATTGCTTGGACCTATGGAGACCTATGAAGTATGTTTTGTCCTAGAGTGCATAACTGGATTCTTCGAAATATTAATTGCACTAGTGTTATCACAGAGTATTGAAAATGGATGATCATACTCTATCTTAAAATCTTTCAATGTTTGCTTCATCCAAAGTACTTGTGTTCAACAAGACACTACTACTATGTATTATGCTTCAGTCGTGGATAAAGAAATGAAAGACTGCTTTTTGCTTAGCCTAGACACTAGATTTTTGCCAAGAAAGAAAGCTTCTCCACTTGTACCTTTTCTGTCATCAACACTACCTGCCAAATCTGCATCTTCTTATGTTGTTAGTGTGAAATCTTCACCTCTCGGATACCACAAACCATAATCCAATGTGCCTTTTAGATATATGAATATTCTTTTAACGGCTTGAACATGGGTTTTTTTAGAGGCTACTTGAAACCTTGCTATTAATCCTATAGCTTGCATGGTCTCTGGCCTTAATGTCATGGTGTATAATAAGCTGTCAATCATGGATCTGTAAAGTGTCTAATTCGCTTCAGGAGATTCATCATCTTTACTTAACTTACAACCTGTAACCATTGTTGTGCTAACAGGTGTGCAATCTTCCATTCGAAACTTTTTTAACTTTTCCTTTATGTACTTGGTTTGGGAGATAAATTTCGTTTTTTAGATTGAGAAATTTGTAAACCAATGAAAAATGACAACTCACCCAGCATGGACATTTCAAACTCTTCGTACATATCTTTAGCAAATTCTTGAGACATTTTCTTACTATCTCCTCCAAAAATGATATCATCCACATAAACCACAACTGTCAACTGATTTTCACCTTCAATCTTGATATAGTGATTACTGTTAGCAACTCCCCTTTTGAAACGTTGTTCTTGTAGTTATTTATCAAGTCTTGAATCCCAGGATCTTGGGGCTTATTTTAGCTCATAGAGTGCTTTCTTCAATGTACACACATAGTCCTTGATTTTTTATAGAAGTAAACCTTCTAGTTGATCAATATATACCTCTTCTTCTAGCTTGCCATTTAGAAAAGCAGATTTGTCATCCATTTGATAAACTTTGAAGTTCTTAAAACTAGCATATGCCAAAAACATTCTTATGGCTTATAATCTCACAATAGGGGCAAAGATTTCTTCAAAATCAATACCTTCAACTTGAGCATACCCCTTCCAAACCAACCTTGCTTTGTTTCTTGTCACTTCTCCATCTTTGTTCAACTTGTCTATTGATGATATGTCCCAAGTATAAGATTTCCGTCATTCCAAATTCGCACTTAGACATTTTGGCGAAAAGAGATTGTTGCTCTAAAATTCCCAGCACTAAGTCTAAATGTCTTAAGTGTTTCTCCCATGACATACTATATATCAATATATCATCGAAGAAAACTAACACAAATTTCCTCAAATGTTGACCAAATATATGATTCATGCATGATTGAAAGGTGGTTGGAACGTTGGTCAATCCGAAAAGCATGACTAAGAACTCGAAATGCCCATAATGACATCTAAATGTTGTTTTTTGAACATCAGTGTCTCGCATCCGTATTTGATGGTATCCGAATTTTAAATCAATTTTGGAGAAATAAATAGCTCCATGTAGCTCATCAATTAATTCGTCAATTCGTGGTATTGGACATCTATTCTTTATTGTCTTTTTATTCAATTGTCAATAGTCTATAAACATTCTCAACATGCCATCTTTCTTCTTAACTAAAACCACGGATGAAGCGAAAGCACTCAAACTTGGTCTAATATGACCCATCTCCAATAGTTCTTTGATGGCTTTTTCAATCTCTTGTTTATAAATTCTGGGATGGCGGTAAGGTGTGGTTATTATGGGATGGGTACCATTTTCTAATTCAATGATATGTTGAAATCCTCTATCGGGTGGCAATCCATGTGGGATATTCTCAAAAACTTTAGCATGTTTGTTAAGTATGGGCTGAATATCGATATAATGTTTATGTGGCTCTGATTTTGTAGAACTTACAAAACATTGTGTGGCCCATGAAACTTGGTCTTTCATAAATGGTCTTTCCATCCTCTTGGGGGTAATCACTTGGGGGGGCCCATTAGCCATACCTTGAAGGACTACTTCCCCGTTACTTTAAATTTTAATTCCATGGTTTGATAGTTTTGGGTAAATTCCCCCAAGGAATGTAACCATTGCACACCTAGTGCCAAATCTATTTTGCCAATGCCCACCACATAGAAATCATCATTAATTTGATGCCTTCCCAAAGTGAGACGGAGTAGTGGGATTCTTCGAGTGCATGGTATGGTAAAACCGTCTACAACGGTTACCTTAACACCTTGAAATTCTTTTGTTTTAAGCCCATTTTTGTCACCAATCCTTCTTCGATGAAATTGTGAGTGGCCCCACTATCTATTAATACAGTGATTTTCTGGCCTTGAAGACTTCCTCTTACTTTAAAGGGATGGTACTGTTGTCAACCTGGAGCTGCACCCTGAATCGAAGACGTCCATGAAATGGTCAGTCCTCTATCCGGCTGAAACAATGGGATCTCACGAGGGTGGGTGCCTCAACAGTGAGAAGAACCTATAGAGAAGGCTGGTTCCTGTATGATGTATCAATGAGAATCTCTACTCTATGCTGCGGACTACCGTGGAAAAGGGAGAAGGAAACTTAAAGGGGAAATCATACCTAAAAGGGGGTGATACACCAGAAGTTTGATCCAATCAAATGGAAACCTTGAACACTAAACAAACAAGGGAAAAGGAAGACCTATGATTTCAATCAATCACTTATGCATAAATATTTCATGAAGAGGTTCGATCCAATGATCGAAACCTGAGAGAAAACGATGGAGAGAGGTCTGATAAAAGACATTTTGCAGCCACCTAACATCCACTTATAGCTTCAGCCAAAAGACATAAAGAACACTTTAACCTGACCTGCATAAGAATAATCTAGCAACTAGGTATGAACCAGAGTTTGGGAAGGGAGAGAAATCTACCACTTATGCAAATTGCTGAATGAAATATACGCTATGCCAACACTTGAAATCTGAAAGTACAGTCCTTCTATTGATCGAAGAGGTTACACAACTCACCAATGGCAAAGTTTGTTCTAACCAAGAGAGAGATTGGATATTTTTAATCAAGGCTCAAAGCCAATTTATAAAAAATTACAAGAGGCCAAAGATTGGCGTTGAAAATTTGAAGAGAAGGATTAACTTAGGTTAACTCAACGCTAACTTGACCTTTCAATAAAATATGTTTTCTCTTTGTCTTTGCATGAAGCTTCTTGCGCTTGAGGAAGTGAACATGTCTTTGTTTCGAACCGCCCACCTCTCTTTGCATGGAAATCCACGCTAATGTCAATTTTAGAACTCTATGTGAGTTGCTTGATGCCGAATTGGAACGTTGGAAACGCTAAGTTGGCCATTTGATAAGCTGAGTTGGTCGAAGAGATCATTCTCCCTCGCATGGAAAGCTCCTAGTGGATACGGCATTTAACAATTAGTCAACTCTAAATCTGGAACAGTCAACTCAACATTCAAATTTGGAACTTCGGTTGACGCTAAGTTGGACCCTCAGATCCGTGAGCTGATCCGGATACGAGCAGGACTTCAATAATTAGTCAACTGAAGCTATGACCGATGTTCAAAAATAGCGCCCGCTTGCATGTATTTTACCCTATTCTGGTCTACCTGTTCGTGTCTATTTCTGGTGAGATTCTATATTCAAATATATTAATCTATATTTCCTCGGATATTCTGTTTTTCAACTATCCGTCGGATTATCTATTTTCTATCATCTTTTGAATAGTCAACCTCCATTACTTTCGGATTTTTGGTTGTCTCGGCTTAATTCTTCAGGTCTGTCTTCGGATTTCCCTATGGCAACTTCCGTCGGACAAATTGTCCGCTCGAATTGTCCAGATTGCGGACTTGATTTCTCTCGGCCTTTTCTTCCGCAGTATTCCTTTGGACTTTTCTCTTCGGATACTTTACTTTCCCTTTGCAAGGACTCCTTTTCATAGTCGGGCTTTCTCTTTCTTGGCTCACTCCGAATTTCTTCGGACTTTTTTGTCCGAAGGAATTCCTTCGGACTAAGGAATTAGTCCTTCGCTTTTGCCTTTGTTGAATTCAACTTTTCCGAAGCCCTTTGTATTTTGTCGTCGGCTTTTTGTCTTTGAGCTTGTTTATGCGGGTCCTCATTGTTTGGCGGCCGAATTTCTTCGGACTTTCTTGCTTTTGCCTTCTCTTTGCCTGTTTTTCTTTGAACTTTCTTTGTAGTCTTCCGAATTTCTTCGGACTTTTTGTCCGAAGGAAGTCCTTCGGATAAAATGTCAAACGGTTTCCTTTGCTATTTGCCTTTTCATTTACCTTTGAAATGCGCCCTTCGGGAAAGTCACCGTGGTCCTGTCGCTGACCAAGTGCCCTCCACAAGGGCTTTTGTCCCTTCATCTGCGCCTTTGTCGAAAAAATTGTAGGGCACCCGAGTTTTTTGCAAAGGTCTCGAATTTGTTCCCGTACCTTCTCGAAGGGTAGGAGCCCTTCGAGATTGTTGAAAATGACCATTCTGGAGGGTACCCTGCCCTTCGGGTTTTTTGCAAATGACCCTTCCGGAGGGTACCCTGCCCTTCGGGTTTTTTGCAAATGACCCTTCCGGAGGGTACCCTGCCCTTTGGGTTTTTTGCAAATGACCCTTCCGAAGGGTACCTTGGCTTAGTCAACTGATTTTTTTTTTGGCAGACTTTTGGATTCTCCGAAGTACTCCTTCGGACAAAAAGTCTGAAGGAATTACTTCCTTTGTCTTAGGCGCTTTGTTGATTTGTTATTTCCTTGGCTTTGCCCTTGTTTCATGAACCATTCCTTCGGACAAAAGTCCGAAGGAATTCATCCTTTTGTAGCAAAGGCCCTTACCAAAAACAATGTATTCTTTCTTCCTTGGCTAGAGAAGTGAACTTTCTAAATGGCAAAAGACAATCCGACTTGTGGAAGATCGTCAACATTATGGCGACTCAGCGGGCTCAGCATGCCTGCTATGCTTGAGAACTTAGACCATGTATAGATGCTATTTGAATTCCCAAATGGTAAAACCTGATTTCTGACTGAAGTTTGCTCTGATCATGGCTGTAGCAACCTCCTTCAAAATAAGAAGGGAAACACACGAAAGTAGAAAACTAAGCAAATGTGCAAACAAGCACTTATTGGAACAAAAACTAAAGCAAACTACTGTGCTTAAACAGCACTTGGAGGAAAGCAAAAAACAACTAAATATGTACATAGAATTTTGCTCTTTAATAGCAATGTTTCAGATGTATCCCATTGACTGGGATTGGAAGCTCTTGGCCGTCCATCTTAGCAAGTTGGAAGGCGTTGTGGGATTTGCAGCTAGAGATCGTATATGGGCCACTCCAAAGGGAATCAAACTTTGTGTGCTTTCTTGGTTTGGCCCGATCCTCAACCCACTTGAGGACCAAATCTCCTTCATTGAAGCTTCGTGAGGAAGCGCCTTTGTCGAATGTTCTTTTTACCTGTGCGTGATGACTTTCCATGGCTAGCATGGCTTGATTTCTTGCCTCTTCTAGCTCCATAAGCTCTGCATACCTAATCTCCATAGGCTCATCCTCTAACAACTCAAGTTGATGCATTAGTTCTAAAGCTGGAAACTCGAGAGAAATAGGTAACCTTGCTTCCTTACCATAGACTAGCTTGTAGGGAGAGTTGGCTATTGACCTCTTGTAAGTGATCCTATCAGCCCATAGTGCTGACTTCAGCTTGAGATGCCATGATCTCTGATTGTCTTCAATAGTCCTTCGTATGATTCTCAAGAGGTTCTTGTTTGTAGACTCAGCAAGGCCATTTCCTTGTGTATAATAATTCGACGAAGTGCTGAGATAAACTCCATGTTGGACAGCCCATTCGCTGATCTTAGATCCCACAAAAGCCATTGCATTGTCAGAAATAATGGTTGAGGGAACTCCAAATCTAGTGATCAAACCTTCATAGAAATCAATGACGCTAGTTTCGTTTGCTTCCTTCAATGCAACTGCTTCCGTCCAACGTGTAAAGTAGTATGTAGCTGTTAGAATCCACTTATGCCCTGAACTGGAAGGAGAGTTAATGAGACCAATGAAGTCCAATCCCCACTGGACAAATGATTGATCCACTGTAATTGGTTGAAGGGGTAGGGTTGCAAGTTTAACTTTTCCTACAAACATAGCACATTGTTTGCACTTCCTAACCCATGTATCGCAATCACTAAATATAGTAGGCCAATAGTACCCACCTCTCATGATTTTAAGTGCTGTAGTTCTGGCAGAAAAGTGCCTTCCACCAAGTCCATCATGGAATTATTAAAGTAATCTTTGAGTATAGCTTGGCTCCACACACCTTAGTAACATTCCATTGATATCTTTTTTGAACAAAACGCCGTCAACGAGCAAGAATGGAATTGATGGCAATCTGAAATACCTTCTTTTTTAAGCGCTTAAGTGAGAAGGGTAAGAACTTTCCTGCAGATAGCTTACCAGATCACGAAACCCGCTGGAAGATGAGGTGTGAACAGCAGCAATTTCTTCATCATTTGACACTAAAACAGCATCGTTAGTTTCTTGTAAGTCCTGAGCTAGATGCTCACAAAGTCCTTTGCCTCTAACCAGCTTTGTGATTTTAATTTTTATGTCGTATTCCTTCACTTTGGTTATCCAACCTGCCCTTTTCTCATTTATGTCTTTGTTCAAAAGAAATTCTTTGATGCTTGGATGAGCAACCATTATACGTATTTTATTATTAGACAACAAGTGCCTAAATTTTTTCAGAGATTTTATCACTGAAAGAACGTGCTTTTCAACAAAAGAGTACCTTGTCTCATACTCCAGCAAGCCTTGGCTGTGAAAGGCTATTGGCTGCTCCAAATCTTCATGGTTCTATTGCATAAGAATACCTAAAATGGTGTCCACATTAGCATACGTATATAGAATGAAGTCTTTCGTAAAATCTGGGTTCAAAAGCGTAGGAGCACTTGCTATGGCTTTCTTAACATCTTCAAACCCTGTTATTCCCTCTTTGGACCAGCTGAAGTTCTGATTTTTCTTTAACATGGCTGTAAGTGGTTTAGCTACAGTAGCATAATCTGAAATGTATCTCCTTATAAAATTGATCTTTCAAAAGAAACTTTGCAAGGCCTTTTTGCTCTTAGGAAAGGAGAGTGCAAGAATGGATTGAATCCTTTCAGAATCTATGTTTAAACCGTGCTTTGAAACGACATGTCCAAGAAGCTTACTTTCATGAACTGAAAACACACATTTTTTGGGATTTAGAGATATCCCAAATTGCCTACACCTTTCAAAAACAAACTGGAGGTGAACCATGTGATCTTCTGCATCTTTTGAAAATACTGTTATATCATCCAAATAGACAAGCACAAATTTGTTAAAGCCTTGGAGGGCCATATCCATGGCTCTCTGAAAGGTTGCTCCAGCATTGGACAGACCGAATGGCATCTTTCTGTATGCAAATGTTCCCCTCTTAGTTGTGAAGGCTGTCTTGAATTAGTCCTCTTCTTCGACCAAAATCTGATTGTAGCCACTATACCCATCCAACAAGGAAAACCTCTCTAAACCTGAAACAAGCTGTAAAATTTGTTCCATTGATGGCAATGGATAGTGGTCTTTGAGCGAGGCTCTGTTTAAATCACGGAAATCAACACACAAATGAATCTCACCATTCTTTTTCCGTACTGGAACGAGGTTTGCCA
The DNA here is from genome assembly GCA_037957365.1 of Torreya grandis. Taxonomy (NCBI): domain Eukaryota; kingdom Viridiplantae; phylum Streptophyta; class Pinopsida; order Cupressales; family Taxaceae; genus Torreya; species Torreya grandis. The sequence goes on from JARHVA010000339.1 coordinate 5,793,873, forward strand.
CCCAAGTTGAGTGCTTGATTGGAAATATGATAGCCGATTCTATGAGCTTGTGAAGCTCAGCTTTCATCAAAGGCTCAAGCTTTGGATTGATTGGCCTTTGTCTTTGTCGTATTGGTTTAGTTTCGTCTTCTAACTCAATAGTGTGTTAGAGTCAAACTTGGATCGAAACCTTTGAGATCACTATACTGCCATGCGAATATATCAGCAAAATTTGTGCATAATTCAATGAAAGCTTTCTTTTGTGAAGAAGTGCATACCTTGCCCAATTTCAAAATCTTACCAGCTGTAATCTCTACATTGGCATAGTGCTCTTCCTTTGTTGACAAGGCTGGTTTCTCTTTCCTTAGTTCATCATCCTCACTGAAAATATTTTCAAGAGTGACCAATCCCTTGGGTAGCTTATTAGTTTTCAGTTGTACAATCTGATTACCATATTGTTTTAAGCATTTTGACTGATTTTTTGAAGCAAACTCAGCCTCTTCCTGCAAAAATCTCACAATTTGGTTGTCACTTTCAAACACCTGCCAATTTTCTTGGTTATCTGAGACAGAAGGTCTTACAACTATCTTTATACGTGACTGAGAAATGTCACTTTTTACATCAGCTAGGATATCAAATTGTGCCCCAACAGCAGCCAACCTATCAACTTGTTTATTCCTATCTCTTGGTATTGCCTGAATATTAAAAACCTGCAAATCCTCAAGTAGATCCAATACTCTATGTTTATAAGATTTAAGCAACATGTTCTTGCATATATTCAAGCCTCTTCCCTGGTGAACAACAATTTCACTATCTCCAAACACTTGTAAACAATTTATTTTCATCTTCCTAGCCCATTGCAAACCGTGAACTAGTGCTTCATATTCAGCGACGTTGTTTGAACAGCCAAACTGAAATTTAAAAGAGGAGAAATACTTTTGTTTTGTAGGAGAAATTAAGATCATTCCAACTCCTGTCCCATGCGTATTTCTTGATCCATCGAAAGTATAATTGCCACAAGCCTTCATTAGATTCGTCATCTTTGACCATGGTTGGGATTGGCGCATTGTTCTCATGAAGACAATACACACCAAGACCTTCTTCAATCAGCTTGTAGGGATCATGCTCATGCAAGGTGGAAGCCCACTCATCAAGAAACAAATCTGGAACTCCATCCAAAGGTGAGTCTTTTTCTACATCACTAGTTTGCACTATTTCATCTGAAATGATACAATTTGTATTGACCACACTTGGCGTATAAGGCTCCATGTGAAAACATGCAATAGGTTCTGAATGAATCGTTACTTTTGTGCCATATCTGGCCCTGAATAGCAAATAAGTCCAATGTGTTGATAGATATCCCCCAATCTTTGAGATGAAATCTCTTGAAAGGCACATGGCAAAATAAGGAGGCAAATCCACCACTACAACGCCCTGCTGAATAGTTACGTTAGGACAAGCATGTAATGTTAATTTCAAATCTTTGATAATCCCTACCATTTTTGCGGGTGAACCATCCAACTGCAGTACCCCTTTAGTATTTGGCTCGTACACAAAGCCGAGTTTGTCTGCAATCTATTTGAGCATCATCGTACTACTGGGTCCACTATCCACCATACAATTATGGACTAAAGTATCACCCACTATCAAAGAAAGATAAAAAGTGGGAGTTTTCTTATTTTTACCTCCGTTTTGTCCACCCTAGATATCTTATCTCCTTGTTGTACCTGTTGCTTATTTGGCTGATCCGAATTTGTCAAGAAAGCACCTTCTTTATCAACTGATTTTGGAGGCAATTCAAGCGCTGAAAGTTCTTGAATGAGTTTATCCTTTTGGCCTGGAATTGAAAGAGTATCCCACATATTAATGTTGATGTTAGAGTTTTTCATCTGATCTACAATACTGAATTGAAATGGACTAACCTTTGATTGCACCTTTTGTGGTACTTGTTGCTCACGAATTAGAGGTATTTGTTGCACTTTACCAACCTCTACATTCTATTTTTTTTGGAATGTGGGGGCAACAAATTGTTCTTTCGAACCTTGGGGAATAATACTAAGAGCATTTGACATGTTGCCACTGCTTAAGCTTCCTCAACAGCTCTTATTTTATTTCTCTGATAGATTAGAGCTGCAACTTGATCATTTGAAACATTAGTTTTAACTTCTTGAGTAAAAGCAACATGATCATCTACCTGCCAATTTACATTAATAGCATCCGACTGCCTTTGGATCGCTCCTTGTGATGCCAAACCTGTATCTTGATATTGACCCTCTTGAAAAGAGAACACCTGTGTCATTTGTGGCATGGCGTTGTTTTGTGATACCAAACTCTGGTTTTGAACATCATTAAGATTTGAGGGCTGCCAACTTGAATCCTGCACCAAATTGTTATGTGGTGGGGTTGGAACAATGGCCTTTGAAGTAGGAGCATTTAGATCAAGAGCAGCATATGGCCTAGCTGGAGTTATGGCCCCTTGTGCTTGATAAGGTGGTCTATTTTCTCTGAAACCCTGATAAGGAGACCTTTGATCTTTGAAGCGCTGATAGTTGTTCTGATTTTGCTGTTGATAAAGCCTATTTGACTGAAATCGCTGCCTTTTGAGCTGTACTATTTCATTTCCAAAAGATTATAATAGACTTTTCAGCTCTCCTATCTCACTAGATTGACTAGTAGAGGCTGCAATAAGACGTTGAGGTGCTAGAATTGGAGCCAAGGATGGAACTTGATGGGCTGGTACTGAACTTATCTCCAAAAATATGGACATTAGAGGTCTTGGAGTAAGCTTACTTGCTTGAATCAGAGTATTTTCTGCCCTTATTGCAACTTCATAAGCATTTGGTAAAGTAGTACCACCCATTGACTGTATCATCACACTAATATCAGAATTGAGAGCTTTCAAAAAATATAAAAATGCATATTCAAGTGATGGCCTAATTAGAACCGGTATCTTGTGCCATGTCTTTTGGAACCTGAGATTAAAATCGGACATGAACTCATGAGGAGCTCTCTGTATGGCAGTTAATTGCTCAACTAAAGATAAGTGGTCAGATTTGTCCTCAAACTGTTTGACCAAGGCAGCACCCAATTTGTCCCAAGTGGAAATAGATCCAAGTGGGAGGGTTCTATACCACTGTAATGCTTTTCCTTTGAAAGAAGCAGCTAGTAATTTGATAGCAACATTATCCTCAATTACATTATGAATTGAACAAAGATTAGCCACATCCTGGATATGCTCAATAGGGGTTGTTTGATTTTCTCCTGAGAAGAATTGAATACTTTTGAAGGCAAATATAGGGATATCATCTAACTGTGCTAGATTTAGTGGGCTCCCTCCATTGAATGGAACAAATACTTGATTTCTATTGGCCATCTGCATGGTGGGGATTTCAGTGTCTAAAACAATAGGATGAGAGGGAGGTAAATATTTCCTTTGAAGATATGGAATTGTCCTCCTAGACCTTGCTCTTTTATAAGTTACAAATTCAAAAGGAATACCTTTGCTTGCTGATCTTGTGACAGTTTTTGCAAATAACCCTTCCGAAGGGTACCTTGGTTTAGTCAACTGATTTTTTTTTTGGGCGGACTTTTGGATTCTCCGAAGTATTCCTTCGGACAAAAAGTCCGAAAGAATTACTTCCTTTGTCTTAGGCGCTTTGTTGATTTGTTATTTCCTTAGCTTTGCCCTTGTTTCATGAACCATTCCTTCGGACAAAAGTCCGAAGGAATTCATCCTTTTGTAGCAAAGGCCCTTACCAAAAACAATGCATTCTTTCTTCCTTGGCTAGAGAAGTGAACTTTCTAAATGGTAAAAGACAATACGACTTGTGGAAGAATTGTCAACAGGGACCTCGGGGCTCCTGATAATGTCGCAAGAGTACTTCCCCATGTTTGTTCGCCTTCTTTTGATTCAAGTATGGTTTCTTCAACTTTTGTTTCTTCTTCGTCGGGTTGCCCATCTAAAACAACTTCAATGTAATGGACTTGTCCTTTTCCCAAACAACAGTGACCTGGTCACCAAGGATCTTTACACGTAAAGCATAAATTTTTCCTACTTAGATTATTTCTTGTTTCTAATTCTTTTCCCGTCTTAGGTGGGTTGTTTGGTTGGAATCCTCCTGGTGGAAGTCATTTTCTTTGTTGGCTATAGGGTATTGTCCCTTGCTGCCCTGACGACATGGTTCGTGGTTGTCCATTATTGGTTATCTTTGGCTACACAAATGGCACAATCTTATTCCTCGGTGTTGATATTTTCAAATCTAACATCTTTTTAATCGTTTCTTGGAGGGTGGGAGGATTAAAGGCTTTGACTGAACCTTTGAGCCGTTCGATCAATCCTTCCATGAACAATACTATAAACCTCTTTTTCGTAATATCTGGAACCATCACAGAGTCTTTGAAATTCTGCCATATATTCTTCCACATTACTATTTTTTTTTTGTAATGTTAATTCTCTAAAATGGATTTCAAGGTCGATTCTATAGAATCTTTCGATCAACCTTTTAGTACATTCATCATAAGATTTGATAAGATTGTACCCTTGCGTAATCCACTCATGGTACCACGATTCATGAGCAATACCTTCGAGATGAAGGGTTGCGAATTTGATTACTTCTTTTATCATGGGTCAAAGAGATAAATAGTATCTAATTTTTGGTTTTATGCTCAAGCCATGCATTTGTTAGAGTCGTCAAAAGTTGCTAGGTTTAATTTACCCAATGCATGTTAGAGATCTTTTTGATTATTTTGGGGTTTATGCTCTGTTCTGGTGCCGTTACGATTTCTTTTCATGTCCATGAATTTTGTCAGTGAAATTTCACTTTGTAAATCATCCGAAAGGGTTCGATATTCTTCAAAATCTGATGTAAGGTCATCTCCAAATGATGTTTGGGATTCCTCTTCTATACTTGATTCCCTTCTTGCAATGAATTTTGGTTGAAAGGGTCTATTCAAAGTACTCGTGGTTGTTCTGTGAAATATTTGATTATGACTAGTGTTAGAATGACCATTTCCATCATTTTGATATCTATGATTCGTCATAGATTGCATTACGAGAGCTAATTGACTCATGGTGTTAGCCAGTTGTTCCTGGCCTTGGATAAGTCTATCAATCCGTTTATCATTTATATTCCTCTCTTTCATATCATTTGCCATTTCCTTTGTTTGTTGATTTACTTTCTTGGCTGATTTACTTTCATGGCTTTATTTCTTCTTTCGTAATATAAATTATTGTTATTTTGCATATGAATTCCGTTCCACAGGATGGCAAGATGAGAGCTCTGATACCACTATAATATCTCGAACCAGGTTATTATATGGAAAAAATAGCTTTTTTTTAAATTTCGTTTTATAACAAATATATAATTTTTTTTATTTTTAAATAGTAATATATTGAATTGAATATAAAATGATTACAAAGTTTCCAGATTTCAAATATTACAATCAGCCACAAGGGTTTTCGTCCTTGGGTTGAGGTGACAAGGGTTTTTGTCCTTGCACCTATTCACACACTAAGCGTTTTTGTCCTTAATGGTAAGTATAAAGCTTCAAGATTATACAGGATATAATCTTAATACATAAATCTTTTAATGAATGATTCTCTTCATCCCGAAAATGAATCATTTATACATACAATCCGATATTGAAAGTTGTGATCTTCTGAATGGTTGCAACCCTTCATAATACTTTAATTAAATTAATGTTGTTTTTACTAATATATATTAATCATTAATTGCATTAATATTGTTGTTAACTGTTGAGCCTTCCTAGCAAATTATTGGCGCTGCTTTAAGACAACCAACGATCTTCATTAGAGCAGCAATTCTTTAAATACAAGGTAGTGTTGATCTCCAAACTTAATTGTTGCGATCATCCCTCATGGTTCCTTAACAATTTTCAAAGGGTCCATTAAATTGTCATTGGTTGGCTGCAAAGTGGCATGTGGAAAAGGAGAAGAATTTTGGGATATTACACTCGTTCTTCTCAATTTGATTCAATTCTTCTTCCATCACATTGATCCAATGCTTATCATTGCTAGCTTTTGCAAAAAAAATAGGTTCTATTTTGGATAACAAAAAGAAGTTTACATGTTCAAATGTACTCACAAATCTTATTCTAGTTTGCACCCCAACATCTATATCTCATATTATTTGACTTTCTGAGCGATGTTTTTCAACAAATCTTGATGGTGCCTTTGTATCTTCTCATTCCACTTCTTTTTGTTTTTCTTCTTCCTCCTTGTATTGTGGTTCTTCTAAATGATCATTTACTTGTACACTCTTTTTGAGGCTTGTTTCATCCATTCTTACACTGACACTTTCTACAACCTTTTGTAGTTTTTTATTATATCATCTATATGCCTTACTTCTTGAAGAATATCCAAGAAAAATACCTTCATCGGCTCTAGAGTCAAACTTTCCCACTTCTTCGTCATCTCTTTTGATGTAGCGCTTACTCCCAAACACCTTCAAGTATTTAACTGATATTGGTCTACCCTTCCATAGCTCATAAGGTGTTTTCCTATTGTTTACTCTAATTTGCCCTTTGTTCAAAATGTAGACTGCGGTGTTAACTGCCTCTCTCCAAAAACGATCTGATAGCTTAAGATTCGTTCAACATTGTTCTTGCCATCTCTTGAATAGTTCAATTCTTCCTTTTTAAAACTCCATTTTGTTGTGGAGTACTTGCAGCTGAGAAGTGTCTTTTTATACCATGATGCTTACAAAATTCTTCAAATTCATTTGAGAGGAACTCACCTCCTCGATCTGATCTCAAACACTTGATCTTTGAATCGATTTCATTTTCAACCAATTCTTTAAGAATTTTAAATTTCTCAAATCCCTCAGATTCTTCTTTTATAAAAGTGACCCATGTCGTTCTAGAATAATCATCAATGAGCAACATGAAATAACTCACTTTGTATGCTTTGCGTTCTTGTAGGCCCATAGAGGTCTGTATGGATTAGTTCCAATGGCTTAGTTGTTGAGTACTCGATTGATTTGAAACTCAACTTTATATGTTTTCTATGCTTGCAAAGTGTATTTGAAGGTTTTGTAATTTTTGGCATATATCTTACAACTTGCTTGGTGTTGATTTTCACCAGATTATAAAATTTCATATGGACCATTCTTCTATGCCATAGCCAACTTTCATCAATTTGACTCATATAGCATTTTTCTTCCTTGACTTCACTGAGTATGTATAAGTTGTTTGTTGTTATATTAGTATCTACAACTAGTTTTCTTGTATCAGCGTACCTGATCTCACACCTTTGAGCATAAAATGTGAGGGCATGTCCTTGATCCCACAATTGACTAACACTTAGAAGATTATGCTTCAAATCTTCAACATAGAAGACATTTTCTGTTTTTGTCTTCCCATTGTCAAGACCAAGAGTACACTTTCCAGCTATTCTTGCCATAGCATTATCTCCAAATTTTACAATGCCTTCACTTATTTCCTTCAAAGATAGAAATTTGCTCGTCTCCAGTCATGTGACTTGAGCACCCACTGTCAATGTACCATTGTTGCCCTTTGCCTTGTGCATGAAATGTTGTTTGCACAAGCATAGATTTTTCCTTGCCATGATTATAACTTTCTCTTGCTTTTGTTTCCATATTTTTGTAAGTTCTCTTTTCTTTACAAGAAGAGCATCCACTTTCTTGTTCTGTCTAGGGGGTTCTACAAAAACACTTCCACAGAACTGAGCTATATCTCCATAGTTATTACATTTATAACAAACAATTTAGGAAGTCACCCAATTTTATGGCACTCTTTTCAAACTTTAAGTTGTTTTTCAGCTGGGTAGTGGTCTTCTCCAGTTTTATTCTTAATACAACCATTTCAAATTCTAACTTTTTGCATTCGTCTTCCTTTGTCTTTATTTGGGCTCTCACTTCCTCCTCTATCCTTTTTACTTCTTCTAATTGAGTCTTTGGGCCTATGATTACCTTTTATGATTCCCCAACATTTTGTGACTTTATTGTTTTCAAAGCACAATCCTCTTCTTAATACCTTTGAATATGTAATTTTTGTTTTAGATTATTTTTCTTAAGTACTTTTATCTCACTTAAAGCACAAAAGAGTTCTTCAAGATCTACCTCTCCTTCATCTTCGATATCTTCTTCCTCTTCCAAGGTGTTTGTTGTCAACCTGGAGCTGCGCCCTGAATCGAAGACGTGCATGAAATGGCCAGTCCTCAATCCGACTGAAACAATGGGATCTTCTCACGAGGGTGGGTGCCTCAACGGTGAGAAGAACCTCCAAAGAAGGCTGGTTCCTGTATGATGTATCAATGAGGATCTCTACTCTATGTTGCGGACTACCGTGGAAAAGGGAGAAGGAAACTTAAAGAGGAAATCCTACCTAAAAGGACGTGATACACCATAATTTTGATCCACTCAACTTGGAACTTTGAACACTGAACGAACAAGGGAAAAGGAAGACCTTAGATTTCAATCAATCATTATGCATAAATATTTCATGAAGAGGTTCGATCCAATGACCAAACCCTGAGGTAAAACGATGGAGAGAGGTCTGATACAAGACACTTTGCAGCCACCTAACATCCATTTATAGCTTCAGCCAAAAGACATAAAGAACACTTTAACATGACCTGCATAAGGATAATCTAGCAACTAGGTATGAACCAGAATTTGGGAAGGGAGAGAAATCTACCACTTATGCAAATTGTTGAATAAAATATACACTATGCCAACACTTGAAATCTGAAAGTACAGTCCTTCTATTGATCGAAGAGGTTACACAACTCACCAATGGCAGAGTCCGGTCTTGCCAAGAGAGGAATTAGATGATTTTTAATTAAGGCTGAAAGCCATTTTATAAAGAGAATTACAAAGGGCCAAAGATTGGCGTAAAAAATTGAAGAGAAGGATTTACTTGGGTTAATTCAAGGCTGTCTTGGCCTTTCAATAAAAATATGTTTTTCTTTTGTCTTCGCATGAAGCTTCTTGCACTTGAGGAAGTGAACTTGTCCTTGTTTTGAACCACCCACCTCTCTTTGTATGGAAATCCACGCCAATGTCAATTTTAGAACTCTACGTGAGCTGCTTGATGCCAAGTTGGAACGTTTGAAAGGCCGAGTTAGACGAAGAGGTCAGCTGAGTTGACTATTTGGCAAGCTGAATTGGTCGAAGAGATCATTCTCCCTCGCATAGAAAGCTCCTAGTGGATGCGGCGTTTAACAATTAATCAACTCTAAATCTGGAACAGTCAACTCGACATTCGAATTTGGAACTCGGTTGACACTAAGTTGGACCCTCGAGTGCGTGAGTTGATCCGGAGACGAGCAGGACTTCAATAACCAATCAACTGAAGCTTTCACCGGTGTTCAAAAATAGCTCCCGCTTGCATGTATTTTACCCTATTCTGGTCTGCCTATTCGTGTCTATTTCTGGCGAGATTCTATATTCGGATGTATTTGTCTATATTTCTTCCATTTGGCCTTTTCTTAACTTCTCATCGCTTAATCTGAGGTCAACCTCCCGTGATTTTAATTTTTTCAAAATTCCAGCTTTACCTTTGTTTCAACGATTACTTCTCGCGGTCAAAATTTGACGTCTTGCGGGACGTCACCCTTAGTCTTCTTATTTCCTTCGAAATTCTCTTCTCTGCAATTTCCTTCAGACTTCTTTTCATCTCCATGTATTTCCTGCGGCTTTCTTTCCTTCGGCTTTATCCTCTGAAGTATTCCTTCGGACAAAAAGTCTGAAGGAATTCCTTCGGACTTTTTTCCAAAGGATATCTTCCTTTTCTTTTCCTTTGGCTGGGGCTTTTATTCCGCGGGTTCTATCTCTCTGAATTTCTTCGGACTTTTTGTCCGAAGGAATTCCTTCGGACAAAAAACCCGAAGGTTTGCTTTGCTCTTTGCCTCTGCGTGGTCTTCTTGTGTCTTCCGAATTTCTTGGGACTTTTGTAGAAGGAATTCCTTCGGACAAAAAGTCCGAAGAAATTATGCGCTTGTCCTTTGTTCTTCGGCCTTCTACGTCGGGTTTATTTCCTCTGTGCCACGTCCTTGGCTGTATTTTCTTCGGGTTTTTTCTGCGGCCCTTTCTCTGAATTTCTTCGGACTTTTTGTCCGAAGGAATTCCTTTGGAAAAAACTCCAAAGGTTTCCTTATGCTTTGCCTTTGTTGAATTTAACTTCTCCGAAGCCCCTTTGTCTTTTGCCGTCGGCATTTTGGCTTCAGTCTTCTTTCCTGCGTCTTCCGAATTCCTTCGGACTTTTGTCCGAAGGTCTCTTTTGTGCCTTCGCTCTTCGGCCTTCGAAATGTGCCCTTCGAAAAAATGACCGTGGTCCTGTCGCCGACCAAGTGCCCTCGGCAAGGGCTAGTGGCTCTTGTCTGTGCCATTTTTGGGAAAAATTGTAGGGCACCCGGACTTTTCGCAAATGTCCCGAATTCATTCTCTGTACCTTCTTGAAGGGTAGGTTCCCTTCGAAATTGTTGAAAATGACCCTTTCGAAGGGTACTCTGCCCTTCGGGTTTCTTGCAAATGACCCTTCCGAAGGGTACTTCTTTTAGGCGTTTTATTGATTTGTTATTCCCATGTTTCATGAGCCATTCCTTCGAACAAAAGTCCGAAGGAATTCATCCTTTTGTAGCAAAGGCCCCTTCCAAAAACAATGTATTCTTCTTTCCTTGGCTAGAGACGTGAACTTTCTAAATGGCAAAAGACAATCCGACTTGTGGAAGAATTGTCAATAGTGTCTTCACTTGTAGAGGCATCATTTTCCATTTCTATAGCCATGAAAAGAATTTCTTCTCTGTCCTATCTGATGTGCTTTCATAGCTCTCCTCAGCTGAGCTACAATCCTTTTTGGAATAAAGGCTTTACTTGTGCTTATTGAAAATTTTCTAATTGAGGCTTGCTCTCCTTTTTCTTTTCCTCATTATGAATTTTCTCGTCGCTATCATCCTTATGTGGAGACCTAGCAGCAAAATGTTCTATTTTACCACAATTAAAACATTTGAAAGGTAGCTTACCTTTGTATTTCCCTGATCCTTTCTTACGAAAAGGTCCTCCTTTTCATCTTGTTCATCACTGATGTCATCGCTTGATTCAGGTTCCTAATTCTTCATTTTCTTTGAAGCTTTAAAGGTTGCTTCCTTCTTAGATGGTTTTTATTTTTCAGTTCTCATTTCATACATTGTGAGGATCACATGCAACTCATTCATTGTTAATGAGTATAAGTCCTTTATTTCTTCAATAGCAGAAACTTTTGCATCAAATCTCAAAGTGACCTTAACATTTATTGAATGATCATGGATTTTTCAACTTTTTCGTCAAATCCTCTAATGGTTTTAACAATGTCATCCACATGAAGATATGCCGCAACATTCTCTTCATCTTTCATTTTCAAGCTCTTGAACTGTCTCCTATGAGTTTGGAGTTTGGCCTTCTTCACTTTCTTGTCACCCTCATAGATGTTCTAAAATTTGTCCCAGATTTATTTTGCTGAGTCACAGTGCATTATCTTGCAAACTTTGATTATGACAAGCCACACAAGATCGCATTCATTGCTTTGGCATTGGTTTCACTAGCCTTCTTTTCGGCTTGATCCATTGCAGTTTTTGGAGTTGTATATCCAATCACAACTTATTGCCAGATATCAAAACCAAGAGCCATTAGATAAGTTTGTGCTTTTATGCTTCAGAATGCATAGTTTGTTCCGTCAAACAACGGAACTTTGTTTGTGGAGAAACCTTCTTGACTAGCCATGATACCTTCCACGCTGTAGACTGATTCTGAAGGAACCATTCTAATACCAATTGTTAAGCACACAACACACTGAAAGGGGGCGTGAAGCAGTGTGTGATAAAACTTTACTTTCTCAAAATTAATGTTCACAATGAAAACATTCAAACAAAAACAATTAATTCGGCAACACAAGATTTACATGGAAAACCCTCTCTCGGGGAAAACCACAATGAAGACCTGCTTGGATCTACAGTCCAAATCCAACCGTAAAATAATAATTCTTTTACAAAATTTGTAGGCACCAACCTACTTGGAGACACCAATCCCCACTACTAACCACCAACTTAACAAGAGACACCAATCTTTTCTTTCTGAGGCGCCAACATCTACTGAAACAATCTTCCACCTTATTAGTGTTGCTTCACCAACGAATGATGGCAAATTCAATCTCCTCTTCTTCTCCTAAAAAATCTGCTTCTGCTTGAATGATAGAAAGAATCAATTCCATATCTTTCTCAACCTTCTATTCACCTTATATAGCCTTCAAAGGCCTTTTGCAAAGGGGGCATCTCATCAAAGAGGCACCTCTTCACCAAATGATGTTTTTTATTTTAATTTATTCAATTTAACTAATAGGGCGACTCCCAAATCAACACCAAGACAAATGAGGGTCGACCCTTTCAATGATTACCATTATTTCATATCTTGTATGGGAGGGAGGCGATTTAACCATAAGCAATTACAGAGACAAACTCCTTGATCGTTGCATTAATTAAATTATTTTTTTATGCTGGTCAGCCTTCATCATTAATGCTGCAATAAATCTCTTAGTTAAATCACCCTGTTTAGTCTTGGGTCCTCCTTTTATGACATCATTACGTTAACAATATTATTCTTTCAATGATAACTCTTTTGACTTTAATGATAATTTTGTTCCATTAATGACACTTCCATTAACAATTTTGTTGACAACAATTACAATTCCTTTGACATCAATGACAATATTCCAACACTAGCGATGTAACAAACATTGCTCGAATACACATAAGGTTTATTGCTTGTTGAAAGGACATCAAGTTCTAATGAATAAATGTCTAGTAAGTTTTCAGATTGGTACATATAAATTGAGGTTTTATGTGACATAATGTCTATGGATGTTTGTCATAATTTGTTTGGAATGTCTTGGCAATATTACAACATGATGGTACTTGGTGCAGTAGTCAAACCATGACATCAAACCTAGAAAGCATTCTAAAAACGCTAATGGGGTCAACGATACAACTTCCAGCATAGGGCATATATATTCTTTGATTGAAATTCAAAATTGTTTTTACATGTGGCATCCACATGATCTGTTGAGATACAAGAAGGATAAAGGCTTTGATGAGATCAATATTACTATTTTTAGCAAATTCTTCATCTCATGCCTTTGGATAAAAAAGTTCATGAGGAATCATATAGAGTATGTTGTGCATTCTAACGGAGTTGTGGAGGATCAATGATCACAATTCATAGATCACTCCTTGGAGCCAAGTTCTCCTCTTGAAAACAAGGTTATAGATGACAGCCTAGCGGGGATAATCAAAACAAGATGTTTACTACCGGATAAAGGTAAGCAGAATTGGTGTCATTTTGATATTCAATAATCTGACTAAGCATGGCGTGGTGTTTTTGGAATCAAGCTACATACATGTTTGTCAACCTTGGATGTCTGAAGGAGAATTCATGAAAGATGAGATACTACAAGATGGCTTCACCATTCCTTGCATGACGAAGGCACAAAAACTTGTCAACATTTGGGGTAGACACAAGGTCTGCAATGACTCTTATGACATGGGTTTATGTGAGATATCTTCTCATAATGATATTTGGTCTACTTTGGATCAACTTTGCATGTTGTTTGATTTTGCACTTCCAAGATCGCCCTTGAGTAAAACACACCATTAAGAGTTGGGGAATTATGTTGGATATATCCTTCCTATTGAGGAAGTTATAAGCACCACAAAAAGGTCTAAAGGTGAAGTTCACATGAATACTAGAGTAGTGCATCATAAGTATGGTGAAATAACTCCAAACGCAGATATTTATGCAAAGAATAACCAACAAGACATGAACGAAATGTATGCTGATGACATGCTACCATCAAGTGATAGAGGAAACATACCCAAGGCGGCTATAAACCAAATTACCACCATAAATGCCGCTGTCATCACCATTATCAACCACCGCGTTATTTCAGTTGCACTCATACAAGTGGATATGCAGGTTTGCAGCTGTTGGTTTTGATAATTTCAGATCATGACATGTTGTTATCAGTCATGAACAGCTGCAAGATTGCACATTTTAAGGAGGTTTTATCACTAGATGATGCGGGCAGAAGGTCTCAGCAAAAGGGAACAAACATGACAGCCACCATTGTTTTGATTCGGGTGAAATTCCAGGTGGTTTGTGACTATTGTAATTTGTTTCCACCCTATACATAGTCTGATTTGTACCATATTTTAGGAGGTACAATGGCGAAAGCGTTTAGGGAATTTCAACTTTTAATATTAGCTCTGAAAGCACCTTTGGATAGAGGCATGTATCAAATTCAAGATTCAAGGCAATCTAAATTTATCAATGGAGTGCTAGAGCACTTATTTGATAAGGATGTCATGGATTTAGTAAAACAAGCAAATGCATTTATCAATACATTCAAATTATTCTTGATCAAATATAAAGCATACGCATTTATCAATACATTCAAATTATTCTTGATCAAATATAAAGCAAATGTTTGTATTGCTAATTCTTCCTAGGCCAATGACGTTGTTGATCTCCCAGATGGATGTATGGAGAAGCTTTCAAGGGCAGCCAAAGTTATTCAGTCGAAGGAACATACGGCATCACATGAAGAATTTAGAACATGGAATTGCAAGTGCTCCAAGGATGAAATGGGATCCAAACATTACAAAGATAGACATTTGGGGAAAGTCAAAGCAATTGGGCTTGCAATTGCTTGGGAGAAGTAATTTTTGGAAAGGGTGGACTGTCATGACCCATTTTTTAAATAAAGTAAAAATAATAAAGTTAAATTTTTTAAGTTGTCAAGTGACTTTTTATTAAAAAGTGACAATATTAATTTATTATTATAAATAAAAAATTAATGTGACTTTCCAAATAAAGCAAGTCAATATCAAATTAGATGATGAAAAGTTACTTTTAGGGCTTTTCCTCGGAAAAAGTGTCAAGTGAACTTATAAAACGGCATTGGGGGGTCATTAAGAAATCACCTTTTGCTTATTATCAATTAAGCTTTTGCAAGTTTGAGCATCTACTTCAGCTTTCAACATTCGAGGACGAAAACCCTCTACTGAATAAGGAGACTTGAGGACGAAAACCCTTCGATTTTGTGAGGTGGTTCCATTCAGGTACTAAAATTGTGCTTTCACATCGAGGTACCATTAGAATTCAACATTGGAAGAATCAACAAGTAAATTCATCATATTTTAAGCTCCTTCCAAGGCTCGTGCTAGGGGGTTTGACCAGTTGTACCAGCTAGGGCAATAACGATACATCCCTCCATTTATGACATAGTTATTTCCACCTTAAATCAATTTGTTGTAGTAATATTAGCCCTAAATGAGATTGTTACAATGATGCTACTGCTGTACTAGAGTTTCAAACCTATCACTTTGGACTTCTAGACATTGTTGGCAGCTAGGGCATCATTATTCATCCATATGTACATCATTTTCAGCCAGTCGTACCTCCCATTCAATTATTTTCAGCTTGTAACATCATCATCAACTAGCTTGGATGCCATTTCCAGCCAACCAATTCATTTTGTATGGTCAATCATACATGCAGATGTTCTATCCTTAGATTTTGTTGTTTGTAAATGCAAGGTGGGCATAAAAATCTAGGGTTACAATTCTGAATTTTGCATGCATAAATTTCACTTAAATTTTAGCTAATATACTCTCTTTTGTACTTTGAATTGCAATCTAATTTTAATAAAAATTCTACTCCCCATGGTTGTTCATCCACTTTTATTATTTCTATAAAATTCCAAGTTAAATGGGATTTATTCTTAATTTTCAAAATTCATGTTTTATTTAGAATCTCAAATATATTCTTAAAAAGAGTTTGTTGACAAATCCCATAATTCGGTATTTCAAACGCAAGGGAACCTTACAACTCAAAAAGGTTTAAAGATGAATCCAAAGAAGGTAAGAGCTCTATTGGATTGATCCTCACCGCAAAGTACATTTGAGGCACGTAGTTTTCATTGGGTAGTGAGTTTTTACAAGTTCATCAAAAAATTTAGTGGGATATGTGCACCGATAATTGATATGATGTTGAAAAACAAAATAGCATTTATTTGGACAGTGGAAGCAAAACATAGTTTTAGTAGTTGAAGAAAAAGATAGCAGAGCACCCAATGTTGGCAAAGCTGAATTTTAGCAAATTGTTTCAGCTAGATTGTGATGCAAGCAACATGACAATAGGAGCAGTATTAAATGAATAAGGGACACCTATTGCATATTTAACCAAAAAGTTGAAAGATGCAAAGAGTAAATATTCAATGTATGATGAGGAGATCTATGCAATTGTGCCAACACTAAGGAAATCAAGACCTCATTTCTTTCCAAATGAATTCGTATTGTATATAGATCATCAATCCTTACAGTTCACTAATAGTCAACATAAGTTGAATCAGAGACATGAAGTGAGTTGAATTCCTACAGAGTTATTCATTTTTTTAAAACATAGAAGTGTAAAATCTAACAAATTTGCTAATGCATTGATACAAGAATTCTTTCGTTGAATGAGTTGAGAGTGGAAGTCAGAGAATTTAATCTTATCAAAGAAAAATATGAAAAAGATAAAGATTGTCATGAAGCATGGAAGTCATGTAAAGAAGGTCAGTCAGTAAAGATAGTAAAGATAGAACATTGTGGTTAGATTATATTATTCAAGAAGGTCTGTTATTTAAAGGAAGGCAAGTACCCATACCGAGAAGTTCAATGCGATAGAAATTGATGAATGAAAAGCATAGTGGAGGATTGACAAGTCATTTTGGTTATAAGAAAACATTAGCGCAAGTGGTAGAAAATTATTTTTGGCCAAAGATGACTGTAAATGTGCAAAAATATGTTTACAAATTTAGAGTTTAATAAATAATGAAGGGACAAGTCAAAATACATAATTGTATCAATTGTTGCCTATTCCGAAGAAACCAAGCGATTATATAAGTATGGATTTTATTTTACATTTGCCTCGAAAAAGGATAGTTGATATATTTTCAAAGACAATACATTTTGTAACATGTAGAAAAGACAAGCAATACAACAAACATTGCTCGAATACATATAAGGTTTCTTGGATGTTGAAAGGACATCAAGTTCTAATGAATAAACATCTAGTAAGTTTTAAGATTAGTACATATAAATATGAGTTTTTATGTGACATAATGCCTATGGATGTTTGTCATAATTTACTTGGAATGCCTTTGCAATTTGACAACACAATGGTCATGGTTTGACTATTGCACCAAGTACATTCATTAGATTGATGAATGAAGTTCTGAAACCATTTTTATGTAAGTTTGTAATTTTGTATCTTCATAACATATTGATTTTCAGTAGAAAGAAAACACTTTGAAATGGATCTTTCTATCATCCATAGTCGAGCCAAAAACATGCAATGTTCCACTAATCTTCTGTCTCGGTGAAACTTCCGCACAACTATAAAATTACTAGCAGGTATGCACAACCACTCAGCCAAACAACCGTTGAATCACACCAATGACATAGCCAAATGAAGTGGAACATGGATCCAACCAGGCACCCAAAAAAGAGAATGCCATCCCAAGCCAGTTTGAAATCCACAAGGGATTTGCCAAAGATTAGCCAAATCACAAGACCGGGTCTGCAACAAGTTCAATGTGGATTCCACAAACATCCACATAGGTAAGTTGATGTGGATTCCTCTAACATCCACATAGAAAGAAAGCACTTTGAATTGGATTCCTTTGTCATCCATAGTCAAAACATTTCTTGGGTTGTGACCAATGGCGCACCACATACAGAAAAATGTAAACCCACTGCATAGGAAAGACGAAGAAATGCAAGCTTCTGCACTAGGTAAGCAAAAAGTTAGATTAGGACTTTTCCACCCAATGGGATTTTAAAACATAAAAAGTAACAATCAAAACAACCAAGCTTCCTCCCTTTTCCCATAGGAGAGGGAGATACCAACTATCTGACTATATGAAACAAGCACATGTACGATAATATCAATGTAAAACAAGAGCATAAAGGGTAAACAATAACAACCAACCTTATAAGTGGAGTAATCTCCCCTTAATAAAAAAACAAGTTTTCACCAGTCTATCGTCAAGATTTCCCCATGTCATTGTCTTACCAAGTAGAGTCTAAATTTTGCAGATTTGTCCTATGGAGGCAATAAAACATCTGCTCTAGTATATTTTGCCAGAACCTACCCAACACCTACAAATCCTATGCTTGGAGTACGCAAATCTTTCGCTTTTGTTCTTTCCCGTCCAGCAAAACATTCAGGATTCTTTAGGCTAGTTCAAGTAGCCACACCTTCGAAAAAGGACCACCTTACTGTCACAGAGATTCCGCCAGTCCCTAGTCTTACCAAACCCAATTTAAAAACCATGGATTTGTCGCTTAGAGTCAACAAATCTTCTGCTCAGGTTTTTTTTGTCAAACCCCACCAGGAAACTTCAACTCCAATACTTAGGGTGCGCAAGAATTATGTCCTCCTGCCCTAGGTCCTACGAAAGATTATGTGGATCCAGAGCATCTGGATCTGGGTCGGAGTTGTCACCCTCATACTCTTGTTCTTTCCAATCACAACAAGAGGGTTTTAAGAATCCCAAAACTTTAGAAGATCAAACAACATAAAATTATGACAAAGCTTTCCTAGAAACTTCCATTGAAGAACTATCATAAGAAAACTCCTCAGCAATTCGCCAAGTGCCAAAGAACTAAGAAGCCCCAAAACAGGGAGTCTTCCACAGAGCTTTTGTCTCCACGAAACTTCCATGCAACCTCCACACAACTGTAGCACTAGTGGGCATTCCCACCCACTCAGCCAAGCAGATGCTCAACCACAAAAATGAGCTAGCCAAATGAATTGAAACATGGATCCATCTAGGCACCCAACAAAGAGAACACATCTCATTGTGAGATAGTAATATCATTGTGTCATGTTGTATTTCCTTTTAATTGAATCAAATAAAGATCTGAATTGTTGAATTTCAATGCAATCTCCGCTGAGTATTCTAAGAGTTGCGTGGTTTAAGGCATTTTTTAATTAAGATCCCTGGTCGTGACTGCATCAGAAAATAATTATGAAACTTCACAATTACTCTTAGTTAGATGGTTTGAATTGGCATTCAGTCAGCCCTTTGATGAGTTATTGTTAAAAATTTTCCAACTAGCAAGTCAATTCTTGGTCTTCAACTTGACAAATAATTCCCAAGTTTGAAGTATATGACTATGATTCATATCCATTAAGTGTCTTTATATACCACAATGCTAATTATTTAATGCTAGAATTCTGAATAATAATGATTGTTTCCTCCATTTTCCATTCTCAAGAGCTAGACCAAAAAAAAAATTGGTAGTTACAAATGCAAGTGGCACTCTGGTTATGGATTGAGAAGTTGCAATCCAAAATGTTTTCTGCTAAAAATAACACAAGTATTTTTGAAATCTGTACCATTGATACTATCTTAGCTCGTCTTTTGTAGAACCTAAATTCCTAACAAAAGAACGAGATAAGTTCTCATATTCTTCATTTTATACTGATCATTTACAAAAGCCTAAAGATCCTCTGACTCTAGAAGTCACAAAAGGGTACTGTGTGCAAGATTACAATTCTTCTTTCAAAATATGTGACATAGAACATTGTCGTGACATTCTTTTGGTTTTAACAATCTTCTAAGCATGTACTAAATTGCCATTTTTTAAACGGGAAACAATCTTCTTCTAGATTCTTACTCAAAGATTACTTGAAGAATTTCATGCTTGACTTGGTGGAGGACACTTTTCCACAAGAACTACAAAACTTAAAATCATGAGAGGTGGGTACTATTGGCCTATTATGTTTCGCGATTGCCATACATGGGTTAGGAGGTGCAGACAATGTGCTATGTTTGTAGGAAAAGTTAGACTTGCAACTCTGCGCCTTCAACCAATTGCAGTGGATCAGCCTTTGGTCCAGTGGGGATTGGACTTTAATGGTCTCATTAATCCTCTTTCGAGTTCAAGGCATAAATGGATTCTAACACTGAATAGAAGCAATTGCATTGAAAGAAGCAAACGAAACTAACGTTCTTGATTTCTTTGAAGGTTTGTTTACTAAATTTGGAGTTTATTCGACCATTATTTCTGACAATGCAATGGCTTTTGTGAAATCTAGAATCAGCCAATGCGCTGTCTAACATGGAGTTTATCTCAGCACTTCATCGAACTATTATCCACAAAGAAATGGCCTTGCTGAATCTACAAACAAAAACCTCTTAAGGATCATACGGACTATTGAAGACAATCAGAGGTCATAGCATCTCAAGTTAAAGTGAGCTCTATGCGCTGATAGGATAACCTACAAGAGGTCAATAGCCAACTCTCTCTACACGCTAGTCTATGGTAAGGAAGCAAGGTTACCTATTTCTCTCGAGTTTCCAGCTTTGGAACTAATGCATCAACTTGAGTTGTTGGAGAATGAGCCTATGGAGATCAGGTATGCAATGTTTATGGAGTTAGAAGAGATAAGAAATCTGTTAAGCACAAACTTACACTGAGAGGGGGGTGAATCAGTATAAGATATTTTTTAACTTTTGACTATTAATCTTAAATTCAAAACCTCAAATTACTCCGCAATTAATATATTCAAAGCAATCAAAGAATACAATGCAAAACAACACAATCCAAATAGACACAAATTTCCGTGGAAACCCTTTCGAGAGAAAACCACGGAGAAATTCTCTTAATATAAATATTCGTAGGCACCAACCTACTAGAGCACCAACCCCAAAAACAATTTTGTAGGCACCAACCTACAGGAGCACCGACCCCTTTCACTGAGCATCAACTCAGCAAGAGACCAATCTCTTCAAAACGAAG
Organism: Torreya grandis; assembly: GCA_037957365.1. Classification (NCBI taxonomy): domain Eukaryota; kingdom Viridiplantae; phylum Streptophyta; class Pinopsida; order Cupressales; family Taxaceae; genus Torreya; species Torreya grandis. The sequence continues at coordinate 5,814,712 of JARHVA010000339.1, forward strand.
GCACCAACCTTCTCAGAAAAAATGACTCGTCTATCTCAAATTTGTTGTCAAAACAACGGATGATAGATGACTTGCTTTATCTCCTTTAGATTCGATCTACACTTGAGTGTTTTCGCTGCTATACTCTTCCTTATACTTGCTGATTTTTTCTTTTCAATATTCTCACAAAAATTTGCCTTTAAAAATTCTGCGCTTCTTTTATATATCTTCTACTTTCAAATCTACTCTTTTGCCATTCGTTATGCACTTATTTATAACACACGGAAAGCCACAAATTAAGGTCGTGACTCTTCAAGTGAAAAGGTCCTTTCGAATGGTCACAACTCCTCCCAATAGGTTGGCCAAGGTTGACAATTCCGTCGACATTTCCGTCAGCAATTCCGTTCACTTCCGTCGACATTTCCATCAACAATTCCGTTCACTTCCATCGACAATTCCGTTCACTTTCGTCGACATTTTCGTTCAATTCCGGCAACAATTCCGTTCACTTCCGTCAACAATTCCGTTCAATTCCGTCGACATTTCCGTTCATTTACGGCCATCAATTCTGTTCACTTCCGGCAATCAATTCCATTCACTTTCGGCAATAGTTCATTTGACATGAATGACAATATTCCAACAATCTCCCCCTTTGTCATTGATGGCAACCACATACTGAAACTGCTCCCCCTTGCTGCACTGTCTCTTCTGTCTGAATCCTTTTCTTTTTTTGCTGTAGCTCCCCCTTTCTATGACATCCTATTTCTATACTTCTCCCCCTTTGACATCAATGGCAAAGGGTCTATCCAAGAGCTATTACTTAGCTCCGCATTAGCTGATGCTTCCCTTCAGTGGCAAGACACAAAAGAAATTACTCCCAACTTCTGTCGTAGGTACTCAAATGTTTCCTTTGAAAGTGGCTTAGTGAAAATATCTGCCATATGTTCGGATGTGGAAACATATTCCAATTTTACTTGTTCTGCTACCTGTTCTCTCAAGTAATGATATTGTATAGGGATATGCTTAGTTCTGGATGCATAACTGGATTCTTTGAAATACTTATCACACTAGTATTATCGCAGAATATGGAGATTAGATGATCACACTCTACTTTGATATCTTCAAGGTTAGTTTCATCCATAGAACTTGTGTACAACATAGCACTGCCGCTATGTAATTTGCTTCTGCTGTGGATAGAGAAACAGAATTTTGCTTCTTACTCAACCAAGATACTAGGCTATCTCTAAGAAAAAATGCTCCTCCACTTGTACTTTTTCTATCATCTACACAACCTGCCCAATCTAAATCTGTGTACGCTAACAATGTCAAGTCTTTACCTCTTGGGTACCACAACCCATAATCCAAGGTTCTCTTTAAATATCTAAATATACGTTTCACGGCTTGCATATGTGTTTCTTTTGGAGCTGCTTGAAATCGTGCAACCATACCTACTGCTTGCATGATATCTGGCCTAAATGCCGTCACATACAGTAAACTCCCAATCATTGATCTGTAAAGAGTTTGATCAGTATTCGAAGATTCATCATCTTTGCTCAACTTCGTACCTGTAGCCATAGCTGTGCTAACAGAGGCACACTCCATATGGAATTTCTTCAACATCTCCTTCACATACTTGCTTTGGGATATGAATATTCCTTTGTTAGATTGAGAGATTTGTAAACCAAGGAAAAATGACAACTCACCTAACATCGACATCTCAAATTCCTTTTGCATATCTTCGACAAATATCTTAGACATTTCCTCATTGTCTCTTCCAAAGATTATATCATCTACATACACCACAACAATTAACCAGTGATTTCCTTCGGTTTTGATGTAAAGATTACTATCATCATATCCTCTCTTGAATCCTTGGTCTTGTAGGTATTTATCAAGCCTAGCATACCATGTTTTAGGAGCTTGTTTAAATCCGTATAAAGCCTTCTTCAACTTACACACATAATCCTTGTTTTCTGATAAGAGAAATCCTTCTGGCTATTCTATGTAAACTTCCTCTTCTAGATTGCCATTTAGAAATGCTGATTTAACATCCATTTGATAAACTTTGAAGTTTTTGAATACTGAAAATGCAAGAAATATTCGAATTGCTTCTAATCTAGCAACAGGAACAAAAGTCTCTTCGAAATCTACACCTTCTACTTGAGCATACCCCTTACATACCAACCTTGCTTTGTTTCGAGTGACTTGGCCATTTTCATTCAATTTGTTTCGAAAAACCCACTTAGTGTCAACTACATTCTGATCCATTGGCCTGGGCACAAGTTCCCAAGTCTCATTCTATTCAATTTGATCTAACTCTTCTTCCATTGCTTTTACCCAATGTTTATCATGACTAGCTTCAGAAAAATTCTTAGGCTCTACCTTGGATAACAAAGAAAAATTTACATGCTCAGGAATACTTACAATTCTTCTTCTGGTTTGCACCCCAGCATCAATGTTGCCAATTATCTGACTTTCAGCATGATTCTTCTGAACAAAGCGAGATGGTGCTTTGGTGTCCTGCCTTTCAGATTCACTCAATTTTTATACATTTTCTTCCTCCCCTTCTTCTACAAGATTGGGTATTTCTAGAGCCTCTTCTGAAGGTTCTTTTGCCTTTTGATTCATGATCTCATCTATTCTAACACTAGCACTTTCTACCATAGTTTGTAGCCTTTTGTTATAACATCTATAGGCTTTGTTTTTGATGGAGTAACCAAGAAAAGTTCCTTCGTCAGCTCTTGAATCAAATTTGCCCAAGTTTTCTTCATTCCTATTGATAAAACATTTACTTCCAAACACTTTGAAATGTTTGACTGACGCTGGTCTTCCTTTCCACAATTCATACGGAGTTTTGTCATTATTAACTCTGATTTGCCCTCTATTCAAGATATATACTGTGATGTATTAACTGCTTCTCTCCAGAATCTATCTGATAGCTTAGATTCATTCAACATAGTTCTAGCCATCTCTTGAACGGTTCGATTTTTCCTTTCCACCACTCCATTTTGTTGTGGAGTCCTTGCAGCTGAGTATTGTCTCTTAATTCCATGATCTTCGCAAAACTCAATGAATTCATTTGAAATAAACTCACCTCCTCGATCTGACCTTAGAAATTTTATTTTCAGCGCTTTTTCATTTTCTACTAATGCCTTGAAAGCTTTAAACTTTTCAAATGCTTCTGATTTTTCTTTTAGAAAGGCTACCCATGTCATTCTAGTATAATCATCAATGAGCAACATAAAGTAGCTCTCACCTTGTATGCTTTCAGTTCTGGTAGGACCACAAAGATCCGTATGAATCAGCTCTAGTGGTTTGGTGGTCGAATATTCCTTTGTTCTGAACCTTGTTTTGGTTTGCTTCCCGTGTTGGCATTGCTTGCATAGAGTGCTTGAAAGTTTTGTTATCTTGGGCATATCTCGCACAGCCTCTTTGTTGCTGATTTTCACAAGATTATCAAAATTTATGTGCCCTAACCTTCTATGCCATAGCCAAATTTCTTCAACTTGACTAAGACAACATTTCTCTCCTCTCATTTCTCCAAGCATGTAAAGGTTATTTGTGGTTCTATGAGCATCTGCAATTAGTTCTCCCGTGTCTCTTTTTCTGATCTCACAACTTTCAGAAAAAAACTTGAGTGTGTGTCCTTGATCACACATTTGGTTAACACTTAGAAGATTATGCTTTAACCCTTCCACATATAACACATTTTCTGTTTTGGTTTTTCCATTATCGAGACTAACTGTACCTTTTCCTGTTATTCTGGCTGTAGTGTTGTCTCCGAACTTCACCGTGCCTTCATTGACCTTTTTTAACGAGATGAATTTGCTTTTATCTCCAGTCATGTGTCTCGAACATCCACTAGCAATGAACCATTGTTGTCCTTCATCTCTAGCATGGAATGTTGTTTGAACAATCATGGATTCTTCTTGCTTCTTCTTCCAGGTCTTTGATGGTTCTCTTTTCTTTATCACTGGAACTTTGAACTTTTGATCTTGTCTTACAGATTCAAAAACACTTCTACAATAGCGTGTTATATGTCCATAGTTGTTGCACTTGTAACAAACTATAGCTTCATCAAAGTTTGATAAGGGAGCAAACGAATTGTAGTTTCTGTTCGAAGCTCCATAGGTTCCTTTGTTTCTACTCCTAACTTCAATATCCTTGGCTCTCTTTCTACAATCTAATTTCTTATGACCAAAATGATTGCAATAATAACAATATCCATCAAAATAATTATCAAACCTGGTTTTATTTGTATATCTTGGAGCAAATGGTCTTCTCAAGTTTTGTTCTCCTTTGCTTTCTTTGTTGATAGAGTTGGTTTTTGTATTCTTGGCTTCTTCCTTCTTGGTCTCCTTTTTCATTGGTTCCTTAAGAGTTTCAACATAGCTCTTAGCTTTCTCTTTTTCTTTCTCATACCCAATACCTAACTTGTTAGATGGTGATCTTTGACTCTCTAAAATCTTATTCAAAACTTGAGTGCTTTTCTCAGATTTCAATTCACTTGTTATTTTAGAATTCGCCTTTTCTAGATCGCTTTTTAAAACATCTATTTCAAATTCATACCTTTCACAGTCTTCTCCTTTCTTCTTTAGCTGATCTGTTAGATCGTCTTCAATTTTCTTTGCTTCTTTGATTTGGACTTTTAGATCAGCAATTACCTTGTTTGATTCCTCAAATACTTGTGATGTCTTTGTTTTGAAGTCTCAATTCTCTTCTTCATATTTTCGGAGTTGTAACTTTAGTTTCTGATTCTTCTTCTTAAATGCTTTTATTTCTTCCAACGCGCAAATAAGTTCTTCTTCAAGGTTCACTTCACCTTCTTCTTCCATGTCTTCGTCTTCCTCCAAATTATCTTCGCTGGTGGTGGCATTTTCTTCTGTAGCCATGAACAAAATCTCTTCATTATCACTCTCAACATCACTTTTTTTGTTTTCTTCGGATGAGCTGCTATACCTCTTGGAGTATAGGCTTTTCTTTTGTTTCTCAAATCTTTGCTTGTCTTTGCTCGGCTTGAATCCCTTTTTGTACTTTGATTTGTTTCTCTCATCATCGCTATTTCCTTTATTTGGACATTTGGCTGCAAAATGACCAATTTTACCACAATTAAAGCATTTAAATGGTAACTTTATATTTGCCCGATCCCTTATTTAGCTTCCGAATGAATAGAGCTTCATTTTCATCTTCTTCACTACTTGAATTTTCACTTGATCCTAGTTCTTTGATCTTCTCTTTCTTCGAGACCTTGAATGATGCTTCCTTCTTCGACTATCTCTCAGATTCGGTTCTCATTTCGTAGGCCGTAAGAATTCCATGGAGCTCGTCCATTTTCATCGTGTCTAAATCCTTCATTTCTTCAATGGCGGAGACCTTCGCATCAAATCTCAATGGTAAGGATCTCAGGACTTTTTGAACGATCACAGAGTCTTCAATTTTCTCTCTGAGTCCTCGAATGACATTAACAATCTCATCGACACGAAGAAGATACCCAGCAATGTTTTCATCATTCTTCATTTTTAAACTTTCAAACTGCCTCCGATGGGTTTGGAGTTTTGTTTTTCTAACCTTACTATCACCTTCACAAATAGTGTTGAGTTTATCCCAAATCTCTTTTGCAGATTCACAATGCATAACCTTAAAAAACTCATTTTCTGAAAGCCCGCATAAGATTGCATTCATAGCTTTCGCATTGTTCTCACTTGCCTTTTTTCTGGTGGCATCCATTGGTGCAATTTGTGGCGTTGTGTATCCTATTACCACTGCTTGCCAAATATCAAAACCTAGGGCCATCAAGTAAGTCTTCATTCTTATGCTCCAAAATGCGTAATTCGTTCCATCGAACAAAAGAGCCTTGTTAGTGGAGAAACCATCTAGCACTTGAGACCTTGCCATATGTGCTTTCCAAGATCTACCTTCTAGCAGTTGTGCTAACACCGAAGGAAATGGCTCTGATACCAATTGATAAGCACAAGCTTATACTGAGAGGGGAGTTGAATCAGTATAAGATATTTTTTAACTTTTGACTATTAATCTTAAATTCAAAACCTCAAATTACTCCGCAATTAATATATTCAAAGCAATCAAAGAATATAATGCAAAACCACACAATGCAAATAGACACAGATTTGCGTGGAAACCCTTTCGAGAGAAAACCACTGAGAAATTCTCTTAATATAAATATTCGTAGGCACCAACCTACTAGAGCACCAACCCCAAAAACAATTTTGTAGGCACCAACCTATAAGAGCACCGATCCCTTTCACAGAGCACCAACTCAGCAAGAGACACCAATGTCTTCAAAACGAAGGCACCAACCTTCTCAAAAAAAAAACACTCTTCTATCTCAAATTTGTTGTCAAAACAACGGATGATAGAACACTTGCTTTATCTCCTTTAGATTCAATCTACACTTGAGTGTTTTCGCTGCTATACTCTTCTTTATACTTGCTGATTTTTTCTTTTCAATATTCTCACAGAAATTTGCCTTTAAAAATTCTGCTCTTCTTTTATATATCTTCTACTTTCAAATCTACTCTTTTGCCATTTGTTATGCACTTATTAATAACCCATGAAAAGCCACAAATTAAGGTCGTGACTCTTCAAGTGAAAAGGTCCTTTCGAACAGTCACAACTCCTCCCAATAGGTCGGCCAAGGTTGACAATTCCGTCGACATTTCCGTCAACAATTCCGTTCACTTCCGTCGACATTTCCGTTCAATTTCGGCAACAATTCCGTTCACTTCCGTCAACAATTCCGTTCACTTCCGTCGACATTTCCGTTCACTCACGGCCATCAATTCTGTTCACTTCCGGCAATCAATTCCGTTCACTTTCGGCAATAGTTCATTTGACATCAATGACAATATTCCAACAAAATCAATCCATGCTAGCCATAGAAAGTCATCAGGGACAGGTGAAAAGAACATTTGACAAAGGAGCTCACGAAGCTTCAATGAAAGAGATTTGGTCCTCAAGTGGGATGAGGATCGAGCCAAACCAGGAAGGCACACAAAGTTCGATTCTCTTTGGAGTGGCCCATACACGATCTCCAGCTGCAAATCCCACAACGCCTTCCAACTTGCCAAGATGGACAGCCAAGAGCTCCCAATCCCGGTCAATAAGATACATCTGAAACATTGTTATTGAAGAGCAAAGCTCTATGTACATGGTTGTTTTTGTTTTCCTCCAAGTGCTGTTCAAGCACAATAGTTTGCTTTAGTGTTGTTCGTTAAGTGCTTGTTTGTACATTTGCTTCTTAGTTAGTTTTTGTGTTTTCCCTTCTTTTTTGAGGGAGAAAGGTTAGTTCAGCCAAGGCCAGGTGGAGATTTACAGTCAGAAATCAAGTTCACCATTTGGTAATTCGGATAGCATTTATATGGCCTCAGTTCTTTAGCATAGCAGGCATGCTTCCTAGCAGAATCGCCAAAAATGTTGACATTTTTGCCGCCACAGAGCAAAGTTTGTCACCCCTACACTTCGGAACTTTGCTATGGAGCCAAGTTGGTCTTGTGAATCAATTTTGGGGTCCTCAAATAAGCATTTACAGCCACCCAAATGGCCATCTACAGCCAGGTGAAATTTAGTCATGCAGAGGTTTCCAAGGAGCGTGCTTGATTACAGTAAAACATGCAAATACAGCCAAGATATTCACGCTGTAAGTTTATTTGTTGTCTTCCCAAGGAATTTTTCGGGTATAAGAGGTGGACTATTTCTTCGGACATTTTGTCCGAGAGAAAGAGCTCTCAAAGGATTGACAAAAAATCCGAAAAAATGACTAAGTGGCAGTCGCTCAACGCTTTTTTCTTCGGGTTTTTTGTCCGAAAGAAAAGAGGAAGAGCACAGTTGAGAAGACAAGACAAAAGTCCAAAAGAATAAGGACACTTACAAAAAGCCCGAGTTCCCTACAAAAACCCTGGGTGCCTTCCAAAAAGCCTAGGTGAATTACAAAAAGCCCGGGTGCCCTACAAAAACCCTGGATAACTTACAAAAAGCCCGGCTGCCCTTCAATTCTTCCAAAAACCCAATTCTAAAAGACCCCTGCCCTTACAGAGGGCACTTGGTCGGTGAAGTGGAACTTTCCAATTTTCCCGAAGGGCACTTGGTTGAAGTGGACCTTTCCAATTTTCCCAAAGGACACACAGGGGAGACAAAAGCCCTTGCGGAGGGCACTTGGTTGGTGGCAGGACCCTTCAAAAGTTTCGAAGGGCACAGAGGAGAGACAGAAGCCCTTGCAGAGGGCAGAGACATAAATAGTGGACCCTTCAAAAGTTCTCGAAGGGCATGAAAAGATAGCCAAAGGAGACGAATTCTTTCTTACTTTTTGTCTGAAGGAATTCCTTCAGACAAAAAGTCCAAAGAAATTCAGGAGAAAGAAAAAACCCGAGGAAAATAAACAAGACAAAGGCAAGACATAAGAGCCTAAAAAGAATTAATTCAGGGAAATTTACAAGGAAACAAAATCCTTCAGACTTTTTGTCCGAAGGAATTGTCTGAAAGAATAAGTAAAGTCGACAAAAGTCGCAAGAAATGAAACAAAGGGACAAGCGAAATAATCCGAATCAAATACCAGTAATGGAAGGGATGGACTAAGTTGAAGCAGAATATCCAAGGAAAGTCTAAGGGAAAATCTGACTATGCAAAAGGGTTGAAAATAGATAACGTGATTGGAAGCTGAAGACAAAAATAAGAATCCCGCCAAAAATAGACAAGACACAAGCAGAACACAGGGAAAGCCAGAGAAAACATGAAGTGAACTAAGCATGATTAATAGCATGAACAGAGACGTAAGCACAAACAGGACTGAGCCAAAACTGAACAAGAAGAAAGACAAATGCAAAAATAAATGCATGAGCAAAGATTAAAGCAGAATTGAACATGGACATAAGCATGAACAACGAATAAAACAAACACAGAGTAAAGACAAAGGCGGGATAAACAAAGATCATGCACAGACTAACGTGAAGTGACTCCAAAGAAGTAAACGCATTTAAGAAAGCAAGCACGCTTAGGTTCTGAAAATAGAGTCGTCTTGCATGATGAACAAGGAAAGCGTTGAACGTTTCAAACAGCAAGAAATTCCATGCATGCACTCTCGCTTGTCTCGAAAGCTCGAAATGTTCCGACGGTTCAAACGTAATTCTTAATTTGGCATTTGCATTGATTTCATGCAAATGAAAGCTTTTAAACATTCCAGCAGCTCAAGAGTTCTATAGTTGGAGATTGGCATAGCATCATGCAGCTTGGGCCCACTGTCCATTTTCAATGCCAAAGAGCTTTCATGCAAGGCATAAGACAAAAATAGATTTTATTTGAAGGCTGAAATAACACAAGTTGGACTAAGTTGACCTCTTCTATTTTCAACGCCAATCTCTTGACTATTGTATACTTTTCTATATAAGTTGGCTTTTTAGCCTTGAATTGTATCCCTCTCTTGGTAAGCCCAGACTCCGCCATTGGTGAGTTGTGTAACCTCTTCAATCAATAGAGGAATTGTACTTTCAAATTTCAAGTGCTGACATAGTGTACATTCATTCAGCAATTTGCATACATGGTAGATTTCTCTCCCTTCCCAAATTTTGATTTATACCTAGTTGCTAGCTCATCATATTATGCAAGTCATGTTCAGTGTTCTATATGTCTTTTGCTGAAGCTGTAAGTGGATGTTAGGTGGCTGCAAAGTGTCTTGTATCAGATCTCTCTCCATCGTTTTCCCTCACGTTTTGGTCATTGGATTGAACCTTCTCATGAAATATTGGTGCATAGTGATAAATTGAAATCAAAGGTCTTCTTTTTCCCTTGTTTGATTCAATGTTCAAGGTTCCAAGTAGAGTGGATCAACATTTTGGTGTATCATCATCATTAGGTAAGATTTCCCTTTCAAGTTTCTTTCTCCCTTTTCCATGATAGATTCACAACACAGAGTAGAGATCCATTGATACATCTTACAAGAACCAACCTTCTTTGGAGGTTCTTCTCACCATTGAAGCACCCACCCTCGTGAGAAGATCCCATTGTTTCAACCGAAGAAAGGATTGGACATTCCAACACGTCTTCAATTCAAGGTGCAACTAGAGGTTGACAACACATCACTATAGCAGACATGCTACAGCCCGCAAATGCTTACGTATGGAATACTTTTGGCCTATTCTTGAAAAAGATATGATCGAATTCGCTAAAAAGTGTACCCCTTGCCAGCTTCATTCCCTGGCCATTTTCCATGTGGGGATTAGATCATATTGGCAAATTACCTCGTTCCCAAGATTGGCATGTTTTTATCATTACAGCTATGGAATATTTTATCAAATGGGTTTAAGCCATGCCCCTTGTTAATGTCATTGGTAACACCATCGCCAAATTCATTCTTAACCAAATCATTTACCGCTTTGGTGTTCCCCATCCTATCATTTCTGATAATGGTCGTAACTTCAAAAATAAAGACGTCAAACTTTGTGCTAAATTTAAGATCACAAATTTTCGACACCTTGTATCATCCGCAATGTAATGGCCAAACTGAGGCCACTAAAAAAATTGCCAAAAGACAATTCATGAAACCCACACGGATTAGCATCTTCATCTTTATCCTGCTCTTTTGCCCTATCAGACTAGCATACATATTGCCACCGGGGCAACTCCGTTCTCTCTAGTCTATGGCTCTAAATCAATTGTCCCATTGGAAGTTGAGCTTCCTTCTCTTCATATATCTCTTCATGGCAGCATTCCCGATGAAGAATTACATGAAGCTCGCCTTCATGACCTTGATTTCCTTGATGAACATTGTCTTTCTGCATTCCAACATAATAGCCAATACAAGGCTCGTATTGCCAAATGACATGACAAACGTGTTAAAATTCACACAATTAATGTTGGTGATCTTGTCCTTAAATTAGACTACACTCATGACAAAGAAGGTAAATACGTCCAAAAATGGTGGGGCCCCTATTTAGTCAAAGATATTCTTGGTCCAAGTACCTATTGTCTTCAAACCATTGAAGGTCATATTTTCAAAGATCCCACCAACGCACAATTCCTCAAGAAGTATTTTGCTTAAATCCATCCCTTCTTTTCATGTTTATATGCTCTGTAACACCTTTTTGTTGGTTACTTACACGAGTCTCACCTTCTGCAGCAGCTCTATATTTTCACAAACCTTTAGTCCTTCATTTTTGATCTTCTAGTTTCCCCTTTTCTCTCATGAGTTGCATTGTAAAACCGTGAATAGGATACAGTCTTCCTCATGATGTACTATAATCTTCTTTATTTTTTTCCTCTTTTGTGAGTTGCAGCGTAAGACCATGGATAAGCCCTGGCATTCCTCATAAAATACCATCTTTTGCTCATTTATTTTTCACATGACTTTTGGCACCCTCGTGTGTTTCTCTTTTATGAGTTGCAATGTAAGACCATATAAGACCTAGCCTTCCTCATAAAATAACTATCTTGTAGTTTCTTTTTTAAAATATGTTTTTAATCCTTGTTCTCAACATTAGCTTTTCCTTTTTTTATTAGATGGAATTTGCACAATAATCTATCCTTGCATGTTTCCCTCCATTTCCCTCATTCTTATGATAAGGAATCACACTTTACTATCATTGTCCCTTTTTCGCCCTTTGTCACATTTTTTGCGATTTGAAGTAATTCAAATTGTTTCCCTTTTTCAGGATAGCACTTTTATTTCACCTAGATTTACGACTCTTAAACTCCATGCTCTCTGAAATTCTCTCTCTTAGCAACCAAGTCCCAAGTATTCAAATGAAAGTCATTTTTAGCACCCATGTTTGGTTTTCCAAATCCATAGAGAACAATTTTTAAAAAAAAAAAAACCCCATCAAGAAAGTTAAAAGCCAAATCATTTGAAACAAAATGCAATGATATACAAAAGACAACATATAAATATCAAAAGTCAAAATCACACCTAAAAACATGATTACAAGCACATCTCCTATCTCTAATCGAAACTCAAATCTCCATAGTTGGCCTCACATAAAGCCAAGGTCCATTAGGGTGCGATATGCCAGTAGATTGGAATAGGAGAATTCAACAAACTCTATGATGCTACATATTTTCTCATGCAAGTACTCAATCTTCGCAGTAGACCGACGGCTCTGTAAGGGGCCCTGAGGAACGGAGAACACGTTGTGGGAAAGTAAGTCCATTTTACTTTTCATGCATATAGCCTTCATGGGATGATCTACATACTTCATTTGTTGACCTAAGACTTGTGTGGCTAAGAAAAGTTCTTCGGAGTCCTTACGATCAACAGTCCTCTTGTTTTGACAAACCTAATTTGAGTGTCTTGACTTCAATAAAGAGTTCCTCTATCTTAGTTTTTCCTTCATTCTCCCCCATTGACAGGCAAATTGCGATTCTAAATCTATTTTTCCTTCTTCACATCTTAAAAACATACTAGCACTACTTTGTTTCAGTTTTATCTGTCCTTAGAACAAAACAATATGCTTGAGCAACTATGGATTATTTTCTTTACATTGTTAAGCACATGCTTATACTGAGAGGGGGGTGAATCAGTATAAGATATTTTTTCGCTTTCGACTATTAATCTTAAATCCAAAACCTCAAATTACTCCGCAATTAATATATTCAAAGCAATCAAAAAATACAATGCAAAACCACACAATGCAAATAGACACAGATTTTTCAATTTTCTCTCCAAGTCCTCGAATGACATTAACAATCTCATCGACACGAAGAAGATACCAGTGGGTTTGGAGTTTTGCTTTTCTAACATTACTATCACCTTCATTAATAGTGTTGAGTTTATCCCAAATCTCTTTTGCAGATTCACAATGCATAACCTTAACAAACTCATTTTCTGAAAGCCCACATAAGATTGCATTCATAGCTTTTGCATTGTTCTCACTGGCCTTTTTTCCGATGGCATCCGTTGGTGCAATTTGTGGCGTTGTGTATCTTATTACCACTGCTTGCCAAATATCGAAACCTAGGGCCATCAAGTTAGTCTTCATTCTTACGCTCCAAAATGCGTAATTCATTCCATTGAATAAAGGAGCCTTTTTAGTGGAGAAACCATCTAGCACTTGAGATCCTGCCATATGTGCTTTCCAAGATCTACCTTCTAGCAGTTGTGCTAACACCGAAGGAACCGGCTCTGATACCAATTTTACTTGTTGTTCTGCCCCCTGTTCTCTCAAGAAATGATACTGTATAGGGATATGCTTAGTTCCGGAATGCATAATTGGATTCTTCGAAATACTTATCGCACTAGTATTATCACACAATATGGAGATTGGATGATTATACTCTACTTTGATGGCAACCTTCCTTTGTCATTGATGGCAACCTTCCAAAAAGATCTTCTTTTCTGCAACTCCCCATCTTTTCTGTAACTCGCCCTTGCTGTAACTCCCCATACTGCCAGTCTCCCCCTTTGACACAAATGGCAAAGGGTCATTCAAGGCGCTGAAAAAAAAAATTTAGCTCCCGCTTAACCAATGCTTCTTTTGATTTTTAATGAGTAGAAGCAAAGGATATTACCCCCAAATTTTGTTGTAGGTACTCAAATGTTTCCTTTGGAAGTGGCTTAGGGAAGATATTTGCCATCTGTTTGGATGTGAAAACATATTCCAATTTTACTTGTTGTTCTGTCACTTGTTCTCTCAAGAAATGATACTGTATAGGGATATGCTTAGTTCTGGAATGCATAACTAGATTCTTTGAAATACTTATCACACTAGTATTATCGCAGAATATGGAGATTGGATGATCATACTCTACTTTGATATCTTTCAAGATTTGTTTCATCCATAAAATTTGCGTACAACATAACACTACTGCTATGTACTCTGCTTCTGTTGTAGATAGAGATACAAAATTATGCTTCTTACTCAACCATGATACTAGGCTATCTCTAAGAAAGAATGCTCCTCCACTTGTACTTTTTCTATCATCTACACAACCTGCCCATTCTGAATCCGTGTACGCTACCAATGTCAAGTCTTTACCTCTTGGGTACCGCAACCCATAATCCAAGGTTCTTTTTAAATATTTGAATATACGTTTCACAGCTTGCACATGTGTTTCTTTTGGAGCTGCTTGAAATCGTGCAATCATACCTATTGCTTGCATGATATCTGGCCTAGATGTCGTCACGTATAGTAAACTCCCAATCATTGATCTGTAAAGAGTTTGATCAGTATTCGGAGATTCATCATCTTTGCTCAACTTCGTACCTATAGCCATAGGTGTGCTAACAGGGGCACACTCCTCCATATGGAATTTCTTCAACATCTCCTTCACATACTTGCTTTGGGATATGAATATTCCTTTGTTAGATTGAGAGATTTGTAAACCAAGGAAAAATGACAACTCACCTAACATCGACATCTCAAATTCCTTTTGCATATCTTCGACAAATATCTTAGACATTTCCTCATTGTTTCCTCCAAAGATTATATCATCTACATACACCACAATAATTAACTGGTGATCTCCTTCAGTTTTGATGTAAAGATTACTATCAGCATATCCTCTCTTGAATCCTTGGTCTTGTAGGTATTATCAAGCCTAGCATACCATGCTCTAGGAGCTTGTTTCAATCCGTACAAAGCCTTCTTCAACTTACACACATAATCCTTGTTTTCTGATAAGAGGAATCCTTCTGGCTGTTCTAAGTAAACTTCCTCTCCTAGATTGCCGTTTAGAAATGCTGATTTAACATCCATTTGATAAACTTTGAAATTTTTGAATACTGAAAATGCAAGAAATATTCGAATTGCTTCTAATCTAGCAACAGGAGCAAAAGTCTCTTCGAAATTGTCATGTCCCCTTCTCAGTGACATCTCTCGGAGCACAGGATTAGCCTATCATACGACCCTCGTAGGCTGATCGTTTGGATAGAGGGTCACCTGGGAGCTTGGCACATGCTTCAGTTTGGCAGAGTTTGATCAGTTGGCTTTCGTTTGGGCTCAATCGGACACTTTTGGCAGAAGTTACTATTTTTAGCAGTTCTTGGTGGTCAGTGTGGGACCCCTGCTATTTTTGGCAATATGGGTTGACAGCATTCGGAATCACTTCAGTATATGACCGCTTCAGACGGTTCGGTCATCGGGCGAGTAACGAGGGAAATATTAATATTTAATTGTATTAATTAAATATTAATATTGCGAGACTATTATATTAAGTTATAATTAAAAATTATAACTTAAGTGTTTTTAATGCTGAGGGGGCGCCCATCATCAGGAAGGGGTCGAATTTAATATTACTATAAAATTTGGCCTAAGTTGAAAATATTAAAATATTAAAGAAGTGCGATTTTTAATTAAAAGCCCTATTATGGAGGAAATCGCACCTCTTTGGTTATTTATGCTTTTGCATTGGGAGGAGCGCCATTATGTCATTTTGGAGAATTGAAAATTGATCAAATTTGGTCTGAGCTAGAAGCTTCAGGGGTTCGAGTTCAATTTCCTTGGAGAACGTGCCATCTCCATTGGAAGCAATTCAGAGGGTGTGAAATAACACCTGATTTATTGCAGCAGGGGTTTTCTTCGTTCAGGAGGAAACATTGATCTTCAGAGGATATCATTACAGGTTTTTCATCAGAGCTATTCATTCTACAGTCAGGGTTTATTTAGGCGCCTATTTTGGAGATTGGGAGAGTCAGAAAGACAGGCCGTACAGCAGCATTAATTGTTGGTTTTTTAACCAAGCCGTACCTGTACCTGTCCGTACTATCCACAGTAGGTGACAAACATCCTAAGGGCAGGGCGCAGGGTTTTTCTGAGCAAAAACAGTCCCGACTGTACCTATCCGTACCGTACGGACGGGGTCCGTACGGCGCCGTACGGACTGTACCGCACCTGGTTTCTGCAACAGTCGGTCAGTTTTTTGGGTAGCGAACAATTTCAGGTTTTTCTTAGCACCCCAAACAGCAAGTTTTTGTTAAACTCATGCAACTAGGGTTTTTATTTTAATAAAAAATAGTCTTTTCGATATTCAAAAAAATTTATAGAATTTATTTATCACTTTATGCAAAAAAATCGCATTTCCTTCAAAATACTGGCAAAAACCCAAAAACATCAAAAAATACAAAAACTTCAAAAAAAAAAAATCATATAAACAGTCAGTTGTCAAAATCAGAGGGAACAGGGGTTTCTACAGAAATCTACACCTTCTACTTGAGCATACCCCTTACATACCAACCTTGCTTTGTTTCGAGTGACTTGGCCATTTTTATTCAATTTGTTTCGAAAAACCCACTTAGTGTCAATTACATTCTGATCCATTGGCCTGGGCACAAGTTCCCAAGTCTCATTCTACTCAATTTGATCTAACTCTTTTTCCATTGCTTTTACCCAATGTTTATCATGACTAGCTTCAGAAAAATTCTTAGGCTCTACCTTGGACAACAAAGAAAAATTTACATGCTCAAGAATACTTACAATTCTTCTTCTGGTTTGCACCCCAGCGTCAATGTTGCCAATGATCTGACTTTCAGCATGATTCTTCTGAACAAAGCGAGATGGTGCTTTGGTGTCCTGCCTTTCAGATTCACTCAATTTTTCTACATTTTCTTCCTCCCCTTCTTCTACAAGATTGGGTATTTCTAGAGCCTCTTCTGAAGGTTCTTTTGCCTTTTGATTCATGATCTCATCTATTCTAACACTAGCACTTTCTACGATAGTTTGTAGCCTTTTGTTATAACATCTATAGGCTTTGCTTTTGATGGAGTAACCAAGAAAAATTCCTTCGTCAGCTTTTGAATCAAATTTGCCCAAGTTTTCTTCATTCCTGTTGATAAAACATTTACTTCCAAACACTTTGAAATGTTTGACCGAAGCTGGTCTTCCTTTCCACAATTCATAAGGAGTTTTGTCATTATTAACTCTGATTTGCCCTCTATTCAAGATATATATTGTTGTATTAACTGCTTCTCTCCAGAATCTATCTGATAGCTTAGATTCATTCAACATAGTTCTAGCCATCTCTTGAACGGTTCGATTTTTCCTTTCCACCACTCCATTTTGTTGTGGAGTCCTTGCAGCTGAGTATTGTCTCTTAATTCCATGATCTTCGCAAAACTCAATGAATTCATTTGAAATAAACTCACCTCCTCGATCTGACCTTAGAAATTTTATTTTTAGCGCTTTTTCATTTTCTACTAATGCCTTGAAAGCTTTAAACTTTTCAAATGCTTCAGATTTTTCTTTTAGAAAGGCTACCCACGTCATTCTAGTATAATCATCAATGAGCAACATAAAGTAGCTCTCACCTTGCATGCTTTCAGTTCTCTGAGGACCACAAAGATCTGTATGAATCAGCGCTAGAGGTTTGGTGGTCGAATATTCCTTCGTTCTGAACTTTATTCTGGTTTGCTTCCCGTGTTGGCATTGCTTGCATAGAGTGCTTGAAGGTTTCGTTATCTTGGGCATATCTCGCACAACCTGTTTGTTGTTTATTTTCACAAGATTATCAAAATTTATGTGCCCTAACCTTCTATGTCATAGCCAACTCTCTTCAACTTGACTCAGACAACATTTGTCCCTCTCATTTCTCCAAGCATGTATAGGTTGTTTGTGGTTCTATGAGCATCTGCAATTAGTTCTCATGTCTCTTTTTCTGATCTCGCAACCTTCAGAAAAGAACTTGAGTGTGTGTCCTTGATCACACATTTGGCTAACACTTAGAAGATTATGTTTTAACCCTTCCACATATAACACATTTTCTGTTTCAGTTTTTTCATTATCGAGACTAAGTGTACATTTTCCTGTTATTCTGGCTGTAGTGTTGTCTCCGAACTTCACCGTGCCTTCATTGACCCTTTTTAACAAGATGAATTTGCTTTTATCTCCAGTCATGTGTCTCAAACATCCACTATCAATGAACCATTGTTGTCATTTATCTCTATCATGGAATGATGTTTGAATAATGATGTTTGATGGTTCTCTTTTCTTTATCACTGGAACTTTGAACTTTTGATCTTGTCTTACAAATTCAAAAACACTTCTACAATAGCATGTTATATGTCCATAGTTGTTGCACTTGGAACAAACTATAGCTTCATCAAAGTTTGATAAGGGAGCAAACGAATTGTAGTTTATGTTCGAAGCTCCATAGGTTCCTCTGTTTATGCTCCTGACTTCAATATCCTTGGCTCTCTTTCTACAATCTAATTTCTTATGACCAAAATGATTGCAAAAATAACAATACCATCAAAATAATTACCAAACCTGGTTTTATTTGCATATCTTGGAGCGATAGGTCTTCTAAAGTTTTGTTCTCATTTTCTTTCTTTGTTGATAGAGCTGGTTTTGTATTCTGGGCTTCTTCCTTCTTGGTCTCCTTTTTCATTGGTTCCTTAAGAGTTTCAGCAAATCTTTTAGCTTTCTCTTTTTCCTTCTGATACCCAATACCTGACTCGTTAGATGGTGATCTTTGACTCTCTAGAATCTTATTCAAAACTTGAGTGCTTTTCTCAGATTTCAATTCACTTGCTATTTTAGAATTTGCCTTTTCTAGATCCCTTTTTAAAACATCTATCTCAGATTCATACCTTTCACAGTCTTCTCCTTTCTTCTTTAGCTGATCCGTTAGATCTTTAATTTTCTTTGCTTCTTCGATTTGAACTTTTAGATCAGCAATTACCTTGTTTAATTCTTCAAAGACTTGTGATGTCTTCGTTTTGAAGTCTTGATTCTCTTCTTCATATTTTCGGAGTTGTAACTTTAGTTTCTGATTCTGATTCTTCTTCTTAAATGCTTTTATTTCTTACAACGCACAAATAAGTTCTATTTCAAGGTTCACTTCACCTTCTTCTTCCATGTCTTCGTCTTCCTCCAAATTATCTTTGTTGGTGGTGGCATTTTCCTTTGTAGCCATGAACAGAATCTCTTCATTATCACTCTCAACATCACTTTCTTTGTTTTCTTCGGATGAGCTCCTATACCTCTTGGAGTATAGGCTTTTCTTTTGTTTCTCAAATCTTTGCTTGTCTTTGCTCGACTTGAATCCCTTTTTGTACTTTGATTTGTTTCTCTCATCATCGCTATTTCCTTTATTTGGACATTTGGCTGCAAAATGACCAATTTTACCACAATTAAAGCATTTAAATGGTAACTTTCCTTTATATTTGTCTGATCTTTTCTTTAGCTTCCAAATGAATAGAGTTTCATTTTCATCTTCTTCACTACTTGAATTTTCACTTGATTCTGGTTCTTTGATCTTCTCTTTCTTCGAGACCTTGAATGATGCTTCCTTCTTCGACTGTCTCTCAGATTCGGTTCTCATTTCGTAGGCTGTAAGAATTCCATGGAGCTCGTCCATTTTCATCATGTCTAAATCCTTCATTTCTTCAATGGCAGAGACCTTCGCATCAAATCTCAATGGTAGGGATCTCAGGGCTTTCTGAACGATCACAACTCCCAATAGGTCGGCCAAGGTTGACAATTCCGTTCACTTCTGTCGACATTTCCGTCGACAATTTCGTTCACTTCCGTCGACATATCCGTTCACTTCCGTCAACAATTCCGTTTATTTCCGGCAACAATTCCGATCACTTCTGTCGACAATTCTGTTCACTTCTGGCAATCAATTCCGTTCACTCCCGGCAATAGTTCCATTTGACATCAATGACAATATTCCAACATACAGCATGTCTCTACATTCCTAGTTTTGTTTTACCTTCCATTTACCATTTGTCATTTATTGTACTACCCTTTTTGCGAACCCCTGAGTCTTTTTTTCCCTTTTATACACATTTTTCTATCGATCACTGAGTAAGGATTGTTACTACTCCCTCATCAATGTTGTTTTACCATTTTGCTTTTCCTTGCCAATTTTTGTTTAAGGATTGTTACTACTTTCACATTGATGTTTCATTACCATCCTTTTTGGCATGTATCATTGGTTTGACTTGGTGAGTTTGTCTTTCTTACTTAAATTTTACTTGTTTGAGTTTAACGGTCTTTAGTAGCCTTGGCTTTTCGGTTACCCGATTCACTCTAATTTTGACTTGGTCATTTGGTCTAACATAGGCCCTGTCATCCCAACTTGCCAAATTCCCAAGTAACTCCCGTCCTCATAGCACTAGTTATCTTGGTTGTCCTGCGTTTGTTTGTTTTTGCTCTTTAATTTTGTTTTTGTGTTTGTTTTTGCTCTTCTAAAAACTTAATTCAAGGTAAGTCACGAGCATTTTATAATGTTCTAACGCACGCTAAGTTTGCTTATAACAATTCCACGAATAAAAGTATAGGAAAAACAACATTACAAATTGTTGTCAGGTCAAGTCCAAGATGAGATACATAAGTAATAGACATGAAGAATAAGAAAAAGAGAAGTGTTGAAGCAGATGATTTTGCAGAGCATATGTGACAATTACATAAACAAGTATGGGGACGATTGGAAAGGAATATATCACAGCACAAACAAGATGTAGATAAAAAAAGAAAAGAAGATGAATATCAAGTGGGATACTTAGTTTTAGCATATTTGAGAAAAGAAAAGTTTCAAAAAGGGACATATGATAAGTTGAAATGGTAAAACATTGGTCCCTGCAGAATTTTGTGAAAATTTAGAAAAAATGCATATGAAATAAAGTTATCTATAAGTACAGACATATCGTCTATTTTCAATATGGTTGATTTGTATCCATATTATGAAGGACCGAGTCGTGAGAATGCAAGTGCAGATTCTGAAAACATGTTAGAGATTTCAGATACCTGAGAAAGAACATAAAGAGAAGAGATCGACATGCGAGTTGGAATGACTACAAGAAGAATAGAATATACAGAGTACCTGGTCAAGTGGAAAGGCCAAGAGATAGATTAACGCATCCAATGCTCCTATAAAGGGGATATCATCAGCAGAGTTCTTAGAAATCACATGAGCAAGAACAAATGTTTCCTTTCTTAACCAAGGTGTATGATGCAACAACATCAGGGTTCATGACCAATCTTGTATCAAACAAAAATATGTTAGTTTAGGAATTTGTTGAAGTGTTGTGTTGTGTAAGATTTCTTACCGCACCTATATTGTTTTTTAAGTTTGTGCATGTCTTCTTTGTTGCGTAGATCTTCTTTGTGTTTTTTGTGTAATCCTTTATAATCGTCTTGTTTTGTCTAGTTTTGTGTTCCCTGTGAGCACACTTGTGTCTATAATGTTCATATATGTCTTTTGTTTCCCAATTGTATCCAATTATTGTCTAATTGACTCTGGAAGACCTAATGTGAGTTACTGTGATATTAATTTATTACTATGTAATAGTGTGGATATGTTATGAACGTTTCTATAGATCTGTGATGCTTCTTGAATCAAGGTATTTGAGCAAGTTGATTATTCACCGCAAAACAAGATTAGTAGGAACGATTATGCAAGATGTGCATCAAATTTCAAGTCATTTGAAGAAACGACGGTAAAATACTACATCATACTAGACCAAACGTAAGAGTCATAGTACTGAGGTTTTCCCATCATTGTTGGTATTAGCATCTTGCAATGTTTTGCGAATTTCCATGTATTTGTGGTGTGGTAGGAAAGGAAACGTTGTTGATTGTTTGGAAATTGATTCTGCAAGTCATGAAAGTTGATAAGGAATCATTTAAGGATGATTTTGGGACACATTGAGTTCCAACGTGTTCTTGTTTATTGAAAATCTGGACACATTTACTGCTTGAGACGCACAAAGGTGTGTTGTTGTTGTTAGTGGGGTAAAAGCAATTAATGTAAGTAGGTGGGTCTTGTGTATGTATGAGCATGCCCCTACACCTATGCTAAGGGACTTCCTCTAGAGGAGATCGGTGGAGATTAGATCAAAGGGCTTGATTGCAAAAACATTGAGTTCGCATAAGTAGACAACGCCAAATCTGATGTTGTAACACATCTCATTGTGAGATCATGATATCATTGTGTCATTTTGTTGTTGTATTTCCTTTAACTGAATCAAATAAAGATCTGAAGAGTTGTTAAATTTCACTGCAATCTCCATTGAGTATTCTAAGGGCTGCATGGTTTAAGGCATTTTTTTACTGAGATCCCTAGTCGTGACTGCATCAGAAAATCATTATGAAACTTCATAATTACTCTTAGTTAGATGCTTTGAATTGGCATTCAGTCAACCCTTTGATGAGTTATTGTTAAACCTTTTCCAACTAGCAAGTCAATTCTTAGTCTTCGGCTTGACAAATAATTCCCAAGTTTGAAGTATATGACTATGATTCATATCCATTAAGTATCCTTATATACCACAATGCTATTTGATTAATGGTAGAATTCTAAATAATAATGATTGTTTCCTCCATTTTCCATTCTCGAGAGCTAGACCGAAAAAGAATTTGGTAGTTACAAATGCAAGTGGCACACTGATTATCGATTGAGAATTTGGTATTTTTTGAAATTTGTACCACTGATACTATCTTAGCTCGTCTTTTACAAAACCTAAATTCCTAACAAAAGAACGAGATAAGTTCTCATATTCTTCATTTTATTCTGATCATTTTCCAAAAGCCTAAAGATCCTCTAACTCCAGATGTCACAAAAGGGTACTACGTGCAAGATTACATTTCTTCTTTCAAAATCTGACATAGAACATTGTTGTGACATTCTTCTGGTTTAAACCATCTTCTAAGCACGTACTAAATAGCCATTTTTTAAACGGGAAACTAATTTTGGAATTCCTCTTAGAGATGACTTTTAAATATGTTTACCTAGCCCTTCTTTATCTTGCCTAAGACCCACCAAACAAGAAAGCCTATCCCAATCCCTCTTTCTGATCAAAATGCACCTCGATCCATGAGGAAATTAATGCTTATCAATAGATCAATCCTAGTTTTAAAGCTAATGTCATATTCCCTGGCCACCAAGATTATGTAGACTGGATTTCTCAGACATGGTCTAGATTCTTCAAGGAAAGATCCATTTTACCCTTGTGTTCTTTAGGAAAGATCCATTTGACCCTTGTGTTCTATAGGAAAGCTCCATTTTACCCTTGTGTTCTATAAGAAAGCTACATTTTACACGTGTTCTATAGGAGAACTCCATTTTAACCGCACAGCACAGCATGATGGTGATGCTAACACATACATTATGTAAAGATGGACCAAAACATTCGCTTAATCCTTTGAAGGATAAGTGCTAAGAAGTGGAAAAGAGTTTAAAAGCGTTGATAATTTATGGAAAAAAGTCTTTGAAGGAAGTGAAACAAAGTGAATGTTATGCATCAATTGTAAACCAGTGCAAAATGACACAGAAGAAAAAACACTACCGCTTGAAGTAAAAAAGATATCAAGTGAGTTTGAGGAGATTCTATCAATGATATTCTAGTTGGATTACCGCTGAAGAGAAGCTTAAGTCATCACATGAATTCGATGTTTGCTTCAAGTTTACGAAACAAAGCAACACATAGATTGACTCCAAAAGAGAATGCAAAGGTGCAAAGACAAGTTCAAAAGTTGTTGAGAGGGGGTTTAATCAAAGAAAGTTTGGGCCCATGTGCAGTACCAACACATAAGAAGAATGGAAAATGGAGAATGTGTATTGATCCCAGAGCCATTGACAAGATTACTATTACGTATAGATTTTCCACTACTGCAAATGGATGATTTGAATAATTGCTTAAGTGGAGTGAAATACATCACAAAAAATTATATGAAGAGTAAATATCACCATATTCATATAAGTTAGGGTGATGAATGGAAGACAAAATTAAAAACACAAAAAGGGTTGTATGAGTGGTTGGTTATGCCATTTGATTTGACTACTACACCAAATACATTCATGAGATTGATGATTGAAAATCTTAAACCATTTTTTTGTAATTGTCATTATGTATTTTGATGACATATTGAAATCTAGTAGAACAGAGGAAGAACATTTGCAACATCTATGTAAAGTGCTAGAAAAGTTGAGACATGAAAAATTACTTGTGAATTCGAAGAAATGTCGTTTCATGCAAAAAGAATCGGTATATTTGGTATTTGTAATTTCTCATGTTATGACCCCATTTTCAAAACTTAATATTTTGAAGTTGTCGAGTGATTTATTTTTTATTAAAAAATGACAACTTAATATTAGTTTATTATAATTTTTTATTTTATAGGATATAAACTTTTGAACCCTGAGCTATGAATTGGAAAAGTGAGTGTTTTGATTACTGGTCCCACAACCAAAAGAGGGCTCAAAACAATGGTCGCAAAACCAATAGGGTTTGAAGGATCCCACAACCATACTAGATCACAACAAGAGGGTTTGAAGGCTCCCATAACCATAATGCATCACAACAAAAGGGTTTTAAGGATCGCACAACCTTAGAGATCCAAACAACAAAAAATTTCGACAAAGCTTTCCCCAAAACTTTTGCTGCAAAATTATCTTCAGAAAACTCCACAATTCGACAGTATCCAAAGGAACTACGAAGGCCCAAAACAAGGAGTCTTCCACTGATCTTTTAACTTTGTGAAACTTCCGTACAACCTCCACACAACTGTAGTAAAACTAGTGGGCATGCACACCCACTCAACCAAGCAACCGTTGAATCCCAGCAATGAGAGAGCCAAATGAATTGAAACAAGGATTTAACTAGGCACCCAACAAAGAGACCGCCATACCAAGCCAAACTAAAATCCCCAAGGGATTTGCAAAAGATCGCCAAATCCTAAGATCGGGTCTACAAAAGATCACCAAATACTAAGATCGAGACCACAACAAGTTCAATGTGCATTCCTCAAACATCCACACAAGTAAGCAAAAGTGGATTCCTCTAACATCCACATAGAAAGAAATCACTTTGAAATGTATTCTTCTATCATCTATAGTCAAGCCAAAAACACGCAGTCTACTACTAATCTTCTATCTCCGTGAAACTTTCACACAACTATAACATTACTAGTGGGCATGCACAACCACGCAACCAAACAGCCACTGAATCACACAATTGAGGTAGTCAAATGAATTAAAACATGAATCCAACAAGGCACACAACAAAGAGAACGCCATCCCAAGCCAGTCTTGAATCCCTAAGGGATTTGCCCAAGATTAGCCAAATCCCAAGACCGGGTCCACAACAAGCTCAATGTGGATTCCTCAAACATCCACACAAGTAAGTTGATGTGGATTCCTCTAACATCCACATAGAAAGAAAGCACTTTGAGGTGGATTCCTCTGTCGTCCATAGTCAAAACCTTTCTTTGGTTGTTACCAACGGCACACCCCATAGATAAAAATGTAAACCCGCTACATAAGAAAGACGAAGAAATGCAAGCTTCTACAATAGATAAGCAAAAAATTAGATTAGGACTTTCCTACCCAGAAGGCTTTTTAAAACATAAACAATATCAATCAAAACAACCAAGCTTCCTCCCTTTTCCAACAAGAGAGGGAGATAACTTAAAAACTATTAGACTATATGAAACAACCTCTTATATGATAATATCAATGTAAAACAAGAACATAAAGGGTAAACAATAACAACCAGCCTTATAAGTGGAGTAATCTCCCCTTAAGAAAAAATAGGTGCTCCAGGAGTTTATCATCGAGATTTCCCTAGGCCATTGTCTAACCAAGCACAGTCTAAATCCTATAGATCTGTCCTATAGATGCAACAAAACTTCCGCTCTGGTATATTCTGCAAGAACCTACCCAACACCTACAGATCCAATGCTTGGAGTACGGGAATCTTTCTCGCTTGTTCTTTCCTATCCAATAGACCTTTCAGGATTGTTTAGGCTAGTCCAAGTAGCCACACCTCTGGAAAAGGACCACTGTTCTATCACAAAGATTCTGCTAGTCCCTAGTCTTACCAAACCCAGTCTAAAAACCATGGATTTGTTGGTTAGAGTCAGCAAATCTTTTGTTGAGGTTTTTTCTGCCAAACTACACCCAAAAACTTCAACTCCAATACTTAGGGTACAATAAAATTTCACTTTGGTTCTTTTCCACCTAGTAGGCCATTTGAATTTTTGAGGTTCAACAGAGGACACTTCGAAATTGCCTTGATACATTTGTCCTCCAGTCGTAGGTCCTTCGAAAGGTTATGCGAATCCAAGCCCTCTGAATCTGGGTAGGAGTCGTCACCCTCATATTCTTGTTATTTCCCATCACAACAAGAGGGTTTTAAAGATCCCACAACCTTAGCAGATCAAACAACATCAAATTATGACAAAGCCTTCCTCAAAACATCCGTTCCAGAACTATCACAAGAAAACTACTCAGCCATTTGACAGTAGCCAAAGAACTACGAAACTTGAAAACAGGGAGTCTTCCACTAATCTTTTGTCTCCATGAAACTTCCATACAACCTCCGCACAGTTGTAGCACAACTAGCGGGCATGCCTACCCACTCAACAAAGGAGTTGATGAATCACAACAATGATCCATCTAGGCACCCAACAAATAGAACGCCATCCCAAGTCAAACAAAATCCCTAAGGGATTCGCCAAAGATCGCCAAATCCCAAGACCAGGTCCGCAACAAGTTCAATGTGGATTCCTCAAACATCCACGTAAGTTGATGTGGAATCCTCTAACATACACATAGAAAGAAAGCACTTTGAAATGGATTCCTCCATCATCCATAGTCAAGCCAAAAACAAGCAGTCTTCCTTTGATCTTCTACCTCCGTGAAACTTTCACATAACTATAACATTAGTAGTGGGCATGCACAACCACTCAGCAAAACAGTCGTTGAATCACAGCAATGAGTTAAGCCAAATGAATTGAAACATGGATCCAGCCAGGCACCCAGCAAAGAGAACGTCATCCCTAGCCAAACTGAAATCCCCAAGGGATTTTCCAAAGATTACACAAATCCCAAGACCAAGCCCGCAACAAGTTTTTTGTGGATTCCTCAAACATCCACACAAGTTGTGGATTCCTCTAACATCCACATTGAAAGAAAGCACTTTGAAGTTGATTCCTCTGTCATCCATAGTCAAAACCTTTCTTGGGTTGTTACCAACGACACACCCCATAGAGAAAAATATAAACCCACTGTATACGAATGACAAAGAAATTCAAGCTTCTAAACTAGGTAAGCAAAAAGTTAGATTAGGACTTTCCCGCCGAGTAGGTTTTCTAAAACATAAAAAAGGTAATTCTTAGCAAATGAGAAGAGATAATTGAAAGCACTTATGTTTTGTGATCAGTGCAAGATCTTATTTATGCAGTCCAAAAATGGTTACAGGAGTAGTTATGGAGGTTACTAGTTAAACCTCAACTAATTTTAGATAAGAATAATTACATTATTTAACACCCCCTCTTAATGACTAAACTAGAGATAACTCCAAGTTTGTCTCAAAACTTTGAAAAAAGAATAGAACCAAGAGGTTTAGTCATTAGATTTGCAAGCTACTCTATAGAAGCACAAAAGTGGAGAGAAACGTCACTAGAATCAACCAATTGTCGAATGTAGTGATGATGTATCTCGATGTGTTTGGTGTGAGCATGAAAAACAAGATTATTTACTAACTTCAGTACACTTTGATTATCACAAAATAGTGGTGTAGGTGTATAGCAAATCAGCAAGAATTCGACATAGCCAAACTGCTTCACAACTGGCACTGATTGTTGCTTTGTATTCTGCTTTAGTGGAAGAGAGAGCAACGATATGTTGAAGCTTGCTCTACCATGAAACAACTCCTGAGCCAAAAGAAAACATATACCCGGTGGTAGATTTCCGAGTATCAACTGATCCTCCCCAATCAGAGTCTGTATAACCAATCAATCTAAAATATGTTGTCCTTTGATAGAGAATGCCAAAGTCAAGAGTACCTTTTAGATATCGCAAAACATGTTTTGTTGTTGTCCAGTGAACTAGCTTTGGTTGAGACAAGAACCGAGAAAAGTAGCTAACAAAAAAACATAAATCTAGTCGAGTGGCGGTAAGATATATCAAGTTGCGCACCAACTATCTATATAATGATTCATTGACCAGTGATGAATCATCATGAGCTGACAGTTTCAGCCCTACCTCCATAGGTGTAGAAGCAGAATTACAATCCATCATTCCAAACTTCTTCAAAAGAGTAGTGGCATACTTGACCTGAGCAATGAAAATGGAGTGGTCATGTTGCCAGAATTCTACACCCAAACAATAGTGTAGGAGGCCTAAATCAATCATATCAAAAGCAGTGCACAAATCTGATTTGATTTTCTGAATCGTTGTGTCTCCACTACCTGTGATGGCAAGGCCATCAACATACACAATGAGTACGACAATGTCATCATCTGTGCTTTTGACATAGAGATTTAGATCAAATGGACTCCGTCTGAATCCAGAATCTCATAGATGTTGATCAATCTTGATGTACCAAGTTCGAACAGCCTACTCAAACGCATACAAAGGCTTCACCAACTTGCAAACCAAATGATCACGACCAGGTTCCTGAAAACCTTCAGACTGCACCATGTATACTTCATCTAGATCGCTATTAAGGAAAGCACTTTTGACATCCATTTGTAATACTTTCCAACTAAAATGAGATGCAATAGAAAGAAGTAACCGAAATGTGACCATTTTTCAGTAGGAGCAAAAGTCTCCTTGTAGTCTATTCCCCCCGGTTGTGAAAATCCTTTCACAACAAGACCGGCTTTGTACTTGTCCAAAGTAGCATCAGCGTTGCATTTGACTTTGTACACCCATTTGCAACCAATGGGTTGCTTCCATGGAGGTAAATCCACCAACATCCAAGTATTGTTTCTCATCAAGGCATCATATTCTAATTGCATTCCTTTCTCCCACTCAAGTTTGCCCTATGCATCAGAATATTGTTGGAGCTCTGAAATACTAAAAAGATCAGAAGCAAGAGCAAAGTACATAAGCTCTTCATCATCAATTGAATCCACAACTAACTTCCCTAGCTATCGAGACCATGTATGAGATTGAGGAAGATCCCCCTCTTGCACATCCTGTAGAGTGGTGTAATACCACTTGGGTCTCTTTTGTACCAATGATTCTTGTACCTACTGATCACCACATGGAGTGGTCGACGACGTTGATACACAAACGGAGTGTTAACTATAGATTGTTGCACTGAAGACTATGAGAGTGTCTCCAAAACATGTGGTTCCTCATCTTTCAGAGGAAGTACAATGCTAGAAGCCTCCGGACTAGCAGAGACAGCGTGTTGATTACAAACAAAGAATGATTTTGTTTCTTTTACATCAACATCCCAACTAATGATGATCTTGTTAGTAGACACATCTATTAGCCTATATGCTTTAGATTGAATACTATAACCAACAAAGAAATATCATGCACATTTTGAATCTAGTTTACTCCTCTTTTTATTAGGAATGGGAGCATATGCCGCAGAACCAAATACAAGAAAATGTGTTACCTCTGGTTTGACGCTGGACCAGGTTTCTTCCGGAGTGATGTTCTCCAAAGCCTTGCAAGGACTTTTGTTCAATATGTGGATTGTCGTGTTAACTGCTTCTCCCCAGTATTTATACCACACACCTCTGCTATGCATCATGGATCAAACCATCTCCATGATTGTGCGATTTCACCTTTCAACCACTCCATTTTGTTGAGGAGTGTATGGGGTTGTTAGTTGCCGATGAATTCCTTCCTTGCCACAATAGTTTTGAAATTGCTTTGAAGTGAATTCTCCCCCATTGTCGGATCTTAAGACTTTGATACTCCAACTTGTCTCATTTTCTACTAGTGCTTTGAATTTTACAAACTCAGCAAAACAATCCGACTCCTTTTCCAAGTATACCCACATTTTTCTAGAAAAATCATCTACGAACAATAAGAAATAACTTGCACCAAGAATGGTAGATGACTTCCAAGATGGCTCGTATAGATCTGCATGAATAAGATCAAAGAGCCCCTTTTCTCTCCAAACACCTTCAGTGGGAAAAGGCTTCCGCTTCTGTTTACCAGCCAAACAAGCTACACATATAACCTGCTTGACCTGGATAGTAGACAATCCAAGAACCATATTCGATTTTTGGAGTTTGGCCAAATACTGAAGATTGAGATGTCCAAATCTCTCATGCCATACAACACTGGTATTATCCTCCACAATTAATGCATTCAAACTAACAATGGCAGGATCAACAAGTCTATACAAGCCATTTTGCCCAATGCCTAGGGCTATGACTTTATCATTTTTGATATCAGAAACAATACATTTCTTCCCTGAGAAATTGACTATAATGTGAGGATTTTCAGTTAACTGACTAATTGATAGAAGATTTTTGTTCATTTTAGGTACATACCTAATATTCTTGACTATGAACTTTGCAATATTATTCAATACAATGCTTATATCTCCTATCCCTTCAACAGCATGTGATCTACCATCACCCAAGAAAACTGAATCTGAAAATTTTTCTTTTGTAGTGAAATTTACATACCAATGTTTTTGACATGTAAAATGCCGTGATGCACCGGAATCAAAAAGCAAATCACCAATAATCCTCTCATCAGAACATGATGCCATGAGAGCATATTCCTCCTCAGATTTAGCTTTAACTATTGCCACATTAGCTTGTCCTTTTGCCTTCTTTTTATGTGTTAGATCATATTGTCGTTTTCTGCATTCTTTCTTAATATGACCAAATTTTTGACAATAATAACATTTTACCTTGAATTTTGGGGAAAATGAAGACGTATTTCAATGTTTTTTCCATTTCCCTTTGTTGGATTGGGCAGCAAATGCACTTTTGGATTGCCCAAAACTGGTCTCACTGAAGTGTGTTTGCTTGCATTCTTTCTGCAACAAATATGAACTCCCCCGATCAAAAGTTATCAGGTGCAAAGCTTCCACGAACGATTCATACAAAGGTGTCAAGTTGTTCAGAACAAGAGCCACCATATCATCGTCATCCACCTTTTTATTGATCGCTGACAATTGGTCATGGAGATCTTTCATCTGTAATAAGTGCTCTAAAAGAGACCCACCTTCCAACATTTTTGTGGAAAATAGCAGATTCTTCAAATAAAGTACTTGACTCTTCTCTGAAGTTTGGTACTTGTTCTTGAGACTGGTCCATAGGGCACTTCCCTGTGCAGCAATGCAGACATCTGGAATCATGTCATCTGACACAGTTTTTTTTAACAGAAGGGCTTCTTCATGACGTTTGTCATAATCAGCAAAATTCGTTGCCGGTCTCTGTTTTGTGTCAAGTATGATCTTGTTGCACTCACGGAATTCTGCAATCGTCAAGATCTTATGACTCCAAACATTATAACTTTGTCCAATCAACTTTTGGGTCTTAGGAAGGACGAGGTTTTGAATATTGGCCATTAATCAAGGTTTGACCTTGATATGATAGCAAAAGTACAATTTTTCAACCCAAAAAACAACACAACAGCAAAAAAACATTTGACCTTTGATTCGAAAATCAAAGCAATAGGGAATACTTCTGACAATTTGTTGTCCCGAAAATTAATAACCTATTTTTGACTGCATATAAACTGAACATATACAAAATGACTTACATGTTTAGAAAATTGAGGGATTTTGGGTGTTGTGTATGTGTGCATTTTCGAGTGCCTCAATTGGGACTTCAATGTCTGTGATTCCCATGACTGACTAGAACTTCAATGTCTATGATTCTCGTCGATCTTCAAACCCTCATTCTGTTGTGTTTTCTCGTCGTGTTTCTTCAACATTTCTGCTGTGGGTCTTGCTGCGACTCTGTTATAACCCACATTTCCTCGACGTGTTTTGTTGCCACGACTCTGTTCTGAACCCACGACTTTGCAGGTTCCTCCTTGTTTGTGTCTACCCTTCGACGGGACTGCAACAAACCCTCAATTCATGATTCTTCACAAGATTTGCGCCTACCCACAACTCTTCAAAAATGTGACTGTATTTTTCTTCCACGGATTTCCACGACCACTACAAACTGGTCAATGACTTTCTCTTCTTCCTCCTTCCGTTCGTACCTAACAACAGGGTTTCCTCCAATGATGAGCACTCGTACCTTCATTGGCTTCCTCGAGTGGTGGCTCTGATACCACTGTTAGCAAATGAGAAGAGATGATTGAAAGCACTTAATATTTTGTGATCAATGCAAGATCTTATTTATGCAAACCAAAAATGGTTACAAGAGAAGTTATGGAGGTTACTAGTTAGAACTCAATTAATTTTAGTTAAGACTAATTACATTATTTAACAGTAATAATCGAAACAACCAAACTTCCTTTCCAATAAGAGAGGGAATAACAATTATCAAACTATGTGAAACAAGCTCTTGTACGATAATATCGGTGTAAAATGAGAACATAAAGTCTAAAGAATAACAACCAACCTTATAAGTGGAGTAATCTCAACTTGAAAAGAAATAGGTGCTGCACCAGTCTATCGTTGAGATTTCCCCAAGCCGTTGTCTTACCAAGCACAGTCTAAATACTACAAAACTAACGTCTGAAGGCAGCAAAACTTCCACTTTAGTATTTCATGCCAAAACCGACCCAGCACCTATAGAACCAATGCTTGGAGTACGTGAATATTGAACTCTTGTTCTTTCCTGTCCAATGGACCCTTTCAGGATTCTTTAGACTAGTCCAACTAGCCACACCTCTTGAAAAAGACCATTGTTCTATCGCAGAGACTCCTACAGTCCCTACTCTTTCCAATCCCAGTCTAAAACCCATGGATTTGTCGCTTAGAGTCCACAAATCTTTTGCTCAGGTTTTTTTTGCCAAACCCCACCCAAAATCTTCAACTCCAGTACTTAGGGTACACCAAACTTCCGCTTTGCTTCTTTCCCACTCAATAAGCCATTCAAATTTCTAAGGTTCAATAGAGTACACTTCGAAATTGCCTGGATACAAATATTTGTCCTCCAACTGTCGATCCTCTGAAAGGTTATGCAGATACAAGCCATCCAAATCTAGGTCAGAGTCGTCACCCACATACACTTATTCTTTCCCATCATAACAAGAGGGTTTTAAGGATGCCACAACCTTTGCAAATCAAACAACAAAAAATTATGGCAAAGCTTTCCCCGAAACTTTCATTGTAGAACTATCACAAGAAAACTCCTCAACAATTTGACAATAGCCAGGGAACTAGGAAGGCCAGAAACAGAGTGTCTTCCACTGATGTTTTGTCTTCGCAAAACTTCCATACAACATCCAAACAAATGTAGCGCAACTAGTGCACATGCCCATCCACTCAGCCAAGAAGTCACTGAATCACAGCAATGAGAGAGCCAAATGAATTGAAACATGGATCCAGCTAGGCACCCAACAAACTGAACACCATTTGAACCCAGACCAAAATCTCCAAGGGATTTGCCATAGATCATCAAATCCGAAGACCGAGTCCACAACAAGTTCAATGTGAATTCCTCAAACATCGACACAAGTTGTTGTGGATTCCTCTAACATCCACATAGAAGGAAAGCACTTTGAAATCGATTCCTCTATCATCAATAGTCAAGCCAAAAACAAGCAATCTTCCAGTGATCTTCTGTCTCTGTGAAACTTCCCCACAACTGTAACATTACTAGTGGGCACACACAACAACTAAGCATAACATTTGTTGAATCACAGTAATGAGGTAGCCAAATGAATTGAAACATAGATCCAACCAGGCACCCAACAAAGTGAACGCCATCCCAAGCCAATCTAAAATCCCCAAGGGATTTTCCAAAGAATACCTAGATCGCAAGACCGGGTCCGCAACAAGTTCAATGTGGATTCCTCAAACATCCACACAGGTAAGTTGATGTGGATTCCTCTAACATCCACATAGAAAGAAAGCACTTTGAATTGGATTCCTCTGTCATCCATAGTCAAAACCTTTCATGGGTTGTTACCTTGGTTTGTTACCAATGGCACACCCCATAGAGAAATGTAAACCCACTACATAGAAAAGATGAAGAAATGCAAGCTTTTACACTAGCTAAGCAAAAGTTAGATTAGGACTTTCCCGCCCAGTGGGTTTTTTGAAACATAAACAGTAACAATCAAAACAACCAAACATCCTCCCTTTCCCAACAAGGGAAGGAGTAACTTAACAGCCATAAGACTGTATGAAACAAGCTCCTATACAATAATATCAATGTAAAACAAGAGCATAAAGGATAAACAATAACACCCAACCTTATAAGTGGAGTAATCTCCCCTTAAGAAGAAATGTAGTTTTTTATTACTTTATTATTATAAACAAAAAATAAAGATGTGAATTTGAAGAAATGCAGTTTTATGTACGAAGAATTGGTATATTTGGTATTTGTAATTTCTCATGTCATGACCCCTTTTTCAGATAAAGTTAAAATAATAAAGTTAATAATTTTAAGTTGTCAAGAGATTTAATTTTTATTGAAAAGGGATAATTTAATATTACTTTATTATAATTTTTTATTTTATAGGATAAATGCTTTTGAAACAAGAGCTATGAACCGGAAAAGTGAGTGTTTTGATTATTGGTGCCACAACCAAAAGAGGGTTTTAAACAATAGTCCTAAAACCAAAAGGGTTTGAAGGATCCCACAACTGTACTAGATCACAACAAGAGGTTTTGAAGGCTCCCACAACCATAATGGGTCACAAAAAGAGGGTTTTAATAATCCCACAACCTTAACAGATCAAACAATCGAAAATTACAGCAAAGCATTCCCCAAAACTCCCATTGCAAAACTATCATAAGAAAGCTCCTCAACAATTCGACCGCAGCCAAGGAACTACGAAGGCCTAAAATGGGGAGACATCCACTGATGTTCTGTCTACACGAAACTTAAATACAACCTCCGCACAACTGTAGCAAAACTACTGGCATTGCACACCCACTTAGCCAAGCAGTCGCTGAATCACATCAATGAGAGAGCCAAATGAATTAAAACATGGATCCAGCTAGGCACCCAACAAAGAGAACGCCATCCCAACACAGACTAAAATTCCCAAGGGATTTGCCAAAGATCACCAAATTTGAAGACCGAGTCCGCAAAAGATAGCCAAATCCTAATACCAGGACTGCAACAAGTTCAATGTGGATTCCTCAAACATCCACACAAGTTGATGTGGATTCTTCTAACATCCACATAAAAAGCAAGCACTTTGAAATGAATTCTTCTATCATCCTTAGTCAAGCCAAAATCAAGCAATCTTCCGCTAATCTTGTCTCCGCGAAAATTCTGCACAACTGTAACATTACTAGTGGACATGCACAAACACGCAACCAAACAACCCCTGAATCACTCCAATCAAGAAGCCAAATGAATTGAAACATGGATCCACCTAGGCACCCAACAAAGAGAATGCCATCCCACGCCAGTCTGAAATTCTCGAAGGATTTGCCAAAGATTAGCCAAATCGTAAGACCGGGTTAGCAACAAGTTCAATGTGGATTCCTCAAACATCCACACAGAAAGAAAGCACTTTGAAGTGGGTTCCTCTGTCGTCCATAGTCAAAACCTTTCTTGGGTTGTTACCAACGGCACACCCCATAGAGAAAAATGTAAACCCATTGCATAGGAAATACGAAGAAATGCAAGCTTCTGCACTAGGTAAGCAAAAAGTTAGATTATGACTTTCCTACCCTATAGGTTTTTTAAGACATAAATAGTAACAATCAAAACAACCAAACTTCCTCCCTTTTCCAACGGGAGAGGGAGATAACTTCACAACTATCAGACTGTATGAAACAAGCTCCTGTACAATAATATCCGTGTAAAACAAGAGCATAAAGGGTAAACAATAACACCCAGCTTTATAAGTGAAGTACTCTCCCCTTAAGAAGAAACAGGTGCTCCACCAGTCTTTCGTCTAGATTTCCCCAGGCCATTGTCTTACCAAGCACAGTCTAAATCTTGTAAGTCTATCTTCTACAGGCAGCAAAAATTTCGCTTTGGTATTTTCTACTAGAACCTACCCAACACCTACAAATCCAATGCTTGGAGTATGTGATTCTCCCACTCTTGTTCTTTCCTGGCTATTAGACCTTTGAGGATTCTTTAACCTAGTCCAAGTAGCCACACCTCCGGAAAAGGACCCCTATTCTGTCACAAAAATTCCGTTAGTCTCTAGTCTTAACAAATCCAGTCTGAAACCCATGGATCCGTTGCTTAGAGTCAACGAATCTTCTGCTCTAGTTTTTCAGCCAAACTCCACCCACAGTCTTCAACTCCAGTACTAAGAGTATGCCAAACTTCTACTTTGGTTCTTTCCATCCCAGTAGGCCATTCGAATTTTTGAGGTTCATGAGGACACTTCAAAAATGCCTTGATACACACATCTATCCTCCAGTCCGAAGTCCTCCGCAAGGTTATGCAAATCCAGGCCATTCTGATCTCGATCGAAGTCGTTACCCTCGTACTCCTGTTGTCCTATCATTCCCCCCGCAAGCAAATTTTTTAAACCTCCACTCCACTCCGCCATCCCTAATCCCAATTTCAATTACTTTGAGCACACTTATGTTTGTAACATTCATATATGCCTTTCTTTTCACAATTGAATCCAATTATTGTATAATTCAGTCTGGCAGACCTAATGTGAGTCACTATGTAATAGTGTGGATATGTTATGTACATTTCTATCAATCGTGATGCTTCTTGAATCTCGGTACTTGAGCAAGTTGATTATTCACCGCAAAACAAGATTAGTGGGAAAGATTTATTCGAGTCATTTGTTATTCATTCTGCAAGATGTGTGTCAGGTTTCAAGTCATTGGAAGAAACAACGGTAACAAACTACATCATACTCGTGACTGCATCAGAAAATAATTATGAAACTTCATAATTACTCTTAGTTAGATGGTTTGAATTAGCGTTCAATCAGCCCTTTGATGAGTTATTGTTAAGCCTTTTCCAACTAGCAAGTCAATTCTTAGTCTTCAGCGTGACAAATAACTCCCAAGTTTAAAGTATATGACTATGATTCATATCCATTAAGTATCCTTATATACCACAATGATAATTGATTAATGGTAGAATTTTGAATAATAATGATTGTTTCCTCCATTTTCCATTCTCGAGAGCTAAACCAAAAAAGAATTTGGTAGTTACAAATGCAAGTGGCACACTAGTTATGGATTGAGAAGTTGCAATCCAAAATGTTTTTCGATAGAAATAACACAGCTCTTTTTGAAATATGTACCACTAATACTATCTTAGCTCGCCTTTTGTAGAACCTAAATTCCTAACAGAAGAATGGGAGTTCTCATATTCTGGAAAAAAGTCTTTGAAGGAAGTGAAACAAAGTGAATTTTATGCGTCGATTGCAAACCAGTGCAAAAAGCCATAGAAGAAGAAACACTACCACTTAAACTAAAGGAGATATTAAGTGAGTTTGAGAAGGTTCTATCAATGATATTCTAGATGTATTATGGCCGATGAGAAGCTTAAGTCATTGCATGAATTTGATGTTTGCTTCAAGTTTACCGATCAAAGCAACACAGAGATTAACTCCGAAAGAGAATTCAAAGGTGAAAAGACAAGTTCAAGAGTTATTGAGAAAGGGTTTAATCAAATAAAGTTTTGGCCGATGTGCAGTACCAACAATACCAACACCTAAAAAGAATGGAAAACGGAGAATGTGTACTGATTCCAGAGACATTAACAAGATTACTATTAACTATGGATGATTTGAAAATTTGCTTAAGTGGAGTGACATACATCACAAAAAATTATCTGAAGAGTAAATATCACCATATTCGCATAAGTCAGGGTGATGAATGTAAGACAATAGTAAAAACACAAAAAGGGTTGTATGAATGGTTGGTTATGCCATTTGATTTGACTAGTACACCAAGTACATTCATGAGATTGATGATTGAAGTTCTTAAACCATTTTTTTGTAAGTGTCATTGTGGATCTTGAAGACATTGATTTCTAGAAGCACAGAGGAAGAACATTTGGAACATCTATGTAAAGTGCTAGAACAATTGAGACATGAAAAGTTACTTGTGAATTTGAAGAAATGTAGTTTCATGCAGAAAGAATTGGTACATTTGGTATTTGTAATTTCTCATGTCATAACCCCGTTTTCAAATAAATTAAAAATAATAAAGTTACTTTTTTGAAGTTGTCAAGTGATTAACTTTTTATTATTATAATTTTTTATTTTATTAATATTACTATATTATAATTTTTTATTAATATTACTTTATTATAATTTTTTATTTTATAGGATATACGCTTTTGAAACCTGGGCTATGAACCAGACAAGTGAGTGTTTTGATTACTAGTTCCACTACCAAAAGAGGGCTCAAAACAATGGTCCCAAAACCAAGAGGGTTTGAAGGATCCCACAACTATACTAGATCACAAAAGGGTTTGAAGGCTCCCACAACCATAATGCATCACAACAAGAGGGTTTTAAGGATCCCACAACCTTAGTAGGTCAAACAACAAAAAATTACGGCAAAGCTTTCTCCAAAACTTCCGTTGCAAAATTATCACAAGAAAACTCCTCCACAATTCGATAGCAGCCAAGAAATTAGGAAGGCCGAAAACAAGGAGTCTTCCACTGATCTCTTGTCTCCGTGAAACTTTCGCACAATTGTAACATTACTAGTGGGCATGCACAACCACGCAGCCAAACAACCACTGAATCACACCAATGACGTAGCCAAATGAATTAAAACATGGATCCAACCAGGCAGCCAACAAAGAGAACGCCATCCCAAGCCAATCTGAAATCCCAAAGATTAGCTAGATCCCAAGACCGGGTCCGCAACAAGTTCAATGTGGATTCCTCAAACATCCACACAGGTAGGTTGATGTGGATTCCTCTAACATCAACATAGAAAGAAAGCACTTTGAAGTGGATTCCTCTCTCGTCCACAGTCAAAACCTTTCTTAGGTTGTCACCAACGGCACACCCCTTAGATAAAAACGTAAACCCACTGCAAAGGAAAGACAAGGAAATGAAAGCTTCTACAATAGGTAAGCAAAAAGTTAGATTAGGACTTTCCGGCCCAGAAAGTTTATAAAAACATAAACAATAACAATCAAAACAACCAAGCTTCCTCCCTTTTCCAACAGGGGAGGGAGATAACTTAAAAACTATCAAACTATATGAAACAACCTCTTATACGATAATATCAGTGTAAAACAAGAGCATAATGGGTAAACAATAACAACCAGCCTTTTAAGTGGAGTAATCTCCTCTTAAGAAGAAATAGGTGCTCCATGAGTCTATCATCAAGATTTCCCCAGTCCGTTGTATTACCAAGCACAATCTAAATCCTACGGATCTATCCTATGGAGGCAACAAAACTTCCACTTTTGTATAGTCAGTAAGAACCTACTCAACACCTACAGATCCAATGCTTGGAGTACGTGAATCTTCCTCTCTTGTATTTTCCTGTCCAATGGACCTTTCAGGATTTGTTTAGGCTAGTCCAAGTAGCCACACCTCCAGAAAAGGACCACTGTTCTGTCGCAGACATTCCACCAGTCCCTAGTCTTACCAAACCCAGTCTAAAACACATGGATTCGCCGCTTAGAGTCAACAAATCCTTTGCTCAGGATTTTCCTGCCAAACCCCACCTAGAAACTTCGACTCCAGTACTTAGGGTACAATAAAATTCTTCTTTGGTTCTTTCCCACCCAGTAGGCAATTTGAATTTCTGAGGTTCAACAAAGGACACTTCAAAACTGTCTTGATACATTTGTCCTCCAGTCACAAGTCCTTCGAAAGGTTATGCGAATCCAGGCCATCCAGATCTGGGTAGGAGTCGTCACCCTCGTACTCTTGTTCTTTCCCATCACAATAAGAGGATTTTAAGGATCTCACAACATTAGCAGATCAAACAACATCAAATTATGACAAAGCTTTCCCTGAAACTTCCATTGCAGAACTATCACAAGAAAACTACTTAGTCATTCGACAACAGCCAAAGAACTAAGAAGCCCCAAAACAAGGAGTCTTCCACTGATCTTTTGTCTCCATGAAACTTCCATACAACCTCTACATAGATATAGCACAACTAGTGGGCATGCCCACCCACTTAGCCAAGCAGTTGTTGAACCATAGCAATGAGCGAGCCAAATGAATTGAAACATGGATCCATCTAGGCACCCAAAAAAGAGAACGCAATCCCAAGTCAAACTAAAATCCCCAAGGGACTTGCCAAAGATTGTCAAATCCCAAGACAGGGTCTACAACAAGTTCAATGTGGATTCTTCAAACATCACGCAAGTAAGCTGATGTGGCTTCCTCTAACATACACACAGAAATAAAGCACTTTGAAATGGATTCCTCCATCATCCATAGTCAAGCCAAAAACAGGCAATCTTCCACTAATCTTTTGTCTCTGCAAAACTTCCGCACAACTGTAACATTACTAGTGGGCATGCACAACCCCTCAGCCAAACAGCCATTGAATCATAGTAATGAGGTAGCCAAATGAATTGAAACATGGATCCAACCAAGGACCCAACAAAGAGAATGCCATCCCAAGCCAGTCTGAAATCCCCAAGGGATTTTCCAAAGATTAGCCAGATCCGAAGACTAGGTCCACAACAAGTTTAATGTGGATTCCTCAAACATCCACACAAGTTGTGGACTCCTCTAACATCCACATTGAAAGAAAGCACTTTGAAGTGGATTCCTCCGTCATCCATAGTCAAAACCTTTCTTGGGTTGTTACCAACGACATACCCCATAGAGAAAAATGTAAACCCACTGCATACAATTGACAAAGAAATTCAAGCTTTTGCACTAGGTAAGCAAAAAGTTAGATTAGGACTTTCTCACCCAGTAGGTTTTTTGAAACATAAACAGTAACCATCAAAATAACCAAACTTCCTTTTCCAACAGGAGAGGGAGATAACTTAATAGCTATCAATGTGTGTGGAACAAGCTTATGTACGTTAATATCAATGTAAAAAAAGGGCATAAAGGATAAAGGATAACAACCAGCCTTATAAGTGGAGTAATCTCCCCTTAAGAAGAAACAAGGGCTCCACCAATCTATCGTCGAGATTTCCAAAAGCCGTTGTCTTACCAAGCACAGTCTACATCCTACAAAACTACCATCTGGAGGGAACATAACTTCCACTTTGGTATTTCATGCCAGAACCAACACAACACTTACAGATCCAATACTTGGAGTACGTGAATATTGTGCTCTTTTTTTTCCCATCCGATGGACCTTTCAGGTTTCTTTAGGCTAGTCCAACTAGCCACACCTC
The DNA here is from genome assembly GCA_037957365.1 of Torreya grandis. Classification (NCBI taxonomy): domain Eukaryota; kingdom Viridiplantae; phylum Streptophyta; class Pinopsida; order Cupressales; family Taxaceae; genus Torreya; species Torreya grandis. The sequence continues at coordinate 5,855,754 of JARHVA010000339.1, forward strand.
TTGAAAAGGACCACTGTTCTGTCGTAGAGATTTTGCCAATCCCTAGTCTTACCAAACCCAATCTAAAACCCATGGATCCTCTAACATCCACATAGAAGGAAAGTAATTTGAAATGGATTCCTCTATCATCAATAGTCAATCCAAAAACAAGCAATCTTCCACTGATCTTCTATCTCCGCAAAACTTCCTCACAACTGTAACATTACTAGTGGACATGCACAACTACTTAGCCAAACATTTGTTGAATCACAGCAATGAGGTAGCCAAATGGATTGAAACATGGATCCAATCAGGCACCCAACAAATAGAAACACCATCCCAAGTCAATTTAAAATCCCCAAGGGGTTTTCCAAAGATTAGCCAAATCGTAAGACCAAGTCCGCAACAAGTTCAATGTGGATTCCTGAAACATCCACACAGTTAAGTTGATGTGAATTCCTCTAACATCCACATAGAAAGAAATCACTTTGAAGTGGATTCCTCTGTCATCCATAGTCAAAACATTTCTTGGGTTGTTACCAACGACAGACCCCACAAAGAAAAATGTAAATCCATTGCATAGAAAAGACGAAGAAATGCAAGCTTCTACACTAGGTAAGCAAAAAGTTAGATTAGGACTTTCCCGCCTAGCAGGTTTTTTGAAACAAAAACAGAAACAATCAAAACAACCAAATTTCCTCCCTTTTCCAACAGGGGAGGGAGATAACTTAATAGCCATCAAACTGTATGAACAACAACCTGTATGATAATATCAGTGTAAAACAAGAGTATAAAGGGTAAACAATAACAACCAACCTTATAAGTGGAGTAATCTCCCCTTAAGAAGAAACAGGTGCTCCACCAGTCTATCGTCTAGATTTCCCCAGGTCGTTGTCTTACCAAGCACAGTCTAAATCTTGCAAATCTATCATCTAGAGGAAACAAAACTTTCGCTCTGGTATTTCCTGCCAGAACCTACCTAGCATCTACAAATCCAATGCTTGGAGTACATGAATCTTCCACTCTTATTCTTTCCCGTCCAACGAACCTTTCAGGATTCTTTAGTCTAGTCCAAGTAGCCACACCTCCGAAAAAGGACCACCATTCTGTCGCGTAGATTCCGTCAGTCCCTACTCTTACCAAACCCAGTCTGAAACCCATGGATCTGTCGCTTAGAGTCAGCGAATCTTTTGCTCTAGTTTTTTCTGCCAAACTCAATTCATAATCTTCAACTCCAGTACTTAGGTTACCCCAGACTTCCGCTTTGGTTCTTTCCCATCCAATAGGCCATTAGAATTTCTGAGGTTCAACAAAAGGACACTTCAAAACTGCCTTGATACACACATCTGTCCTCTAGTCGCAAGTCCTCCAAAAGTTTATGCAGATCCAAACCACCCAGATCTAGGTCAGAGTCGTCACCCTCGTACTCATGTTGCCCTATCGTCCCCCCCTCAAGCAAATTTTTGAAACCTCCTCCACTCCACTACACCATCCCTAATCCCAATTTGAATTACTTTATTATTATAAATAAAAATGAAAGGTGTGAAATTGAAGAAATGTAGTTTTCTGCAGAAAGAATTGGTATATTTGGTATTTGTAATTTTTCATTTCATGACCCCTTTTTTAAATAAAGTTAATAGTTTTTAGTTGTCAAGTTAATAGTTTTTAGTTGTCAAGTGACTTTCTTTTTAATAAAAAGTGACAACTTAATATTTCTTAATTATTATAAATAAAAAATAAATGTGACTTTCCAAAAAAGTAAGTCAACATCAAATTTGAAGATGGAAAGTTACTTTTGGGGATTTTCCTTGGAAAAAGCGTCAAGTGAACATGCATTGTGGGGTCATTTAGAAATCATCTTTTGCATATTATCAGTTACACTTTTACAAGTTTGAGCATCTGCTTCATCTTTTAGCCTCTAAGGACGAAAACCCTCTAGTGGATAAGGAGACTTAAGGACGAAAACCCTTCGATCTTGTGAGGTGGTGCCATTCAGTAACAACAATTTTGCTTTCAAAATAGAGTACTGTCATAATTCAACATTGGGAGAATCATCACGCAGATTTATCATATTCCTAGCTCCTTCCAAGGTTCATGCTAAGGTTTCTAACCAGCCGTACTAGCTAAGACAACAACTATACATCCCTCCATTTATGATGTCATCATTTTCAGCCCTATGTCAATTTGCTATAGTGATATCAACCCCTAAATAAGATTGCTACAATGATGCTATAGCCGTACTAGTGTTTCATACTTATGGGCATTGTTGGCAGCTAGAGCATCATTCTTTAGCCATCTGTACATCATCTCCATCCAGCAATACCTCCCATTTTGTCATTTTCAACTTGTGATGTCATCATCAGATAGCTTGAACGCCATTTCCAGCCACCCAATTCATTTGTACGATTAGTTGTACATGCAAAGGTTTTGCGCTTATATTTTCTTACTTGTTAATGCCAAGTGAGCATAAAAATCTAGGGTTACAATTCTAAATTTTGCACGCATAATTTTGGCTAGGGTTTCAAACAATATATTCTCTTTTATACTTTGCATTGCAATTTGATTTCAATAAAAATCCTGTTCTTCGTGGGCTTTTACCCACTTTAATTATTTATATAAAATTCCAAGTTAAAAGGGATTTATCCTTAATTTTCAAAATTTAGGGTTTATTTAGAATCTCATATTTATTCTTAAATATGGTTTGCTGACAAATCCCATAATCCGGTATTTCAACTAGAAGAGGAGATTACAATGATTTAAGAGCATTGATCTTGTCAACCTGTAGGGTGATATCAAGTATTTAATGCAACACAATGGAAAATCAAAGAGAAGGATCTACAAATCCAATTGAGGATATCCTGGAGCAAATGAAGAGCCAAGATTTTAAGAACCAATTATTGGAGCAGTTTATTATTAGCTATGAAGATCTAACTTCATTTAGAAGACCACAAAAGAAAAATCCTATCCACGAGGCATGGATAGAAGAGTAGTGTGATAGAAATGAGGTCCAACTTCTTGCCTTTGACGCATATGATAAAAAGAACATCTACAAATCTTATAATACCTTTGAAAAATTCTTGGAGATATACGAAAAAAATAAAATTAGAAGGTAGAAGAAAGAGGGAAAGTCAAAACCTCAAAAGATTGTTAAGGAAGAAATCGGGAAGTAAAAAAGAAGTCAAATTCAGAGCCACAAGACATCATTGAGCAAGAACATGAAGGATTCAACATGCAACGTGGGATAGTAGAATATGTTTTATTGACTTCTAATGATTGCATGTATATCAATGAAGTCAAGGAGGAAAAGGCATCACTAGCTAAATGCAAATAGCCAAAGATAGAAATAGATGTGCCAATCCATGAGCTACCCATCGATCTTCCAAAAGGTGAGTCATTGCCATATATGATTGAATTTTAAGATATCATGTTAATAAGCATGCAACTAAGGAGAGTGTTGACTCCCTAGGTAAATTTAGCAAAAAAAACACAAACAAATCTTGTTGAAGAAAACAAACAAGTGTATAAGTAGTTACAGAAGCATTATACAATTTCCCTAGAACAAAAAGGAATGCCTCCAGAACCAAAGTAAAATGTAATATTTGGAGGTTCTAAACCCATAATTGAGGCAATAACCAAAGGAGATTGTAATAGCTAGATGTTTTAAACCCATAATTGAGGCAATAACCAAAGGAAATTGTAATAGTTGGACGTCGAGTAGTCTTCTCGGGGAAAGTGGGGAGATAAGAATATTTAAGTCAAACTTATTTCAAACACTGCTTCAAATAAGGGAACATAGCTGCGAATTCACTAGCAAACCATGGGGTGTCTTTAGGGGCAAGAGGATGTGAAGCTTTTGTTAGATTTTAACCAAATCATTTCCCAAGATGTTTAAAACTTTAAGGAAAATATATTTTACTAATTTAATGTTGAAGAGGGAAATTGGATGTAATATTTCATAAGACAGTAATTGCAGGGGACAATCAAAAGGGTTAAGAACTTAATGGTTGCACTATGATGAAATACCTCCTTAAATAGGTTCCCAATCTAAACAAGATTGTCAAAAGTTCATGCTTCAACATCATCAAAAAATTGAATGCAAGAATTTTTAATCTATATAAAGTTATCGTGGAGGAAATCTATATGATGATGAATGTCCAAGACATCTTATAAGCCACTACTATAAGCACAGATGATCTAAGTCGATTCTTGCATGAAAATTTTTGAGGATGGTGATGTCAATACAACAACTAAAGTGGTGGATTAGGCTGAAAATTAGTCTTAGATGTTTTTTCTTATCTTTGCCATGCTTTCACAATAAGACCTAACCTCTTTGTGTTTGCTTGTAGTGTTTGTTTTGGGATCTCCTAATGTTGAACTATTCTTCTCGATCCCCCTTTTTTATAGTAAATATTATTTACCATTATCAAAAATATCTAAGATCTACCACATGATAAAAATGCTCAAACTCTAAACTTAAATGTATGATATATCACAAGTTCTGTAATATAAATAAGTTATAACATGACTCTATTAGGGTTTTAAAACTCTTGTATAATCTTCAACTTTTACTTTTTAGACTAGTTATTTGTTTTATTTTTATTTATTTTGCATAGGGAGTACAAGGTAGGCACATTCCACACATGGGAAATGCATTGTGAGTTCATGGTGCACCCAATACACACTTAGTGATTGTTGACGCTGTGGATTGCACCCTTAACAAAAGGCTGAGCTTCTGTTTTCCACGCGACACAATGGAGACTCCTCTCTTGCCTGTGGGTCTGGCAAAACTGAGAGGAGAATCTCTAGATAAGGGCTAGCTCCCTTTGATGCATCTCTGATTTATTCTAGTACTATTGCTAATATATATATATATATAAAAAGAGGGGGGGTTGAAAAGAGAGAAAGATTGCTGAAATCAGAGCCTAGATTAATACGGTGATGCACCAAAATGGTTGATCTACTCATTTGCTCACACTTCAAACCATAAAAGCACATACATACACTTTATCTGATAAAAGGACTAGACTGCAGAGAGCTTAGCAGAGAGGTTTAATGAAGGCACATACAAAAAATGAACTTACCACAGGCGCTATAGGAAAACACACTGCTTGGTAACCTTCTTCTGCCTCTGCGCTCCAGATACAGCTCTCCTTGTTGCTTGCAGGAATGGCGCTTTGTCTAGACCAGGTATGTTGGTATCAACTATGTGAAAGCATTATGGAATAATGACTGAACACAAGGTTAATACTCAGGCACACTCAGAGATATATCCAACCAAATAGAGGTAAAACACTTTTATTGCTTCAAGGTGAAAATTTGGCAGGGTTGCACCATACAAAAAATGAAAGATCCCTTCTCAAAATGAGAGTTTACAATATATATAGAGAGATAAGAAGCAATGGCGCCCTTTTGGGAAAGACTTTGGCACCCCTTTTTACAAGTGGCCCATGTGCGTTGAGATCATTGGGAAGAGGAAGCCGCTTGAAAGAGAATGTTGTGTTGGCTCCAGTTTTGACTTTAGGCGTTTAAAATTATTGTGAAAGCATGGGCCGCGCCTCTTTGTCTGCAAACAAGAGCGCTCCTTCAAGACATTCACGCGGTTTGTCTACTCATAAATGCAAAGTGTGGAAAAAACCGGCGCGTCTTCACTATTCGCGCTCTTTGATGACCACTTGACGGAGACTGTTTCAACTGCTGGAATAACTCTCCTACCGGTGCCTCTCTTTTGCCACCTGGACTGTTTTGTCTATTTCTGCGCTTGGCCCTTTGGGCTCCTTTCTTGGCGGGCCGTTGAGTTCACTCTCGACTTTTGTCTTTTTCTAGCTGTCTTTTCCTGGTTTTGTCTTTTGTCGTCTCTTGGCTCTTTCTGGCAATCTGAGCCCCCAGGGCTATCTTCTATCAATCCTTGGCTGGCTCCTTAGGCTCTTTTCTCAGCGGTCTCTTCCTTTTGGCCTTAAGGCCTTTGAATTCCTTCGGGTTCGCGCTCGAACCTTTAAAGATCAACGGCTATTTCATTGTTGTAAAGTTGACGTTCGCGCGCCCTTGGCCATTTGAAAGCCAACGGCTATTCTATTGCCCTGAATTTGACGTTTGCGGGGACGTCTCCAGACGTTTGAACCTGAACAGCTAGTTCGCTATGCTGAATTTGATGTCTTCGGGCCCGTCACCCCTTTTAGCAATTTCTTCGGACTTTCTTTCCTCGGACTTTCTGTTCCTTGGAATTTTTTCCTTTGTCCGGGCCTTTGTCTTTTAACCCTCCCGAAGGGAAGGTGTCCCTTCGGGCTTTGAGAAAGGTCCCTTTCACAGTCGCCGAGAGCCCCCCGCAAGGGCGCATGCCCTTCGGGGTCTTTCGAACTGCTAGGTTTTTCAAATCCTTTGTCCGAAGGAATTCCTTCGGACATTTTGCCCGAAGGAAATGTTAACTTCACTTTGCCGCTTGTTTCTTTCGGTGGGCTTTCCCTTTCGGGCGAATTCCTTCGGACAAAATGTCCGAAAGAATTCACCTTGTCATTTTGCCACGGAATTCTTTCCGAATAACAATCTTTGTTCGGCGACTTGCTTTGTGAATTTCTTCGGACAAAATATCCAAAGAAATTCCTTCGAGCATTTTGCCCGAAGAAATTCAAACTTTGTTTTATCTTTTGCCTTGTCTTTTTCGAAGGAAAACTCTGCCTCGTTTCGGCCCTTTTGACCAGTTGCCCTCCGCAAGGGTAAATCAAATCCAAAGTTACCCTTCAGATCTTTTGCAATGGTCCACTTTACTCATCACCTGCCCTCCGCAAGGGCACTCTGTCTTTGGAGCCTCTTTGAACCTTCCGATTGAACCAAACACTTTGAACCAACCGATTGAACCAACAGATTGAACCAATAATGGTTCAAAGTTCAAGTTCAAAGTTCTTGGAAAGATCATGCTGTTGAAGGAACGTGCCTTCAAGTTTTGTTCTCTTCCCTTATGAAATTCTTCCGACAAAATTTCCAAAGAAGCTTTGTAAAAGCCTTGCATTCTTTGAACTGGTTCATCCTTTTGTCGAAAGACTTGTGCAAACCAAATTTGAACTGGCTCAGAACAACAGGGGAAGGAGACCCATTTTGGCCTGTAGGACCAAAATGGTCAACAGTGATCAGTCTATTTTTAGACTTGCTTGGGATTTTTCCTCTAAATATGTTTAAGATTCTAGGATAAAATAAAATATATAACTAAAAGGCCTTGAATTGATAGAAAGAATTCATAAAATCCATAGAGTTACAATAACATCTCTAAAGAGCTTAGCAAAGATATATAGAAATACCATGATTATTTTTAAGTGGTATACTAAATCAAATGGTGCCCCATTGAGAAAGTAACGGGTAAGTCTTCTTACCTCGTTCACAATTAATTTAGTTTATAGGATGAAAATCCCCACATACAGGAGGTCCGATTCATATAATAATCAATATTATTAAAATTCTGAAGATAAAAATGTAGAAATTCAAAAAGCAAATGTGCAAAATTTAGAAAACTTGATTTAAGTTTGTAATGTTTACGAGCCTCTTAAAGTTTGCACACAGTTGGACAATCAAAGGAAGACCCTAAGTGAATTCATGAAATAAACTCTCCACACTCATCAAGATAAAAATCATTTAATTAGACTACTATTAAGATTTTAAGTACACTTAGAGCAAAGCAAAAAAGACTTCCATATTTTCCCTTCTAATGCTTCCCCATGCATTATCTAGATGTATAGCATAGGAAAATTACACTTTGATTATGAATTGTCTTTTCTCAAATGTCACACTATACTAATAGAAATTCAGTCCCAATCTTCCATTTTTGTTCCCAAAGGAAAAATAATATTCCATTTCTATATATCATATAAAATGAAACTTCTAACAAAAAATAAAAATCCAAGACATGGTGGTGGGAACTAGTCCTTAATTGGACTACCTAAACTACCTAGTTAATTTATTAATTATAATTTTGTAATATCGCACTTTGCGGTTCCATGGATCAGTTTCACCTTATCTCCACTTCCTCTTTTCTTCTATCACGTAACACACTTTTCTTGAATCACAGCACCGCAAGACACCGATTGTGGTTGTCATCAACTCATGTAATCAAATCATCTTCTTGATTCATTACCTTACGAGAATGTGAATAATTTAATTGGCAATTGCCCCGAAGGTGCAAGTTATGCCAAAAAAGATGTAAGTTTCTATTTTCGTAAAACGATATTTTGTATAAGTTGTGAAATATTTTAAGATGAGATGAGCATTGATGGTGAGGGGCATTGACAAGTATTTTAGGTGATATCAGACACCAAAGGGCCTATATCGTACATCAAACTTGGATTCAAGTCAGCATGTTAAAAGGGAAGGTTGCTAAGTTAAAAGGGAAAATTTTGCCTATTGTTTATCATTTTACCTTATATAGAAAGCTACAAAGTTTCAAGCAAAAGGATATGAGTGTGGAGGAGTATACCAAGGAAATTTATCGATTGACTATAAGGCTGAGTCATGTTGAAGATGATGGAGAGAATATATATATATATATATATATATATATGTATATATATATATATATATGTATGTAAATAAAGAGAAGATGACAGAGAGAATAGTTTTTTTGTCTTTTGCTGACTTGGTGTCTGCATTTTTTTTAATCGCCTTTCTTATTCCTGACCTTGTCACTTTGATGGATCCTCGACCTGAATCATAGTCCCCTTAGAATAGACCTCTTTGTGCTTAAAAAGAAGTAGGAATTGCAAGGGACAATCGAAAGGGATAAGAACGTAATGGTCGCACTACGATGAAAGAGATCCTCAAGTAGGTTACCAATCTAAACAAGATTGTCAAAAGTTCATGCTTCAACATCATCAAAAAACTAAATGCAAGGATTTTTAATCTGTACAAAGTTATCGTGGAGAAAATCTATATGATGATGAATGTCCAAGACATCTTACAAGCACTACTATAAGCAAGGATGATCTGAGTGGATTCTTGCATGAAAATTTTAGAGTATGGTGATGTCAATGCAACAACTAAAGTGGTGGATTAGGCTGAAATTTAATCTTAGATGTTTTTTATTATCTTTGCCATGCTTCACAATAAGACCTAACCTTCCTGTGTTTGCTTGTATTGTATGTTTTGGAATGGTCACTAGTATCACTCCTAACGTTGAACTATTATTCTCGATTCCCCTTTTTTATAGCAGCTATTATTTACCATTATCAAAAATATCTAAGATCTACCACATGATTAAAAATGCTCAAACACTAAACTTAAATGTATGATATATCACAAGTTCTGTAATATAAATAAGTTATAACATGACTCTGTTAGGGTTTTAAAACCCTTATAAAGTCTTCAACTTTTACTTTTAATACTAGTTATTTGTTTTATTTTTATTTTTTTTGCAGAGGGAGTACAAGGGAGGCACACAATAAGACCTAACATCTATGTGTTTACTTGTATTGGATGTTGTGGAATGATCACCAATATCACTCCTAATGTTGAACTATTCTTTTCAATCCCCCTTTTTTATAGCAAATATTATTTACCATTATCAAAAATATCTAAGATCTACCACATGATTAAAAATGCTCAAACTCTAAACTTAAATGTATGATATATCACAAGTTCTGTAATATAAATAAGTTATAACATGACTCTATTAGGGTTTTAAAACTCTTATATAATCTTCAACTTTTACTTTTTAGACTAGTTATTTGTTTTATTTTTATTTTTTTTGCATAGGGAGTACAAGGGAGGCACACTCCACACATGAGAAATGCAATGCGAGTTCAAGGTGCACCCCAAACACATTCGGTTCATGATTAGTCTATGTTTGAGACTTGTTTGGGATTTTTCCTCTAAATATATTTAAGATTTTAGGATAAAATAAAATATATTACTAAAAGGCCTTGAATTGATAGAAAGAATTCGGAAAATCCATAGGGTTACAATAGCAACTCTAAAGAGCTTAGCAAAGATATAAAGAAATACCATGATCATTTTAAAGTTGTACAATAAATCAAATGGTGCCCCATTGAGAAAGTAAGGGACAAGTCTTCTCACCTCATTCACAATTAATTTAATTTATACGATGAAAATCCCCACATATAACAGGTTTGATTCATATAATAATCAAAATTATTAAAAATCCTAAGATAAAAATGTAGAATTTCAATGAAAAATGTGCAAAATTTAGAAAACTTGATTTAAGTTTGTCATGTTTACAAACTTATTTAAGTTTACACATAGTTAGACAATCAAAGGAAGACCCTATGTGAATTCATGAAATAAACTCTCTACACTCATCAAGATTAAAAGCATTTAATTTAGACTACTATTGAGACTTTAAGTACACTTAGAGCAAAGCAAAAAAGACTTCCATATTTTCCCTTCTAATGCTCCCCCGTGCATTGTCTAGTTGTATAACATAGAATAATTATACTTTAATTATGATTTGTCTTTTCTCAAATGTCACACTATACTAGTATAAATTATGTCCCAATCTTCCATTTTTGTTCCCAAGGCAAAATAATATTCCATTTCTATTTATCAAATAAAATAAAGCTTCTAAACAAAAAAACAAAAATCCAAGAAGACACGGTGGTGCGAATTAGTTTTTAATTGGACTATCTTAACTACCTAGTTAATTTATTAATTATAAATTTTTAATATCGCACTCTTCGGTTCCATGGTTCGGTTTCACATTATCTCCACTTCCTCTTTTGTTCCGTCATGTAACATATTTTTCTTGAATGACAGCACCGCAAGACACCGATTGTGGTTGTCATCAACTAACATAATCAAATCATTGTCATGATTCATTACCTTTGACAAGCATGTGAATAATTCAATTAGCAATTGCCCAAAAGGTGCAAGTTGCGCCAAAAATGGTGGAAGTTTCTATTTTCGCAAAACGAGATTTTGTATAAGTGGTGAAAGATTTTAATGAGTTGGGCATTGATGGCGAGGGGCATTGACAAGTATTTTAGGTGATATCATACACCAGAGGCCTATATTGTACATCAAACTTGGATTCAAGGAAGCGAGTGGCTTCATGTGACTTGTAGCCATTACAAAGGAGTCCACGCTGCATGGCACAATTTTCTATTGTCATGGGTGACTGAGGACATCATGAGCGTTGATTTTATTGTGATGTTTGACATCGACAGTGGAGGAGGATTATTCGAAACCCTCATGGGGTGAAATTAAAGCAAATTCTTAGGGAAGTCAATGTTAAAAGTACAGCTACAGCAGACATTTATATCAAATCAGATGTAAAACCGTTCATCTTAGTTGAAATATACAACTATAGATTGCATAAATTTCAACCATGTTTAGATATATAATATTTCCATGGTTGTTGACAAGTTGCGAATTATCCCAACATCTGATCAAATTCTTTGGAAAAAAAAATGTAGGTAACATCTATAAGAAAACGCCTATTAACTTTTATTACAAACAAAAGCTAATTGTTCCTTTTACCAATATGGAATCAAAATTAATTAATAATCTGATCAGAACATGGATTTTAGTTCAGTTAATCTCGTAACTGCCATTCTGACCCATAAAATTAATAAGGCCACCTTAAATGTTTAAAAAAAAAAAGTGGAAAACAGGGGCCTTGACACAGCAAAGACCCAAGGTCAAATTAGGGACTGGTAGGATCTTTCCCAAAAAAAAAGATCAAATGATTGAACCAAAAAAATATCAATGACTTCTTGATTAAAAAAAAAAAGAAGGATCGAATTTGACTTGTTGATCAAACATAGACCCAACCAATAACAACTTTTACTACCAAGACCGGTCACATGCACACTCGTATTGTCTTCAATGTTTCAACATTTTTTCCAGCAATCATTTGTTTAAGCACAACTTATACAAAAAAAACTAGATAATTTTTTTAATCTATCAACAACCCCAAATTACATGGAATCACAAGCAATTTCTCTAATTGGGTAACTCATACAATTAACACCCTAACCAATCCATGAAATTTTAAAGTGTGCACTTTGAAGGATTTGTAGATTTGATTTATATGTTTATAATCGGCCAATGCTACACTTGGTACAGTAACCAACACGTCAAAATTCAAAAGTTGTTTGTAATATTTACACCTTTGATTCTTGTGTTATTGATTACATTTTGCTATGAAATGCATTTAATATCAATTTTATTTTGAAATTCAAGCTAAGTCGTGTTTTTTGGGGACCAATTCCCGAATACTTAGACCTGACAAATCCAAGTCTCAAAACCATAGATCAAACAACCACCTAGCAACTCTTTCCATATTTTGAAAGCATAAACAAACAAACCTCAACTATTCCAAATTGTCGTAAACTTTTAGATAAAAAATAAAAGACCTGTCTTTAAAAAGAAAAGGCCCTTGTACTGCATAGTAGCATATAGGAGAAGGGTAGTTATATCATGGTAATATGGAAAAAAACCTAGTACAACCAACTCAATGGGTTTGAATTCGCTATTCATAGAAGTGTTTAAAAATGGCACACAATAAAAAATAAGTGTCTCAAAGACAATACAAGTTGATTGTCCCCTAAATGGTTGAGTACCACCCACAGACTCACTTGGATTAACGGAAAAAAATTGTAATAAAACTTTAAATTCACTATTTAGAAAGGAAGAAAGACAAGATGGAAATGACCTTGAAAAAACTCCTGCCAGTCTTGAGTGACAAGTTACAAAGAATAAGAGTTGGGCATAATTTTCTTAACAATGTACTTACAGTATATTGCAAGTTATCAGGTATTAGTAGTACAAAAGGAAAGCCTAATATGTGGGAGTTTAGTCCTTATACGAAAAAACAAGGGAATTCAAATCAGTGTAAGCAATTATATATGTACAAGGAAGTTGAAGAAGCAAGAGTAGAATGTGAGGAGGCTTTGTCCTGAGTAGATCCATTGTTCTCTCTTTGGTGTATCCAAGTTTGTTCAGCATCTCAAACATTAAGACTCTGAGGGATTGAACAAAAACAATACTAAATCATGCAAGGGAAGAACAATAATCACTTTCCAAAATAATTGTTTTATTTTATCAGAAATTATTTCTTCCAATGCTCAAGGCTTTTGAGTTGTTCATACCATTTGCCTTTCTACTCTTTCTAGCTTAATAAAGAAATCCAGCAAGCATAGGTAATCTCATTGAAGGGAATATATATGTATAAAGAAGCACTGTAGCAATGCAAATTAAAATTGTCCACCAGGTTTCCATTTGTACAATGACATGAAGAAACTAAATATAATCTTGCTCTAGTCCATTTGATATGTTGAAGAAGAGAAGAAACACACCTCTATTCCATGGTAAAAATTATAAATATATTGTATAGTCTTTTATAGTTAAGGGATTTACCTTGTTTGCTTCATCAATATCGAGCCCTAAATCCTTAGCCTCCTCTATCATATATTGTACATAGTCTGTTACAGTTAAGGGATTTCCCTTATCTGTTTCATCAATATCAGAACCTGAATCCTTAGCCTCCTCTATTATATATTGTGCATAGTCTGTCACAGTTAAAGGGATTTCCCTTGTCTGCTTCATCAATATCAGGGCTTCAATCCTTAGCCTCCTCTATTTCCATTTCACATAATTCATCATCGTCTTGCCATGAAAAAATATTTTTACTTTTTCATGATATTGTATAATGCTAAGCTTAATTAATTCTCAGATTTCTACTATCTCACTGTTGAGATCTTAAGCCCTTCCATACCTCAAGGAATTATAAATTAACCAAAGAACGGAGATGCATTTAAATACCTTGCTAGAAGCTATACGCCAAAAAGGAGGCCACTGCCATGGGCGTTGACACGATTTTCCCTTCTTCCAAGGGCCGCCATGGCAGATCTTGCCAGCCTATCTTATGGCAGATCTTGTCAGCCTGTCTGCTCCTTGTGCAACCTTTATCTGTGATCTTTTAACCCTCTTTGCTCCTCAGAAAAACATCCTTATTGCTCCTCGCTCGACCTTACTTTACGGATTTCAACCAATGTCTGTTCCTCCAAAGACAAAGCATGGGCATCCATTCAAGGTGCATGTAGGAGTTTGAACATAATGTAATTCCATAAATGATATGGTAAAAGACATACAATGAATGACCTCAACCTAATAAAACAGGGAATCGTTGTCCATATTGTTTTAGCTTGAAAATCTTATAAAGAGTCCTCCCCTGCTGTCACTGACCATCAGAATTCACTGAAAAAGACATAGCTCCCTTATCTTACCCTTGCACAATACCCAAGAATATTGATTGACGATCCATATTAGTATAATTTTCCGTTGTTTGTAGACAACAACGTGATACAGTCCACGAAGACAATGTGATGATGTGACAAAAAGACAATACAAATATGTGGAATGGAATATGCTCTGAATGAGACAAATCTATAATAAATCCGTCTAAATGAGAATGCCTCCGACGTAATTAAACAAATGGCGAAATATCGGAGAAGAGCCCAAGTCTTTTATGTAAACATATAGTCACCGAGAATGAAGGCATCACCGCTGAACTATGTATTTAACGGTGGACCCACACTCTCACTCCACTCCGTCCATCACTATCCAATCAATCAATGATGCTTCGAAACATAGAATTATTTATTATTATTTATTACTATTAAATTAAATATCTTAATTCTTCGTGCTTTATTGATTCACATGACACATTATACCCGGCATTAAATGCTCCACATTCTGACTCAAAATTTGAAGAACGGTTTCGATAAACGACCGTCTGATTTTCCATAATTCTCTGTAAATTTTGCAGAATATAGCAGAGTATAGCAAAGTGCTAGGGTTTGTAGATAAATAAATTACTATCATGTAGCTCTTAAACGATTGCAGAGTGCCAGGGTTTGTAGATAAATAAATTAGCATATTGTAGCTCTTAAACAATTGCAGAGTGATACGTAACTAACTTCCAGCATTCAAAAAACAAAAATCAGAACATTGACGCAATTTCCGTAATTCCGGTGAATTTTGCTTTAAAGCAAAAGCTCTTAAACAATTGTAGAATATAACAGAGAATAGGCGTGCTAGGATTTGTAGAAAAAAAAAATCGAAAGATTATAGGATACACGCACTTTCCACTGCTAGTATTGAAGCATTGAAAAGTACAATATAATAACACGAAAACTAACCTGAGGCTCTGAAGGGCTGGTTCACTAGGGTTTCTGTAGCAATAGAGCTGCTTCCTTACAGCCGTCCAGAGAGCTCCGATGCCATGAGCAATGCGCCTGGCGTCTAATGCAGCACCAACCAATCATCGCCTTGAGAATCCCGCTAAATACAGTCCGTTTTCTCCCTTCCAATCACCAGGGAATGGCATCTTGGGTGAAAAAAACGCATTCCTGCAAACAAAACCAGTTAGTAGATTGTCCAAGTTAGCAGCAGTTATTAATAGTATGTTATACCTTGAGCTAGGAAGGCACATTACTGGTGTACCCTATGGCCAGAATGACACAATCAAACTCAATCTCTAAAGTTAACAGGAGAGACAATGATCCAGGTAATTGATGGCCAGATAAGCTGTCAGAAGCCCAAAATTATAGTGTCCATGCACCTGTGGGTAACCAAAACAGCTAATCAGATTCAAGGCATGAGTAAAATTTGATTTGATACAATATATAGTGTGTCCTACCATGAGAATCCAGCTTAGAGCATTCTCTCGAATAGAGAGGTCTAAATTTTGAGTCCTGAATTTGTGCAGATAGTCCTCCTTAGGCATACGATCGCACTCTTTTTCAAAAAGCACAGAGATATATTCATCGTCCTCCACTGGAAAAACCGCCAAAGATACTACAGCCTCATGATGCCCAAAACCACGACCGACATCGTCCTCATTCTCCGCATTGTCAACCTCATCATAGTCATCATAGGCCACTAAGTTGGCATCTTCGGCGCACAGGAGATTGGACACAGTCAAAACTGGGTGACAAGAATTCCTGCTTGCAATACTCCACCACCTTCAAAAACAACATGCCTAACTCCACATCATAGTCCTCGGTGCGTCATGGCTTTGAATCAACCAAACCCAATAGTCTTTTCACGACAACACACAGACCCAACTCTATTATTATTGTAAACCATACTGAGAATGCATGCGCCTGCTCACTGAGCGCTGTGGTGACCTCCACTGCCAAATGCCCAACTAAAATAAGACCCCAATCGATGATTAAACTTTCATTTCCCGGCAATCCAGCCCATTTTCCGGGGGCGAAACTTCGATTCTTGGAACAACTCCATAGCGTTCTGTCCTACCGTACATGAAGCGCACTAGGACTCAATAAATAATATTCCATAGGGCTTAAGAAACAGAGCCGTTCGAGTGAATTCGAACCAGATTTCAAAAATTAGTTACTTCGATATTAAGTCTTCCTCATTTTTTATTTTCTAATTTACCGCTGTTTTTTTCGGGGGAGCGGGAGAGGCGAGGGACACAAATCATGCACCACTGCTTTTGTTTAATTATATTTTATTGTATTATTCCAAATTGTTATAGAAATTTATGGAATTAATTATTTCATGTTTTTTATTTTTCATTCTTCTATTATTTTATGATAAATATAAAGATGTTAAATTTTTTAGAAGGATGTCTATTTGTCATTATAGATAGTGAGAGGTAAGAAGTTAGCTAATGAGCAATGAAAAAATATTTGGTTTTACCATTTTATTGACATTTGGATTACTTGACATTTGTAACTATTGTAAATCATCTTATTAATTTAAGGGTAATTTATTAAATTTTTTACATTATTATATTGTATTTGAATGTGATCTATTAATTTTTTGTGGTTTTATTTGTAATAATTTGATGAATAAGTTAACATAAACTCAATTTTATTTTAAACATACTAAATCAAATATAGGGAATAAAATACAATAATATTTGAAAGTGTACGGTAATAACACATTAAAAAGGTGTATGCAATATTTTTCAAGAGTCATTTGAATGTAACCGTTTAATTATAGTAGCACAATTAACTCTTTTTAGTATCAGATAGAAAAATACGTACATGCCTTCGAGTATTCAAAATTATAAATATCATAGTGTAAGGGCCATAATTATTAGATGTTAGAAATTATTAGTTTCATTATGTTAAAGAAAACAATTCATTTAAATTATGTTAGAAAATTTTGAAAAACTAATATACACAATAGCAATTCAACAGAGAAAAAAATATCTATATTTTGTTAATTTGGTCATAAAGCATTTAAAAACAAAATTCTATATAATTGATAAGGAAAGACATCAACAACACAAATGTGGATCTTAAGAGTAACATTCGATTTTCAATATAAAGTCTAGACAACTATATCATCTTATTTATATCAAAAGTAAATATTAACGCAACCTACCAAAGTATATATCGTGATCTCATATTAAGACTCTGGAGTGAAGAGTAGTTATAACTTCAAGTACAAATCCCCATATTATGAATGTATTGTAATCTCAAAGATGGATGACTGACCACACTCACAATTAAAAAAAAAATGTCATTGATATCAAAGCCTAGACATAAATGAATGAACCTTCTATCCAAGCAATGGCCAATGTGCAAACAAAAAAGGAAAGTTGTGAGACATACAATTACTATACTTGTGACAATGAGGCTTTGCAGTAAGTATTTATATTTGATTGCAAAGATGGTTGGGGACTAAGTGAAGGTGGTTGGGTGATTGCATTAGAACTATTCATTACACATATAATTGAACACACCAAAGAAGGTGGATTACATGTATTAACAATGATGTGGATTTTTTTTCCGAAGTATAATTGACATTAGATGTTGGATGGTTATAATAATCTTTCTATGGTGGATACTTCTTTTGAGCTTGATTTGATTGTGCAAACCCTGAATTTTTTGAATAAGCCCATAATTTACATATCGGTGTTTATAGGCCTATTGAACTTATTGTGAATGGAATGTCTTAAAAGAAATAAATATGTAGTGCTAGATCAATAGGCATATATATATATATATATATATATATATATATATATATATATATATATATCGACCATTTCTATGCACCTTTAGGTGTTGATTTAGTTGTATTATTTAATAAATGATAGAACTAATTATTTCAAAAAAAAAAAATTTTAAGCTCCTTTTTCAATTATCTTACTAGTTTAATGTTTTTATACTAAAGACCTTGTGAATGAAGTTGGTGTGGACATTTTGGACTCTTTTCAATGGTTCTAAATCTTATATGTTATTATAAGAATAAACTTGTGATTGCAGACAAAGTTGCAATCATCATGTTGAAAGGAAAAGAAGTAAAAGGGAAAAAATGCATAGAAGGAGAGCAAATTTGGGAAATTTGATTAAAATAATGTGCGATCACATATATTATGTATGGACATAAAAATAAATTGGCTATAATTTCTAAGAAAATGAATAAAATGCAAGGGAAGTGTGTTGTGGAACATAGTCTTTCCTTTTCATTATTTATTATCTGAACATAGGCATTGTTTTATATTTTCTTGTATCATTAAAAATAGAAAGTAGGAGAGATGCCAATGTATTACAATGAGTGAATTATTGAGATAAATATTAAATTTAGACCTTGTCAATAAATATTTTTGATGTTAATTATTTCCTTTTGTACTATTAATTCTTATGCTTTATGTATTATTAAAGTTTGTGCCATTTTTATAGTAAGTTATATATTAATACCAGATGAAACGAGTGACATTAGAACATGTTATGGTTTATTAACATCCTATTGTATTTATCCCAATTCTGTACACAATATTTTGAATTTCACCAAGAGCATCATTGACTAGCCCAACTTCAAACCATACATTGGTAACAAGTAAAACAATGTCCCCACAAAAGCATGTTGGCCTCTAATTGATCATCGTCAATTTATATTGTGTTTTTTAGCATTATATGCTCATATGTAATATCCCTTTCTAGGATTTTCACTAACGCTAAAATTTCTTGTGATTCCTTTCCAATAATGGGCATAAATCAAATACTAAAACAATACATACAATACTTAATATTACCCAATTGAATTCTTTATTGTAATAAGCTGAAGGCACATACAAAATAGGTGAAGGTATAAATTAAACAATAATTAAATGCAGCAAAACCCTTATTGTTATTAATGATGTTCAACAACATAATAATTTATTAGAGGGTTGTTCTATATTTGGTAGAATTATAACAATGAAAATTCTCACAAAGTAGCATTTGATGTCCCAAAAGTAGTGTTGATGTTCTAAGATGGAACAATTAATTGTTGATGTCTTGTGACCACGGTTGGATGTATCACGACAACATTAGAATATGGGACAGTGATAATAAAGAACAATGATTTGTTATTTGAAGATGTGACAGCGTACAAAGAAATCTACCATAATAATAAATGCACAACAGTAACCAAAACCCTTGATATAGAATCTCTAACTAGTACAACAACATTGAATGGGAACAAAAATCAACAATGATGCACAACAGTCTAGCCAATGGTATGACTTGGAATTATGATGGTATGGCAAGCTCAAACCTTACAAAAATAGTAGAACTTTATGAAAAGGAAAATCCCCTCACACAATTATGATTCCTTGTACTACAACAATTGAAACAGGGTACTCCAATGCTTCACAAAATTGGAAACTGGTAAAAAACTTAGGAAAACTAGAAACTGAAATTAACCTTAATCTGTCAGCATGATTATTATCCCTGGATGGAATCACCATGAAGGATAGGAGGGTTATCTTCCTCGGATGGATAAGTTGAACACAAAAGCTCAAACTATGGAATAGGATTTCAATTTCAATAATGATGAATAATGAATTCTTTTGAGCCCAACTCCTATTTTATAATTTTCCCTTTTCCCAATTACCCTAAAAACATCCAAAACACTTTTAATAAAATATTACTTTTTGGCCCACTTTACAATAATAATACGTATGTGTCATTTTTCCATGTTATAAAATAAATTGACTTAGGATAAATTAAACATTATTGTAAATTATTTCCCTAATTTTATCCCTTAGACTACGAAAAACAAGGAATAGGCCACATGTCTTTTGATTAGATTAATTCTAAAAAAGGAGCGTGACAATTTGCCCTTCTTAGAATTGTTTTCCCTCAAATAATTGTAATATCAACTACTCTGTCTCTCCCCAAATGACCATCTTTGTAATACTTGGAACCCAAATCATCCTTGGGAACTTGTAATTCCAAATGGGTCCTTGTGAGATTGCACCCTCATTACCTACATCAGATGTTTTTTGTTTATAATTTATGGTTACCTCAGAGAATTAAAAACTGGAAGTTATAAATCAGAATTCATGAAGTTAGAATGATTGTCAAATTTATGTTGTAAATGATGTAATTTGTTTTCAACTCCAACTTGATCTGTATGATTGCATGCAATATGACTCCCTAATGTTTGTTATGTATGACTCCTTTCATCTGATTGTACTTAGAATTTACCTCTAGTATTTAGTAAATACAATTTTGGAGAGTTTGAGGTCTTTATTATTTTGTTATGAACTCAAATGCCTGATAAAAATTTACGTACAATAGTACCATCTATCCATGTTTCTAGAATTGAATTCTATTTTCCTTAAGAATCACATTACCTCTTTTATTTATCAGCAATGACTGGTTTCACTAGTTCATTTTTATTGAAAGTGTTTCTTAATGAAGTTACAAATTCATTTGTAAATTGATTGCATTCAGTTCCTAATACCTGGAACAATGATTCATTTACCACCAATCCCTTGAGCTTGGTAAGTTCATCTACTAAAATGAATTTTTACTTTTGATGATTGATAGTAATAACCTTGGCCTATACTTGGCAGCAAACTTCTTTTTGTTGATAAAATTTAAATTATGCAATTTATCCTTTGTGCTTGGATCTTGAATTCAAACTTATTTTGTTTTGGGTTCCTTTATTTGGATGCAATCCTAAGGACAAATAATTAATCACCACACTATACTTATTTTTTAAAAATTGAATATCAAAATGGTGTTTATCTAGCTTACCATACAATGAGAAGGTATAAATGCCTTTTAAAACCAATCATCTTATTTCCCCTACTACTTGTCCTCTACAAAATGATCTCTCTGTCTTATTGGTTATGACAACTCTAGGGGCTCCATTTGTAATACCTTAAAGCACTACCTCTTTTCCTTCTTATTTGAATTTAAGCTCCATGGTCTGATAATTCTGAGTGAATTCCCTGAGGGAATGTTACCAATGCACACCTAATACCAAATATGTTTCTCCTATGCCCACAACATAGAAGTCATCACGCCTATGTGTCTTATAAGTGTAATATCCAACTGGTAAATTATATTGGTACAAGGAATAGTAAAACCATCATTTACAATAACATTGAACCCATCAAAGTCATCTATTTTTAAACATCTTCTAGATAACAGTCCCTCATATATAAATTTATGGGTTTCCCTACTATCAATCAACACTATGATTTTATGTCCGTGCAAAAATCCATAAATCTAAAAGGGTGATATCTAGGAGCAATAGAAATTTGGAAAGGTTGCCCCCTGAAATAAGTGTGGCAAAGGTGCCTCCTAAAATATATTATTTTCCCTTTCTTTTAGGTTTTGGTTCTTTCACTTCAATATTTGGTTTGGGTTCCTAATCTCTAGACTCATCATCTGAAATCACCTCTATGTAATGCACCTGACCTCGCCTAAGACATCTATGACCAAACTCCCATGTATTCTTGCAAGTGAAGCATAATTTCTTTCTTTTGAGCTCATTTCTGGTCTCTACATATTTACTTGATCTCTATGGTAACTCTTTACACTGAGAAACTCCTTGTTAAAGTGGTTTCTTTTGCTGCCCAAAAATTGATGTCTCTTATTACCCAATAGGTGGTGTCCTTGAAAATAACTTTTTCTTGGGTGTTGAATATTCCAAGTTTAAATCCCTCTTAATATCTTCTTTCAAAGATAAAGGGTCAAAGACTTTTACCAAACCCTTGAGTGGTTCAATTAGTCATTTTATAAATAGAACAATAAGTCTCATTTCTGCCACATTATGAACCATAGCTGATAATCTTTATAATTCAACAATATAGTTGTCAAATGTCACATATTTTTTGAGTTGAGACAACTCTCTAAAGTGGATCTCTTGGTATTTTTTGTCAAATCTTTATGTCAACCTTTGGTTGAATTCTTCTAGTGTGCTAATGGAACCATTCCCTCGGGTGATCACACCATGATACGACCACTCATATGTCACTCATTCCAAGTGAAGGCTAACAAATTTGATTGCCTCTTCTTCATACATTAGATTAAATGATAAGTAGGTGTCCAAAATTTGCAACAAAGTCATGGCAAAACATTTATTAGATCCATCATATCTAGTAATTTTAATCTTACCCAAACACTGTTGGATATCTTTACAGGGTTGATCCTATTGAGTTATCCTTCCCCTCCATGAACTACTCTTCATTCTTAGATAACATAAATCTCAAAAAGTTAATGTTTTTTGTACTTCAAGGCCAAGTCCTTCATATTATACATGATATATTGCACAATCATTATCTATGTGATGTTGGGGCTCTACCTATTCTAGGTGTTCTTTTTGTAAAAATTTTATTTAGAAAGGGGATTGATCAAGGCCCAATCATTAGATGAAGAGCTTCCTTCTCCTTGATTTTCCTTATTCTAATTAACATTTTACAGAGCTTGTACTAACCCTACCATGGATTCTCTGAATGTTATTTGAATTGTTCTTTCCAAATCCCTCTGACCCTAGCTAATAATTTCTTACAAAGAATTAATTTCATCTCTTTCCCTACCCTCCATGATTTTTTTTCTATTTTTGGTGACTGAGCCCTTATTATTTATCTCCCACTAGATTGCATATTAAATTAAAATATTAATTTTCCTTATACACTGACAAGATTAAAGATTTAATACCAATGTAATGTCCCTTTCTAGGTTTTTCATTAACTCTAAAATTTATTGTGATTCCTTTCCAATACTAGACTTAAATCAAATACTAAAATAACACATACAATACTTAATTAATCTTAATGGCATCACATATTGAGCTAATTAGTCAATTGGGGTAATTAGTGATGTAATTTGGGCTAAATTAACCCTTTTGAACCTAATTACTACTCTAAAACATGTTAATTTGGGTTAAATCTGTTGATTTAGGGTTCAAGGTTTACAATTTATGGTTTAAGGTTTAGGATATAATGTTCAAGGTATAGAGTTTAGGGTTTAGGGTCCAATTTCAAAGGTAATTAAGGATAATTTGAGCTTATTCAGCCTGTTTATGACTACATAATGTGATTTTGGGCTTAATTAGCCCTTATGTCATCAGAAATTGAGTTACTTGTTTAATTGGGGAAATTAGTGATGTAATTTGGGCTAAATTGAGCCATGTGAAATTAATTCTTAGTCTAAATGATGTTAATTAGGGCTAAAATGTTTGGTATAGGGTTTAAAGAGTTTACAAATTAGGGATTAGGGTTTAAGGCATATGGTTTAGGGTTTAGGGTATAGGGTCCAATCGTGAAGGTAATTGGGGCTAATTTTAGTTTGTTAAACCTATTTGCGACTTTAGAATATGATTTCGGCATAATTAACCCCAATGTCACACACGTTGATCCAATTAGTCAATTAGGGAAAAAAGTGATGTGATTTGCATTGAATTGAGCCTTATGAAATTAATTATTACTCTATCAGATGTTAATTGGGACTAAATCGATTGATTTAGGGTTTAGGGTTTGGGGTTTAGTGCTTACATTATATGTTATAAGGTTTATGTTTTAGGGTATAGGGCTAAATCATAAAGGCAATTGGGGATAATTTGAGCTCGTTGAACATATTTGTGAGTATAAAATGTGATTTTGGGCTCGATTAGCCCCAATGTCATTATAGATTGAACAATTTAGTCAATTGGGACAATCGTTGATGCGATTTAAGCTAAATTAAACCTTGTGAACCTAATTATTATTCTAAATGATGTTAATTTGGGATAAATTGATTGGTTTAGGGTTTAAGGTTTATGATTTAGGGCTTAAGGTTTAGGGAATAAGGTTCAAGGCATAGGGTTTAGGGCTTAAGGTATAGGGTCCAATCATAATGGTAAATATTTTTTTACTATATATTAATCAACAAAGGTGGTTGATTAATCAGGAATAACAAAGTAAGTAAAAAAAATACTTAAATTTATCAAAATTTGGCATAAATATTCATGATCTATGGAATGAAATAAGGGAGGTGTGTGTTTTATCTATGAGATTTTTGTTGGAAATGTATCCCAAAACTATAAATCATATTTTGTATGATTTTGTGCATTATATGGTTCATGTATGCATTAGGGGCTTGTCGATGCATTTATCCCAGAGTGTATAGTTTAAGGGGTGCACAAGGAATGGGGTGGGATTTATTTGTGGCACTTTATGAGAGATATTCTCATATTATTCTATCATACCTACATCCTTTCATGCAGCGTTCATACCTCCTGTGATGTCTCCCTAAAATCTTGAAACCCTGAAAAATGGATAAGTCTGAAACCTTGAGACCCTAGAATCTAACTAAGTCTAAAATATGCTAGGATCATCCAAATATAGAATTTGTATTATAGCTCATAGAGTTCTAAAACCACTCTCAAACATATTGAAAGTATATAAATAAAATATAACTTAAAGTATGAGAGACTAAATATCCATATATAAATGTAAACTTATACTTAAATGTTTATTTTATTTATATACCATGCATGCCAATCTAATACTGAACTATTTTGTGTATATGCTTTTATAACAACAACACCATGTACATTTTTATAAAGACTCAAATCATGTACATGATTCTAAATACTAAAACCATGTATGTGGTTTCAAAGGTTTAAACCACATACACATTTCTAAAGAGTAAAACCACACATGCAATTTTAAAGACTAAAATCACCAACCCTAGGTGTGTCCACTGAACATGGATATGAAATGTTGAAACTTAAAATTCGGATCTCTCACATTATTAGCATGTCACCAATCTCATAAACCTACTAGTAGCATTGTATCCTCGATCTAACTAAATGTCTTTACGACATGTTGGGAGGGTTCATACATCACCATGGTTACCTGACCTCGTGTTGCTTCTAAAGCTTCCTAAACTTCTTCTCCTTAGGGTGTCATTATCACTCAGGGGAGTGATACCTCCTAAAGATCCATCTTCTCCTCAAAAGTAACCACCATAATTTGAATTGTATATCTAGATCTTATACATTTGACACTACCTCCTCTAAGATTGGGATTACTAGATCCTCACCTCTAACCATATTGATTGTGTCATGTGTTACTGAGCTAATGGTAAAATTGGCTTATTTTCTAATTTTTTGGGTTTCAACCACCTTTTTAACACTCATGTGCCCTTCAATGCTATGAAGTATTTCTTCATGGGTTTGATTTTATCTTGTTGTGAAATCAAAAAATTATAACAACGGTTCTTCTTGTCTTTGAATCAAATCTTCTACACTAAGCCCTACTCTATGTTTCTTTAACCTTATACCACTTATCCTTTACTTAGAAATCTATCATGACTCCTCAATATCACTGATAGATATATTAGCTTTTCCATCCCTCATGAAACTTTGATAAGGGTAAGAAGTTGGGTTCATCTCCTTCAAATTTGGTCCTATCTATGTGCTTAGTCACTATTCTAAGACCCTGTACATCATCATTGTCCTTTATCTTGGCAAATAGTTGTCATTCCCACTTTAGACCTTATAATATCTGATTATTCAATGTTTTCTTATTTATTCAACTATATATCTATCAAGAATGTGCTCTCCTTGTGTGTGATGTCAAAGCATAATAGTGTGTCCCATATTGAAGCTACAAAATATTAAAAATATATATTTAAAAAAAATCTCGAAAAATACTTAACAAACTTTAAAAAAAATTAAAAGTGTCCATGTTGTACACATTTTTGTAATATATAAGATAAAGCGTGTATATTTTATTTATTTAAATGAAACTAAACAAAAAAAATTATGTCTAGAACACTTTAAATACATAGCTTCAAAATATAAAAAATTAAGACGCACTTTTAAATGTTTTCACCCTCAAGATGTCTCAGGGTATTCTCTTGACCAATTGATGCATCCAACTCATACTCATAGCACTCCTCCCATATGTCAAGTTGTGTTGCTCTAGGATCTTGATCTAGACCAAATATATTTCTATATCCTTCCCAACTCCCTACCCTTATTGAGCCTTGATGTATGAGTAGGTAACTATTTAATCTCAAACCTTTCAAGCTTCTTGTCAATGAGTAAAATTTTGATCCATAACACTAGCTTCTTGATAAACTTGATTTAAGGTGGGTTAAGAAACTTAAATTTAGTACCTCTTCCACATAAGTGTAGGTTGCCACACCAAAGTCCAAAAAAAAAAACTCTTTATTGGTCTCTTCATAAAATTATCAACTTTTTGAATTCACAATGTGTCTTGCTTCTTCAACTACACAATATTCAAGAGTGCACTAAATTTCCTAGTTATGAGTAGCATATCACATATTCTTCCAAGATGTTAGACATTCAAACAAACTATTAGATGATTCATAGAAAAACACCTCATACTAGAAGTTATACTGAAAGAATCCTTCCAAACTTTTGGATTGTATTTGATGGGCACTTCATGTTGCAATAATTCCATGGTAGTTTTATCTATACATGCATCTATCTCAACTTGCACAACCCTCTAAAACATTCAGCAATTACAAAGCTCATTTTGGGGTCCTTACAACAAAACCAAAAGGTTAACTATTTAACAATGTGTGTTTAAGATCATAACCAACAAATTAATACCGTCGAGTGTTGACATATCAACCCTTTTAGACTGTTCACCCAAAGCATGCCACAGGTTGTTGGAACCCTCTGAATAATACATTTATAGATTAATTTATGAGCAAAGATGATAGCCAAGCAACTAAAATATATATCATTAACATCAACACATCTCTGCATGCAAAAATTGGTTTAAATTATCTTGAACAATAAAATAGCACATGATATTTCTCTGGATCTCTCTGGTACATCCTTTTGCTCACTTTTGTATTTGAGTGGGGTTATTCTGGTGTTGAGATTTTTGGGGACTAGGCCCTTTGTTGTGTCCCAACACTACTTCAAAGCTCTAGTATATGTAAAATCTTATCCTTAGTGGTTCATAGCTCCACTTAAAACCATTTATCCAATTCATAGCTCTAGACTTTGTAAAATTGTTTACCCCTAATTTTAAAAAGAGAGTACATGAGATATAATATGCTTACTCTCTCAATTATATATCTTAATGCCTCTTATCAAATGAACTTAATACATTACACTGCATTTAAGTATACCTATCATGATACCTAATCCTAATGTTCTACATTGAACTCAAGCCATGAGTATGATACTATTTTAGCACATATTCTTCTACAAATGTAGACATAATATCATAAAAGAGATCTCCATATATTTTTATGTAAATACCTTTTGTGTCTTTGGAAAGAATCATTGTATGCTTATTGGGTTCTCCTTAAACCTTTGTGTATCTTTTACAACTCTGGTATTCAATTAAATAATTAATAATAAATTTTAAATATACAATTTTAAAAAAAAATCTCAAACATTCTCAAGCATGGGAGATTTCACTCTCAACATTTATTAGGAATATAAAAATGCAAAAGGATAATGGGTTAAGTGAATGACAACCTTGTCTTCTAGTTATTTAGCATACACTCATAAAAAGAGATTGGTAAATAAAAACAACATATTATTTACTATTTCAAGAGGAAATGCAGAGATGAAAAACCACACTCACTTTCTCTTCTCTTTGGTTACAATTCAAGAGGAATAATCACCCTCAACACCCCCTACTAGGTTAGATTACACTCTCTAGTCTTCGATGCTTCCTAACCAAGCATACACACTCTCTTAACAAGTACTCTCTAACTCTAACTTGCCTTTTTCAAATATTTTCAATCATATTTGTGCTTCATTAATTGACTCTTGGAATACTTGTCATCTTGGAAAACTCTAAAAATAACCAATTGAAAAGTTATGGGTTGTTACTTGACTTGTGCAACTGTCACGGGTGAAACTACCGATTAATATAGAGCGACAATTACATAACTGCCTTGATAAAATTGGAACCACCATTTAACACAAATTTGTGTTAACTAATAATTTCATCATGAGACATAGAACTATCTATCTCAATGACTAAAATCACCATTTTTTTGTTCTCGAAGCATGTTCAACTATTATTTGTCTTTGAAAGTAATATTCATACTTCCAATCAAGACCAAATGTATGCGAACATTGATAATTTTTTTTGGTGATACAATATTGCTCAATCATCCAAATGATCATATATTAGACACATAAGTATGATTTTGTGAGTATAGTGCTCACAAATTAGGGCCAGATGGTATAATCATCCTTTTGATTTGGGGTGTAAAGCTATGGCATGCCCTTCCACCATGCTAGGTATTTTCATGTTTTCCAATGACTTGATAGACCATAGACCATCATCATCCACAAAATATTTACCATGTCATTCCCATCTAAACCCCTATCGACATTGGGCCAACCATCACTATTTATTCTTAGCATCTCCTTCCTTTTCTCGATTGAAATATCATCATACTGATAACATCATTGGTTGCTTTGTATTCTTCTCAACTATAATAAACAACAACTCAATATCCCTCACTTTTGCCTTTGGTAAGAGAGGGAATCTAGTTTTTTCCACCAAACATACATTATTGTCACATTTAAACATTCATTATCTTCCTTTTCACTTACCTTCTCTTCTTCCAATAAAAAATGTTTGTTAACACACATGCCAAGATTTGTCCTATACTCATCTTATCTTCTCTTCCCTTCAAATGAGTTAGAGTATAGACCTTCCCATCTTTATTAACACTAGTGTTAGCTATTAAATCATATAATTATCTCACTATCGAATTGTCATGGCCTCCTTAACAATACATGACATGCATCCATAGGAAGGACATCACATACGACCTTGTCCTGACACCTACCAATCTGTATATATACTTCACAACATTAGGTCATATAGTGATATCATGGAATTTTGAAAATGAAAAGACCCTATATGGCTTTGGGTGTGGTGCACATACCAAATTCAGCTTATATATAATTTCAATGGACACTCAATTATTTGAACTTTCACTCTCAACCACAATATTGCAACACTTACCTTTTATTTTTCACTTTATTCTATAAATGTTTATTCTTTAGCATGCATCTACATTCTTACTCTCAACCCTCAATACTCTCCTCATTATAAAATTATCTTGTTGTTTAGTTTTTTTGTATGCTTTGGTGAGGCTACAGATTTTGCATTTACTTGCACGGTTTGCACATTACATTCAATTATTTTTATTTCACCATCTGATTGAGCATGAGGACACTCAAAATATTGATGGCTAAAATCCCCATATATGAAGCTTGTCCTATTGAAAAACCTTCATTTTCCTCTCCCATAATTGTATATCCCTCTTCTAGAGGTGTCTTCACCTCTCGCTTTTTTATTCAACACTTGAGAAGTGTTAAATCCATCCTCATTTAATTTCCAACTAGTCTCATGGGATGGCCAACCTCTCTCACTATTGAACCTCCCACTTCCTCTTGACACACTTTTTTACTTCTAGAAAATGTTTCTTTTGCACATAAAGCATAGTGATATGTTTATTCCATTGAATGTAATTTTGTCACGTCGATTCCATCTTGAATTTTTACCTGCAACCCATTCATGTATTTTGTGCCACTTTTTCTTGGTCCATCTCACTATGACAAGCCCAATTTGTTATTTTTTAGAACTCCTTATTTTAGTCCTTTACACTGAGTTCCTTTTTACCTTGAGTTTTATAGCTTCTCCAATAAGTCCAAATGATAATCCACATGAAATAATTTTCCTTTATTTTTTAAAACCATCCTTTCTCGACACAAAATTCTTTATTTACCCCTTCTATTCCTCTCAATTTGTACCTCCTTTCACTATAGGGCTATAGGACTTTTCATCTTGGTTCGAGCCACTTTCACCTTCCTTTGGTTAGCCACTTCTTCAAATTCAAAATAATCCTCCATACCGATGAGCCAATTAATCAATGCTTTGGGGTTCAAAGCGACTGAAAAACTCAAAAAATATTTTTTGTTCCTCTTCCAATATCTAAGATAGATTTTAAAACCCTCTCTTATCCCTCTTTCAACTTCTCGAGTGATCAACCCACATATTTTACTCCTAAATATGAATATTCTGCACCACTCGCATTGTCTCGTGGGAAAAATCCCATTATTCTATATTATTTAACAATAACTAATCTTGTTTACATGACTCTCAACATTTGTACAATCTTGTTTAATCTTCATACCATATTAGCATTTGTGCTTCTCCACATTTATCCACTCTACTTGAAGGCATCTAGAAATTACTTGTCAATCAAAACCTACTATTGCAATCTCTTGTTTGAAAACCTACGTAGGTCATACACCTCTCTTACTCATCCAAGAGTTATTACCAATTATGATACCAATTGATGTAGTCAAGGATACAAAATCAAGTGAATGATAACCTTTTCCTTATAGACATTAACCACACACATGCATAAAAGGAGCTTCAAAAATAGATACAACCACTTTATTTACTATTTTAACAAGAACTAAAAAGATTACAAACCACAATAATCATTCTCTATTCTCTCTAGTTATAATACAAGAGGATAAATCACCCTGAATAACGCATACTTGATCAAATTGCACTTTTTACTCGGTTGATCCATAAACTATATTTATATTCTAAACTAAGTGTCACCAACATGGATCCTCTACTCATATTTCAAAAAATGACAGATACATGGATGTTCTAAAGTAATTTAAATGATAAAATAGAATTTTGTCTAATTTGGTGAATCAACAAAACTATTCTATAGCAAATTTTGCATAATAAGTTTGCATAATTGAAGCTTAAAAATGGTGGTCTTCGCCCTATTATTTATAATTTTTTCAAGATTGTTCAGGATCAACCATGACCATCCATCTTGAGATCAAGAGGTGTGTCCATGGATTGATTCAATTTTGGAGGGACGAGCCATAAATATGCCCATCAACATTTAGAAGAATGGGGCATTAATGAGGCATATGAGTGCTTAATTTTGATATTTATCCCATTAATAGTTTATGGATGCCACCCCATTGATGATGTCATAGGATGATGTAAAATTGAATATTGAATTTCTAGTAATTATATATTCATCAACTTTCATGGAATTTTTAGTTCAGCTCTTGATTTGATTTAATTTGCTTAAATGACATTAATTAATTTTTTGTAATTATTTGGAAATATATTGTGTGATTAATCAACCTGGTCAAAAATGTCAGTTTATTGAGTCATAATTTGACTGGAGCATAATTAGAAGAAGGTTTTAGTTGTGTACAAGATAATGCCCCAATTAGGGTATTATGGATGCAAAATAACACATGTGCATGACGTGTGTTGCTGAATTACAAGAATTCAATAGTCCAAGACATCATTTTACATGGTCGCAATTTGACTCAAAATGATTTAAGAAAATATAATAATCACATAAAATACATTACCTCATTCAGAGATATATTAACACAAATTGGCACCTGTACGTGAAATTTTTGAATGATTTAAAGCATTTTTAGTGATTTTGGTCTAGATTGTGTGTTGTTGCAAAATATCATTTAGATTGGCAATTTCAGCACAATAGTGATAGGAATTGGATTAGTAGGGTTGTTTCTAATTTCCCAATATCGCTTTTCAATATAAAGAAAGAACATACACAAACCTTTAGTAATGCAAATAAGATACATAAATGAAATAATGCAAGTAAAATATTAATTTAAAAAGTGTTAGCAAGCTAAATTTTATTTTAATTTGTATATCTTTGGCTTATGGTGTTGTAGAAAATAATTAGTAGTTTGAAATAGTGCCATTGATATGTGAATAATTGTAGATTAGCCAAAATAGTAAGTGAAAAAGACAATGAAAATATATTAAAAAATCGCTAGAATACAAAATGATTTGATTGTTATTAGTTTAAACCCACTTTTTTTAGAAAATATTAAAAAATCAAGATAAAAAATAGAAAAAATATTCCTAGCAATTTCGGCATTATTCATAATGCTTTTGTTGCTTTGTAGTATGATTTCACTGCTATAGAAGACAATTTTGTTGTTCTACAGAAAAATAGAAACAAAAAACATGAAAAACATAAATCATAAATGGAAAATAAACATTTATAAGAATAATGATTTCACTGATGATATGAATGATATCACTATTTAGACAGATGATTTCATTGTTCAGTTTGATAATTTGTTGTTCAATTTGATGATTTTGATGTTTTACAAAGTTGTATAGAATGGTAACAAAATGATTTCATTGATGTTCAAGACAATTTCTCTGATACTCAGAATGAGTTCACTATAGTAGAGGATAGTTTCCTTGCTTAGTAAACCTACATGTACAAAACAAAATATAGTGAAAACTATTAAACAAAATGATTTCATCGATCAATAGTGTGAATTTTCCATTATTAGGAAAAACTATTAAGCATAATGATTTCACATATTTACAATATAAATTGGATGTTGTCATGGGTAAATTTGCCATTCCTCAATATGGTTATAATTTAGTAAAATTGGTTGAAACTAGTCAAATTTCACCTACAACAAGTTATAAACTTCAAAAAATAGTGTTATAATAGTTGGACAACAAAAACATAATGAAACACTCTTCAAAGTACAAGAAAATCTGTTAGAAAATGCTTGGGAGCAAGTCCCTTCAGGCATGCCAGAATGCAATACACATAATTTAAAAAGTTAACTAGAAACTAACAATGGTTTTTAACTCCTATTCTAAACTTAAAATAAAACCTCATATATAGTTTTAAAAGAAGAAAGTAAATTATACCTTTACTTACCAACAATGAAGAATCTCTTCTTTGTCAACTTGGATGTGTTTTTTATCACTTGTATGTTGGTTGCTCAAATGGAAATTCCTATACAATGTAATTTCAGCCGTGTTGGCATGAAAATTTGTTGGGTGGACAAATAGAAATTTCTCATCAATAGTCACAAGATAAAGTCTCTCTCCTATTAGCAGGCAAAACCACTTTTATTAAAATGCAAAAAAGAAAAGTATTTACAACAAAATTGGTTTTCATCAGGGTAGTACATTCAACCAAAAAGTATAAAAAGCTAAAGAAATGAAAGTATGAAAGAGAGATATAAAAGAAATAAATGTGTTTTGGAAGGTGAAGGGAATAACAAATCCATAAATTCAAACTCGAAAACCTATAGTAAATGTCAATAAAGTGGGAATACATTAATGTGTCCATAAGAACACATAACATACACCAAAATAAATATATGTGACTGATAACATAATGTAAAAATTACTTTGTAATCCCTTGTGAAAAAGTGAAAAAATACTTTTTAACCCCACCAAGGCTTCACCAAAATGAAAATATCAAGTGTAGGTTCAAGAAGAGATACTACAGTAAAATTTCCAAGTTTTGACTAGTTTATAACAACTACAATAACATTCTAAAAATAAATATTTAAACACATGCAAATAGTAAATACATACATTATCTATAAATAAATCTTGAACACAAAGTTTAAAAACTCTCTTTGTATTGATCTTTGTTGGTTGCAAATACAATTTCCACTTTCAAAAGTTTTTTACTGTCAAGAACCCTTACAGATGAGCTCCTAACTCATATTTATAGGTTGAAATGGGTGGTTATAGTGTGTAACCACCTTTTTCCCTTTTTGAGAACATGTAAAAATACATTTGTTAAGTTTCACAACTTGAAATTTACAAAAACACATTAAGCAATTTGCACAAATTGGAAAAAGATGTTAGTGTTTTTGCATGGCTTGCAAAATTACAGTGACAAATTTACAAAACTTGAAAAAGTGTGTTGGTAAATTTGCATGATTCAAAATTATAAAAAGGACTTAGTACAATTGCACAACTTTACAATGTGTAAATTAACTAAAAGGTACAAACACAATTATAAGAATGATTCGTGAAATACAAAACTATGAAAAGATCAAAATTTCATGTAGAATCATTCTTTATCATCTTCGTTGATGATGATTTGGACTTCTTATTTCTCAAACTACAGATTCTTTTTCTAATATTCTTCAAATCTTTGCATGACTTCTAACATTTTATCTTCGTCTAGGCCATCTAAATATGTGCAAGTCATTTCTGCATCACAATATAGATCGATCATCTTTTGAGTTGTTCCTTTTACCTTTTTCAACATAGTTCAAGTTTATCCAAATTATTTCGATACTTGACTAATGTATGAATTGAATCATAATTGAATGCAGAATTTGGAGTTGTAATCTTTTTTAAAAAAAACTTAAACTGATCAATAATGACTTATTCAAATAACAATTTTTCATAATCATTTATGAGCTTGCATTTCAATTTACCTACATCTTCTAGTATCTCAAGGATAGCTTTTCCTCCTATTAACTTAGAATCTAAAATTTTATTAATGCTTTCTTTGATAATGCGAACTCTAAATTTAATATACCTCAAAAACTCGATGAGATATATAACTTCTTCTTTTTAGATGACCTTTTCTTGAATTAGGTCATCTGGACAGGCAAAAGATAATTCTTCTAATGTAGGGATCAACTCGTTCCATTTCTTGCACCTCTTCTTCATATTTGTTTGATCATAATCAGATTGAATTTTAGAACAAATAGACAATGTTGTCTAAAGAATAATGATACCTTGTTGTAAATTTTTCTCAACCCACTCATTTGTTGTTTTGCCCATATGGCCAATTTATTTGCAACATTAAGTGTCTTCGTATCAAAATTTTGATCACCAACTAAATGTGAAGATTGAATTGGTCTCACCAATTTCTAAAATATGGATGTTAGTTGTTTAACTTTTTCTTTTAGTTGATTTTTGGTGACTTTATCCTAATCCATCTTCTCAAATAACGTGTTAATTATAGATTAGATGTTTTCTTTCATGCATTCTCTTGTAGCTTTTCCCATATGGATCTTTTTGATTTGGTAGTCAAATACACTGACACTTTCTTTGTCCTTTTCTATTGAAGGAACTGCCACTTTTGCATATCTCTCTCCTTTTTCATTTGTGATTATTTTTGAGATTGTCTTGGTCTTTTTTGCCACATGAAGATGGATAATTTTTAGAATGTTTAAGTCAATTTCTTATGGTTGTTCAATCTTATTTTTTTAATTTGAAACTCCATTTAACCAATTATTGACCTCTACATTAGGAGCTTGTTACATAAGGGTAGTATTGGGATCCTTTTGAGATTTAGAAGAGAAAGGATCTGACAAAACTTGATATTTTATAACTACAATTTCACCTTCTTATTTTCCTATTATATCAACTAGAGTCTTAGGAGAAAGCTCAGTTGATATTTCAACATTTTGAGCAAGAAACAATGGAATAAAAGTATTTGGTTGAGAGGGAACATGAGAATCCAATAATAAAGATGAATTGGAAGCCAAAAACTCTTGCTTAGTATTAGTTACCAGGGTTTGGGGTGGGGTAAAATTGTTAAAATGAGTTTCCTTTGAAATGGAAAGACTTGGAGTATCTAAAATATTTTCACCCAATCTCCTTATCTTCAAATTGAGTGGTTTCTTCACTGGGATAGTTTTTATGACAGCTTCAACTTATGTTTCAACTTTTGTTTCTTCTGGATCCTTATTGGTTCTTTTTGTGGAAAATTCTTATATCTCTGCTTGATGTTTTTGATATGCAACGCCCAATTCAACTTCTTTTATTAGAGGAGGAAATCATGCTTTATCAACATTGATGCCTTTAATTTTCAACCATTTCATTGTTCTATTTAGCACACCTTGAGATCTATCAATGAGTGAAGTGGACTCCTTCTTATGCCAATATATTATTTGAAGAGGTTTTGATTTTTTTTTCATCTTTATCATATACGGGATCTAATACATTTTCATCATCTGATATATTTTTCTTAATTTTAAATATATCCAAAATAAATACCTAGTCCAGAGTGAATCGTGAATAATCACAAATTCTCACAACTTTTTCATTATCACAGTGCATCCATTAGTATTCATAATGTTGTATATGATGATATGAAGAACTGATAATATGTTGTATTAGGTCCCTAACATGAAACTAAGGTCAAATTTTGAATGACCAAATAGTAACTCTAGTCATTTCTTCATCAATCAATTTTGCTTTGGCAAAAAAAGCACAAATATATCAACTAATAGAAATAAGAAAATTTATCCCAATTTGTGTTTATAAGACAATAGTTTTTATGTTTCAATCAACTGTCTCACTAGTTCTGTCAAAGCCCATTTATCATCCACATATCTTGAGAACATATACGGGGTAGCTTTATAGCCATAAATTATCAAATAGGTTAAAGTTAGGAATCGTATGAACCATGTTCCCCACCTAGAGATCTTTGTAGAGGCATGAATTGATAGTCTCATATTATATGGTTCTGGGTCAAACATTTGAATCACATATTATAAGAATGTGTCATTTACCTTGCGAAAATGACATGCACTTTCTTTCAAAGAGAGTTGAGGATAGAAGTCATAGATTTTGGAAGTCTGCATATCACCTAATAAGTTCAAACCATCGTATAACCTCCTTTTGACAATAATATAAACAAGATAAGAAGTCATATAGAATTTGGAAGTTGTATTAACTTATACAAGTTATTTGTGAATTGAATCACTGATTAACTTTCCCCAATTGATATATTACTTATTCTGGTGAATGATTTATATATACTTGTACATCTATGTCTAAAAATTTATAGTAGTTGGACTTCCCACTACTCTATGAAAGAAGGTAATCATGTCATTGACCTCATTTATGAATTCAAACCTAGAAAGATTATTAGGTGACCTTGTTGTTATATGCTTGGTTTTATCAACCAGTACATATTGACCCATTTTGAATAAGAGCTAGTATTAGAATCCCATAATTATTGAACGGATGCAGGAGTCAAGTTAACAAATGCTTCCATGTTAGGTAAATGCAATATATGATCAACATATTTTGAACCTAAGCATAAGACTAATTCTTCATTCAGATTCTTAACTTCCCTTTTTTCTACATCCTAGTGTTTGGCCATTATCAAAACAAGTTCTGGACACTGAACTAGAGTTAGGAATGTTGTTGTGTGTGTTAATATATTGTTATGAATGCTTTGTCCATAATTTAGTTTGTGTGCACCACTTGTTTTACTCTATAAATCTTTCATATCAATATGACCTAAATCAGTGTCTATTATCTCTTCAACATTCGACTCTAGGTGTGAAGCTGGGACTACCCCTTGAAATTGATGACTAATATATGTGTCTTCTTCCAATTGTAATTTATTTTTGGTAGGGGTCTTATTCAAAGTACTTTTCTTGGGAGTCTCCTTAATCAGGGTGTCAAATGTTGACATCTTATGAGGATTACCTATATGGAAGAGAAGGACTAGTACCTGAATTGACTTAAGAAGAAAGAAAGAACTTTGAATGTGCTTTAATAAGAGGCAGAAATCAAGATATGCAAAAATAGATATCATATTCTAATAGGGCATTTGGCAAGGTATCAAAATCTAATATAATGTTTTTTAGGTAGTCAAAATCTGATAGAGTGTTAAGTAGGGTGTTGGATCCTGATATCATGCTCAACAGGGTGTTAAAGTCTACAACATGCAAAAATAGATGTTGGCATTCGATAAGTGTTCTAATAGGCCTTAAAATCTAATGTCATGTTTGGCAAATGATCAGAGTTTGATGATGATCAGAATAAGTGCAAACTTTGATGATATGTTCTACTTAAAGAAAATTGGCAACTTACAAATATATTTGAGGATGATTCGAGTAGTTGAACAAGTATCCGAGGAAAATTTTGAGAAAAACAATGTAGAAGCCAAATAATTGTAAACCCTAGTTTCTATTTGTGAGCTTTGATAACAACTTAAATTTATGAAAGTTTTAACCCTAATTTGGATATGGATCTGATTTAGTGGTTAGGGTTAAGGATATAAAAATGATAGGGCACGATGGTGAATACCAAATTTATAGTAGGCTAATTAATGTGTTAAACTTGGATATACTATATATTGAATTTATCAAACTAAGATGGGCTATTAATAGAAATTACATCTATGTTAGATATACAAATGATATAAAAGAAAGTACTTAGTTATTTTTTATGCTAATACAGTTTTACATCTAGTATAGGTAGAAAGTAAATCAAAAGACAATGCTGAATCAATCATCAAATTCTAGATTTGGTACCTCTAGATCTTTGAAAACTTATATTAGCCTTGGATAATTATGTCGACACTAATGTTTGATATCAATGCCAGTGTCATGTACGTAACATGCATTAAAATAGGATGTGACCACTTGGATGATTCTAGGTTTGGCTTTGCCTTCACTCTAGTGCATTCATATCTAGGTCATGGATTGATGATCTTGTGAAATGGCAAAACCCTAGCTTTACATCTTCAATGTGACCTTAGGGAAAAATGGGTTAGTGGGCACACAGTGTCAAGATAACCTACACAGATCACACTATCAAAGGGCATTGCCTACATAGCCAATACTCCATAAGAGGGTCTTACACTCATGTAGTTCTCCCCTACATGTTAGCTTGTTTGTCAATCATACAATGTGTGTAAAGCAAGTACAAAAGTGACATATATTGTAACATGGAAAATATGACCTTATGACTGCTCATTTAGTACTTTAGACTTATAGCTGGGTTATTTCATTGACTGATATTAGAATAGGGTAGAAAAAGAAAGCTTTTTATAACTTAATTGTTTCTTGAGTGCTCTTTTGGTCTGATTATAGGTGAGGAATGAATGAGGATTGATAATATATTTATACCAATCCTATCAGGAGATAACTTACATTAAATCACTTGGGTTGACCATTACAATATGTTTCATTTGTAAATTGAATGACTTTTGGGCACTAGACACTTGCGTTGGGCTAGGACAATAATGTTGATTCTACTATCTAACTCGGATGTTAGTGTTCAGGGAGAAAGAGAACAAGCATAGGTTCAAAACTTTCAAGGGTATAAGATAAGTACATTTTGAGCATTTTAGGCAAGATGGGATGTTTGTGTCCAATATAAGTTTGGTCAAACTAAGAGATAGACCAACAGGCATAAGATAGAGAAAATACAAGGCTTGAAAAAGTAAGGCATGTGTAAAATTAAGAGAAATAGCCAAGGTCATGAGTTTGCCAAGTGTACAAGACTGAGCTGCTACATAATCACAAAATATCATCTTCATTTTCCCCCGCTTTAATCTAGTAATGAAATTACTTGTTGAAAGGGAAGGAATAAGTACCTGGGTGTGTGTGCACACCTTATCTTTGCTTGAGTTAAATTTGAGTGCTTTGTTAGAGTTGGATTTGAGTGCTTTACTAATTACTAACTAGCAACCAATAACATGTTACAATGTCTAATCAATGCATATAATTTGAATCAAAATTACTTGAAATAGATTTAAATTTAAGGAGCAAGACTTAAGAGTACACATGTGTGTCGATGTTACCACCTTGCCTATTGGCAAGTCATTTTTGCAATAGATGTATGATTGTGAGGCTTTGAAACTAATATTAGGATAAATATACATAATTATTTAAAGTGCATATATCCAATGAGATAGAGAGAGAGAGGGAGGGGAGAGATTAGATGGCACATGACCCCAAATTTGGAGTAAAAGTGAGTTATCGCATGATAGTTAAGATTAGCTCAACCATGCAACCCAATGATACTCTAACTTAGTGATTTTGGATGATCAAGTCAAAGCTAAAAACATGGCAATATTGAGTGATTTAATCACCCCGACAATACCAAAAGGTGAACCAACTAATGTTGTAGATTGTCTCACTAAAGTCTATAAAATTTTGTTGGGTATCAACATGTATAATAGTTTTGGAAAATGAATTTGATTTAGAATTTTTAATATTAGGCATATGTTGCATAACATATGCACCTTAGATTTGTCTCATGTTGAAACTGTGTGTAATAATGGTACTAGGTATAGAATTTTACCACAAATGTGTACTAGAATCATATAATTATGTGCTTTGGTCAATTCAAAAAACCATGCAAGTGTGGAGGACATACTTACAAAACATGATCCCACTATGTATGGAGAAATTTGAAACTGATATAAGTACCAATGTGGAGGACATGTTTTCAAAACATGCCCCCACTATAAACAAGAGATTCTAAAAACTGAGTAGGTATGGAGAACATGCTTCTAAAGCATGCCCCTACTGAATCCTTGAATTATAAGTACCATACTAAATGAATGTGGAGAACATGCCACTAAATATGAAACTATGAATGTGTGGAAGCCATGTAATCATGACATGCCCCCACTGAATCTCGAAACTAGTGTAAGTACCATATACTGTATGAGTATGGAGAATATGCTTCTAAAATATGGAAGCCATGTCATCATAACATGCCCCACACTAATATTCCCCCATTGAGGTGAGGTAAAAATAGTACCAGGTAGTCAGCTCACCTCAAAAGGGTAAGACAACTATAAATTTGTGAATGTAACCATGTAGCATATATAAGAAATTATGTTTAGGTAGATGTAACATTAAATCACATAGAACCAATGTGATCACATGTAGGCCTAAGATTTATGATAAACATCATAAAAATTTATAGATAGTAACAATAAAATCCCAACAAAAAACAAGCACACACAAAAGAGCACTGAAAAAGAAAGTCAAAAGCCAATGGTCCAAGGAGACCGCAAACAAGGAGCATGTTCAAATGTCATGAAATTAAATGGACATGACTTAGTCAACAGTCCACAAAATCAAGGAACGACATATTCAAATATCCAATAATGCAATGGCATATTCAAATGTCCAAGAAGGTAATCATAGGCACAGGGGTCGCATACAATGGAATATATTTAAATGCTAAAAAAACAAGCCAATAACAAGTCAAAACACTCAAGGAAGTGTGTAAAGGAAAATCATAAGCAACCAACATAAATGTGTCATAATGGCCCATTAATTGAATGTGTTAGAAAAAAATGTCAAACACAAAGCATATCAAATACCATTTGTAATGTATAATCATGGATAATAGGCATGTGTAAGTAGATATGTAAGATCAAACATGATAATGTAGAATGATCGTGGAATCATATAACCTGTGTGTATCCAGATTGTGAAAACAAATGCCCCCAACGTCTTGATGATGTGAGTAGAGGGAAGGGCCAACACCCATAAGTGTATCATATATTTGTGTATGCTTCTATATGTGTATGTAGGAGTAAATGTTATGTTATTCCTCAACATGGAACTAACATATAATGCTAAGGAGCCAATAGAACCCATAGGTGTTGAAAGTGTTTTTGAATGTTGTTGTTATTGTTATTATTATTATTATTATTATTATTATTATTATTATTATTATTATTATTATTATTATTATTATTATTATTATTATGGTATTTTTGAAAGAAAATTTGGAAAATGAAAAACTATCCATTCCCCAATTTGAATGTAAGGAACTAACCATTTTACAAGTCTGAATGTAAAGTACTATCTAGTAATTCGATTGGGTTATTCATATAGAACTATGTATTATGACTTATCATGGCACATGTTATGATGCATTTTGGTAAATGTATTCCAAGTATTGTTATCACAAATGTATCACTATATCCATCAAGTGGCATACATATTTTGCTATCTTGAGATCTAAATGTAATACACCTATTTTTCATATCAAGCTTTGCTTCCACATCGGCCAACCAAGGCTGACCTAGATGCAAGGTGAAATTCAACTTCAAATTTGTTACCCATATCATAAAATATATAATCTTTGGTTTGCATGTTATAGGTAGAAGTATGTATCCAAGGGAGTCTAGATTTAATGGATATTTCTTTAGTTCATCTGTATGACACCCCATTTATTCAAAAAATATCTCGCTATAAAGTGAGTCCCATTATGTGTCAATTGGAATATGGGCACTGTTGACCAAATTTCGATCCCATGTCAAAATTTGGTCATCCCCTATGGGTTGAAACTTCATAGAGGTGGCATATGTATCCTTGTTTAGCATTGTCCAAGTTATGGTCTTATGCTCACTTGTTTAGTCCTATGGTCAAGTACAAGGTCTTGTATAGTCAAACTTGGTAAAAGGTATATTATAGTATAGGGTCATTAATAAAGGTTATTTGAATGTCATTTAATACCATAATATCATGCTCTAACCTTTATTTGACTCTCACTTGCAAAAAATCAATTTTTGGACTTTTGGCCCATGACAAAGAGTTGGACATGTCACCTTAAGGAGAGAATGTTTTAGGAATATTTCAAACACATCAAAAAAAAGTCATAGATGGTTCAATAATAGTTAGAGTCTGATAGAACCTGCAATTCAACACCTATTCTTGGAAAAATGACACTTTTCAAACACTTGTATGGCCTTACAAGATCATTTTTTAGTTAAAAATAGTTTATAAGTGTCCATTGGGATCCATCAGACTATTTTACAGCTTTAGACCAAGTTTTAGTTTGAACTGACACTCCAAACACTTTTTCTCTTCCATCACTACCTTCATAAGCTTATGGAGACAAATTTGCATTGAATGGTATGACCAAGAGAGAGTGAGTTAGGAGATGAAACTTTGGAAATTAATAAGGATATAAGTAATCTTTAAATAAATGGCATTGGTTTGTATAATGGTGGCCTCTTATTTATGAACAATCACTAACACTAACAGCTAGTCACTATGGCCTATCCATCTAAGAGGGGTCTGTTCTTACACTTGTTTCTCCAGTTCAAAAATTGATGGATAGGAATGATTTTGAGGGTGGTTTTTAGAGGTCTTGGATCTCATTTTCATGGTGGTTTGATCAATTGAATCATATCCATGAAGAAGTTTCACTTGAAAGAAGAATGTCTTAGTGTACAAGTTGTTTCAGTCAATCTTGATGTAAGTTCCCATTTCCTCTTCATGGAGATAATTCTAAGAAGTCTTTAATGCTTCATTGTTCATGTAATACCCATTAGTTTCAGCTATTTAATTTTCTACTTATATGAAATGTGTTTCTTGTTCATATTTTCAAGTATTTGCTCTTTAAGAGACATTGTTAGTGTTTGAACAAGTCTACTAGAGTTTGATTGTTAATTTAAGATCAATTACCAGTAATATACCATGGTGTAAGTTTATAAGATTATATTATGCTCTTCAAAGTGAAGAAAGGTTCAAAATATGAGTCCAAATGCACACTTTTCCAATGAGAAGTTATAGTTATTTCCTTTAAATTGACTAGAATGCTCTAATTCTATATACATTGACCTTTTACATTGATTGATTGTGTACAATTCATGCATGTCAGGCAGGTGGGTTGAAGATGAAGATGCTCAGTTATATGCTCTATGAGCCTTGGAGGAGTAACAAGGAGGTATGAAATGGGTTGAAAATGTCAAGAGGGCTCAGATTTTAAAAAGCTCAAACAATGTCTCTTGTAGTCCTTAAATAGTCAAATGAGACCTATAGACCTATGCTTATAGGCCCTCGTTTTAGACCTTATCAATCTCAAATCAACACACATAAGCAAAACTAAGCATGAAGCCCTAAATTATATACAGATGCAGATAGTGATACAAGCCAATGAAGAGATTACTAAGCTACTTGAACAGTCAATAGGATAATGGACAGCGCTGATAGTCTAAGAGAGCACCTACAATAGATTGTATGAACTATGTAATTGAAGAGCAAGTGACAATTTGACTT
The DNA here is from genome assembly GCA_037957365.1 of Torreya grandis. Classification (NCBI taxonomy): domain Eukaryota; kingdom Viridiplantae; phylum Streptophyta; class Pinopsida; order Cupressales; family Taxaceae; genus Torreya; species Torreya grandis. The sequence goes on from JARHVA010000339.1 coordinate 5,899,587, forward strand.
GAAAATTTCACAAGAATCAAACAAACCCTATAAACTTTGGAGTGATATCCTTTGGTTTGGAACTTTTCAAAACATCATAGCAATGGACAAGGGTTTAAGGTCCTAAAACAAAACATAATTAATACTTTCTAAACAATCACCTACAGGTCATAAGTAGAGGTTGGTCCTAAGCCAAATTAATGAGGTAGATCATGTATGATAGAGGATTTGAACCTAATTGAGATAGAAATTAGGTTCATAAACTATTGAAGATGATCACTGATGACAGTGGTGAGGTTTAAGAACATGAACATAGTCATCACCGTAAAAGAGATATCTACAAGTGACTCAGAAGGTCAAGTCATCTTTAGATTTGAAGGAAGGGCAGAGGAGTGTTTGAAAATGATTTGAAAACTCAAATGGAACCTCGAATAGGTTCAAAATCTTTGAGAAGACGAGTGATTCCATGGTGAGGGCTTATACCCAATACAGAGTCAAGTAGCCCTAATGAGCATCTACATGTGGCCTACTTGAAAGACACCTAGTCTTAAGCATAATGAAGGGGTAGAGATGTATGTTAAGAGATGATATGAACCTAATTGATATATTCAACAAGTTCATGAACCATATTAAGGGTTAGGATGTTAGTGATGAGGTCCAAACACTCCAAAACACAATCATAACCTAAGAGGCCAAATGATGAAAATGAGAGCAGAGTAGGAATTTGAGATAACTCTGAGCTTAATTGAAAATTCAACACAGGTTCAAAGATACTAAGAGGGAAGCTATTGTCATAGTAGATGAGGTCTCAAACCCAATGCATTGTAACATGTTCTACACAGTCACTTACAGACCCTTAGTGAAAATCATTCCAATTTAAACCTAAAGGGAAGAGGGAATAACAATGTTTGTATTTGTTTTAAGCCAATTTGAGACTAAGAATAGGTGAAATACCATTGAAAAGGTATGGATATTAGTGGATAGGGTTTAAACCCAAAGGATATAGTTAAGATACCTAAAACATCATCTACAGGTGACTATTTGAAGAGATCACATGTTGGTTAAGCCTAAAGTGAAAGCAGAGGTGAGAAGGTCCTATCACAAGTTTGATAAATGGACAAATAGGTCTAATTCAACGGCGAGAAGGTCAAATACTCAGTCTAGGCTTCAAAACCCTGCACATAGTCATAAGCCTATAGCTAGTTACAAGAAATTTGAGTTTTGGGAGTTCCATAGGCATGACCATGCCTTGAAAATTGGTACAGAGTGTGTTCATGAATTTAAAAAGGCACCCATGGTCACTCTAAGTCCATAGAAGTAGTGGAAATACCCATTGTTTTATCTCATACCTCGCTCGCTCTTTGGGCAAGGGGCAGTCAAGAGACTTAGGGGTCCACTTGAGCTCAAAGTATAAAGCAAGAATTTATAGACCTCATGAATGGTCGTAGGGGTAGTGAACAGTTGTATCAAAGGTCTCCATACATTCTCAAGTGGGAAAAAGCTCTGGTTTCCATCCAAATGCCCTTGAGGGCTAGCAAAGAGGAGATAGGCTCTTGACCCCAAGTACCCTGATCAGTGTACCAGTTGTATATAGAGGAGTGAGGGGCACTTCAAAAGCATTTAGAATCATGGGAAGGGATGTTTAATAGGTTTCTAAGCCTCTCATAGTAGTGTAAATTAGTTTTAAGACCCATAAATTATGTTTGACCTTTCTCTAGCCTCAAGAGAGCTAAGCAGGCCACCCGAAAAGCAACTTCAGATGCTCATACAATTACCCACAATTTTCAAGGGAGTATGATCCTTTTGGAGTAGTTGAAGGGGTATATCAAGAAAATTTTCCAAGTGGAAGCTGGTCATTTAATGATCTGTTCTTTATGAACAATCATTAATACCCCAAATAGGGCTTAAACCTCTCTTAAACCCTGACATTGACCAATCAAGGATAAAAGGCCTCAAATGCATATCTAATGACATAATTTTCTCCTAAAACCTCTTGGATGTTGTTTAAGACTCAAAGGAGGTTACCCACATGTACTTTTATGCTGATGTCACTTGTACAAATTTCAACAAATGCCCTATTTTTGCATGTTTTTTTATGTTTTGCAAGTGTTATGAAAAGGGGAAAACAATCTACAAATAGATAGGTTTCACCATTGCGCTGAACAAAAGAAGTCACTAGCTTTGATGGTATATCATCAATTCACTATTGGGAAAAGTAAAAGTGTCGAACAAAAGAAATCGATAACCTCAATTCACCATTGGGCTGAGCAAAAAAAGCCACTAACCTCAATTCACCACCTGTTTGAGCAAAAGAATCTATGAAGCTACTAATAACCCCAATTCACCATCGAGATAAGTAGTAGGAGCCAGTAGCCTCGATTCACCATCAGGTTGAGTAGAAGAAGCCACTAGCCCCAATTCACCATTGGGCTGAGTAGAAGAAGCTGCAAGGCCCAATTCACCATCAGGCAGGGCAAAAAAAGCCACTTGCTGCTAGGTCTAATTCACCATTGGGTTGGGCTAAAGAAGCCACTTGCTGCTAGGTCTAATTCACCATTGGGCAAGGCAAAAGAAGCCATTTGTTGCTAGGCCTAATTCACCATTGGGTTGGGCAAAAGAAGCCATTTGCTGCTAGGCCCAATTCACCACCGGGTTGAGCAAAATAAGGTGCTAGCCCCAATTCCCCATCAGGATGAGCAAAAGAAGTTATGAAGAGGACTTTAAGCCAACAATAGTGAGCTCAAGGTATTGTTTATTATTATATAAATGGTGTTTTCATAGCGTAGGGTTATATCAATTTGTTTTTGGGGATGATTTACTAGAATTAATAGATAACACTTTATTTTGTTTATGTCATAAAGGAGTTAATGGCACTGAAGGGATTCAAATGGTCATTAATGGGATGCAAGTTGGGCTGTAAATTTTAGTAGTGAATGAAAGGACTTTAATCCAGGTCTCTACTCTTTTGGTCAAGAGCTCAAGTTATTTTTATTTTTTGGAATTAGTATTTTCCTTGTATAAGATTATGTCAATGGATTCAGTTTATAACATTTAAGGGTTTCAACATGGCTATTGATGGAATGGAAGATGGTCTATAAATTTTAGCAGTGTATCATTATGTAATATCATTCGATGAAAATTGACTTCAATTAACACCATTTTGATTAGCAAAAAATAATATGAAATATGTATTTGTTTTATGACATGAACAGGTTTCCGGTACTGAAGAGTTTAAACATAATAATTGATGCTACCATGGAGTGAAGCCCCGATTTTGGTTATAAGATCCATCTGGTCCTCTTAATTAAGCAACTTATGGCAATCATTTTTGTTGTCTTGAAATATTTCTTGCATATTCTATCTAATGTGGAGAGTTTTACGACAAGTTGAGAATTATTGGGGAAATCATAACATATTGTTGGGCTGCCCAAAGCTATTGCATTTGTTTGAAGGATTTGTTCGTTGGCCATTTGAATTATTTACCATCGACTCTTTTCAAGGGGATTGATTGCAAGGAGTACTTTCTATTAAAGTTAGACAGAGTTTTATTATAGATCTGTAAGTTTCTGCTTTAGTCTCTGCAATTAAGCTGATACTAGATTAATCTGATATTATGTGATAACACATTATTTTGCAAAACTTATGATCTATCAACTGAAGGGAAAGTTGAGGTAACATTTCGTCTTAGTATGGTGGATTTTCTGCAAGATTCTTCTACTTTGTGGTAGCATTGTTGGAGGTGGGGATCCTAGAATAGTTGAAACCAGAGGCTGCAGAATCAACAAGATTGTAAAACAACATACAAATTTAGGCTTTGATAATTACATGTTACCTTCAATTGTTCTTATGATGTAAAGTGATCTGTTTGCCCTGTATTAAAGTTATGTCTTGGGGTAACTTGTTTATGTTGGTGAATTGAATAACTTAGTATTACCAAGGCGCATTTGGTTTATGCAGTGAGTTATTCTCTGTTGCCTAGTTGTTATTATTTTTCAGAATTTACATGTTGGTGAATTGAAGAACTTAATATTACCAAGGTGCATTTGGTTTATGCAGTGAGTTATTCTCTGTTGCCTGGTTATTGTTTTTCAGAATTTATATTTTCCATTGAACAAATGATAGAAACAACAAAAATGATGGTTAGAAGTGTATTTCAATGGTTATTTGAAGAATCTTTTCCTTTTTTTTAATGACATCTCCACAAGGAGGGGGGTGCGTTTCTTTAGATTTGGAGTTAGTGTCCAAATATAAAATAAAGTAGTATCAAAGTTTTGGAGTAGGGTTTCAAATTCTCTCTTTATATATATATATATATATATATATATATATATATATATATATATATATATATATATATATATATATATATATATATATATATGAATTTAATGTTATTAGTGATGTTTTTTTTTTTAATTTTGTATATTTAGTTAAAAACAATAAATTCTCCACATGCAATGATTGTTGAAAAATAATAATAAATAATAAATATTTATTTTGTTTATGGCATAAAGGGGTTTAGGGCGTAGAAGGGCTTCAAATCATCATAAATGGGATTCAAGTTGGCTTGTTAGTTTTAGCAGAATGTGTGAGGAAAATAATGTTATAGACTAATTGCTATGAAAAGGACTTTGAGTTAGATCTGTGGTCTTTTGTTGGAGAGCTTAGGGTATTATTTATATTTATGGAATTTGTGTTTTCCTAATATAGGATAATGTCAGTGATTTTCTGGGAAGATTGGCTCGAATTAACATACCACCAATTGTTGAAACAAAATAATGAATATTTATTTTATTTTGTGGCCTTAAAGGGTTTATCGCATTTAAGGGCTTGAACATCGTTATTGATGGGAAGCAAGGTAGTCTGTAAGTTTTAGCAGTGCATTATTATGTAATTTAATTTTTCAGGAATATAGACTCCAATTAACACCAAGCTGATTTTCCTTAAAAAAGAAGATTTTTTTTTTAATGGCAAGGAAGGGTATGACATTGAAGAGCTTGAACATGATCATTGATGGTGCGATAGAGTGAAGCACGTGTTTGGGTTATAGTCCATTTGTTCTTTAGAGTAAGCAGCTTATGACGATTAATTTTGCTGGCTTGCAATATCTTTTTTGTGGATTTTATCCAAGGTGAAGAGTATGGTTTTATGACGAGTTCATAATTATTATTATGAAGGTTGTAAAATTTTGTCAGGCTGGCTAACAGGTATTATATCTGTTTGAAAAATATGTTGTTTGTCTGTATGATCCTTTTTCAAATCAATAATTTTGAAGTCCTACCCTCAAAATACCCACTGAATTTATTATTATCGACTCCTTTCAAGGGTTTTGATTGAAGATAATAATTTTCTATTAAAGTTTTAAGAGTTTTATTTTAGGCATGTAAGTTTATGCTTTCAGTCCCTATAATTAGGCTAAGACCAGATTAACATGA